>VXAZ01003832.1:1297912-1693211 GCA_013399875.1 Gymnorhina tibicen | reverse complement strand
TTAGGTTTTTGTGATATTCCCCTACCTACCTCATGGGGGGGGGGGGTAGTTAAAATTATTTCATATTGTACATCGGTAACTGCAACCATATTTGACAGACTACAATTTGACAGAGAATATCTTCTATATGCAATATAAAAATAAATTTAACAACAATTTTTTTTTCTTCTCGCTAATCTAGTACATCTCCAGACTGATTCAGTAAACTGCATATGAAAGGAGGGATGTCAGTAGTCTTTGGCGGTGTCTGTATGGAGATCTTGTGTAGACCTTGAGGTGACCTTCTGTATGCTGACTCTGGGGCAGGACAATAAGATGAAGGTAATGGACCAAGGACCTGATCTCCTGGTAGAACATGCACTGTGTGTCGTGTAGCCACAATGTCCGGTGCTTGTTTCTTAGCTATGGCATCCCAGCTGAGATGTGGCACTTGATCATGAAGTTTCTGTGATCTGTATTAGGACAAGGTAAACCAAACCCTAACCACAGTTCGGCTCTTAGGCAGGCTGTCTGTCCAGGTTCTGAATTAGACTGAAAAATGCTGGTCCATTTGTGCTGGGAGATGGCTAAAAAAGCTTCTCTTCATAATTTCTCAACTGTTTGTTGACCTTCCAGCTGAGATGAGAGGTAGTATGGACCCATGGTACACAAAACAAGTCAAGTGTGAACATAAGACTGATGCAATAGGAGTTTGCCATGGAGAAGGCTTAGGTAAAGTATGTATTTGGGTAGTCCTACAGAGAGATTTTTATGTTGCTTGGAGCTCGTTTAATCTGTATAGTAAAGGACTAATACATTTCTTTTGTGGATTTTAGTGGTTTTATATTTGAAATGGGTTATAGTAGGATTGCTGGGTTTTTTGGGGTTTTTTTTTTGAGGTTTTTTTTGGGTTTTTTTTGGTTTTTTTTTAAGGAATGCTAGTAATGACTGTCTGAATGCTGTGGTGATCCATTCTTAATTTATTTAACAGTTAGCAGCTTAAACTTGAGGCTGATTTATTCCATTTGCAAACTGTAGTGTATAGGAAGTTCTTTTCTGCACAGACTGGGTTATGTGTAGCCCATAAAAGGACACAGATTTGATGTGGAAAATGTGAGGATAACTGCCCAGGCTGTTTCGTGCAATGATTGAAGCAGTGGTAATTCATCACTTTGGGATAAATTAATTTTTTTATCCACACATCACTCAGAATTGATTTAGCATAAAAATGTCAAACTTATTTTATAATCTTGCTCTCATCAACATTACCTTGGCTGTCCAGTGTTACACTGACCTTCGAATAATACATTCTGTGTGAGCAGTTGAGCTTGATTGATGATGTGTGGATTTTTAACTGCAACTGGGACTAGTAACTATGTATAACTGGGCACAAATTTGTTTAGTGATTGAAACAGTAAGAGATGTATGCACAGTGTATATACATACTTTTCTGTACACTGCTGATATTGAATTTATCACTGTTCCAGTTTATCACAGTTGCTCTTCAGTTTCTGATATTGACATCACAAATAAGTTTGATTTATTATTTTATTATTTAGTTTATTATTATTTAAGGTATCTAAGTCCACTCAGTTACATCTGTCTTTATTCCTAGTACTATAGATTTTGGGTTGAAGGGAGAAATTAAATAAGTAAATTTTCCTTTTCTCTCTGTCCCCATCATTTTTTTCCATCTTTTCTGCCAGTATTCCTGGTATTCCCTTTATGCACTTTTTTCTGTTTTTTTAATCTTTGTTATCTGACGTCACCAGAGCACAGTAAAGTGAGTTGCTTTCCATTTCTGCTGAATAAAGCATGGTTTCTGGGTAGTTCTATGTATTTACAGAGAATAGTCATCATGTAACTTTGATTTTAAAATTGCAATTCTATGCTGATAGGCAATTCCACTAAGTACTTTTTTCCCCTTAAATGTGTTCATTTTGTGGAATCATGTTTGTATCTGGATGCTTCAGTTTATTTTAAAAAGTAAAGAATATAAAAAGGCTTTATAAAGACGTCAGTTTGTCCTACTGTTGTCTGTCAAAAGCTAAGGAGCATGAGGGCTAACTGAAAGCAAGCAAGCAAGCTGGATTTAGTCCATTTTTGGTATAGCATTTAGTGACATTATATACATAGCTGCAAGTTACCTCTGCGCAAAATCTTTGGGGGCTCTTCGTGCAAATGAAATGGAGAATACAGTTTGAATATGGTGAAATTACTAGACAGCTGTGCCAGAGTATCATCTTTGGAGATGTGTTTCCTTTTAATTAATGTTACAAAGAAGGAACTGCCATTCTGTGCAAGATCCTGAGAGGAGCTAAAGGTCCAGGTGCTTACTCCCTAGCAAATACTGTATTTTCAGTTATAAATGATGGATCCTTAGGAGGCAGTAAACACAGAATCCCACCCTTGGTGCCGTTTTTTTAGAATTTGTGCAGGAAGTACACTTCAAGACATGGTACCACAAACAAAGCTGCAGGTCCTGTAGAGATCTGTAGAGGCGTGTATTCCCTGAACTGTTGTTTAAGTCCTGAAAGCTGATCTTTGGCAGGTTGCTCAGCTTTGTGAGATCTTACATTGTGATTGTTCTCCTTGTTTGTAAAAGCTAAGGTATTTATTTATTTATTTTACTTGCAGCTTTGAGCTAGGCAGCCTAGAGACTTCTGTAAGTTGCACCGCTTCTAATGTAAGGACCATGATATTTTTGAGGCCTGGAACACGCAGCTTATGGTTTTTGAAGCAAGGTGTACAGTCAGTTTCTTTAATCCTTTTGGTTTCTAAGCTGCTCTGTGGCTGGACCCCTGGTCTCCCTGACTCAGGGCTTCAAAACTTTCTGCTTCCCTCTGGGTGAACAGGCTATCAGTGAATTGGGATAAAATTGTTTTTGGCTTTCTGTACAACTAGAATGGACTTCCAAGTTTACCTTAGTTCAATTACTTCTCTGGCATCTGTCAGACTGCTTTTGCTTTCTTTTCTTTTTAGCTTCCCAGCCAAGTTAGTAATATAGCTTGAAACCTTTCTCCTCATCTGAACCCACTTGCTGCTTCTATGGTTGTCAAATTAGTGCTCTGTACTAAAGTGTCTCTGTAGAGCTTTTAAATTTAAGTGTTAGTCTGTAGCTAGAAAAAAATCCCTTTTGTGCCTGCCTATGCAAAAAAAAAAGGGCAGAATTAATACTTCACCGATTGCTGTGAAAGACTGGATAAAAGACTTACGGTAGATGTCTTCCTTGCCATTTCCCCTCTTCTCTGGCCACAGCTAACAACATAATCGCTGATCTTTTGGACATAGGCTGAGATTACACAAAGCGACCAGACTGTTCTAATGGTTTGCTGCTGCTGAGACTGCTGCCTCCTGGCTTTCTTACTGGGAACCGTGTCCTTCCAGACACTGGTTTTTGAATCTGATCCTGGGTGAATCACAACAGTTCACTGCACTGTTAGAAAATTAATCTGTGGGAAAAAGGGGGGAAAAAAGTGAATTTCTTCCTCAGGATTTAAAAATCTAGACCAGCTTACTTGAGAGAATTGGGCCAAGGAAAGATCCTGGCTGCATTCCTGGGAGCTGAGGAGCTCCAACAAAGGATAGGCCACCCCTGGCAGTGATTATTTGATCAGCATTATAGTAGAACCTTGCTCTTCCTCAGCAGATTCTTAAGATGGCCAATATAACAGTATGGGCTGGGGCAGTGCTATGTCTATTAGGTACTTAGGTTTGGCACAGTGCTTACAGCAGTTTTCTACCTGCTTGATTTTCTCTGATTACAGGTAACCAGACATACAGCTGTGATTTGAGCACACAAAATCAGTGTCTCCTCACACAGTGGGTTGGAGCCAAGAACTCTGTGCTATGCCTGCATAGTGAGAATAAATTCTTTAGCTGCAAACAGGGTATGTCTTTGTGAGTGGCAAATAAAAACCAGCAGCATTCTAAATTGCACTAGGCATATTTTTAACTGGTTTTACCCCCTGCCATAGTAGAAATAGAGAATTCAGTAACATTACAATAAAACATAATTTGTCATGTCACTATGTGAATAGTGGATTACTTCTTCTTAGTGGGGAAAAAAAGAAGCCAAGAGCTGAAATATTTAAGCCAAAAAATTTTTAAATTGAAAGTATTTTGCCTTTAATATTAGATACTACTGTCATGATCTGGCCTAGAACTCTCTACTTTGCCGTTTGGTTTCTCAGAAGCAGAGATCAGAAACACTTCCTTGTTTTCTAATAATCCAGCATAATAATCTAGGTTTAAGAATTTTATGTTTTTGCTTAAACTCACAACAGCATTCCTTCTATCTGCCTCCTCTGTGTAATCCTACGAGTAAGTGCACTAACAGTGTGACCTGCAGGCTGTCAACCAGATGATCATCACTTAAATCCTTACTTCATTTTACCACAGGAGCTCGATCTACCATATTTTGACAAACTGCTGGTATTAAACTGCTGGAATTGACCCTGTTCCCTTCATGGATCAAAGCAGGGGTTTTCACCTCCTCGTCTGTAGCTCTACAATTCCGGTTTCTGTTTAGCATATGCTAGTGCCATATGTGAGAAAGGGAGGTGTTAGCTTTTCCCTCCTCTCTGTGCGTAACCTGGGAAGCTACGGGTGATGTCTTGCATACATGTGAGAAGTACCGGCTGCAATCCATGTGTGATCAGAGCAGGCTGAAGCTCTGTGCTGCAGTCTCACAGCCCTATAGATGGCTAGTTACCAGTCCTATCCTACTGTTTTCTTCCTTGCTGAGTTACGTGTTTTAAAACCATCCACACATTCAAGGGCGGTTTTGTGTTTCGGTTTGCTGTTTTGTTTTATTTTTCTACAAGTTCATTAAACTGTGTTTTGAGCTACGGTGTTATGTTAACAGCATGAAGCTCACTTATTGATACAGAAGTGGCTGAGGAATCAATCTGTAATGATTCAAAACAGATATCCTTCAGAGTTCCTTTTTGTCTTATGAAATAACGAATATAGAGGTATGGCAATAAAGGACATTTTTCTTTAACTGAGATGAGAGTACAGCAAGGGAATGACTTTTGGTGGTGGGAGGGGGAGAAGGATGGTGGAGGAGATGAAGCTGCATCAACATGCATTGCTAAAAGAAATGTCTGTCCCTGCTCTGAGAGTCACTTAAGTAGATAATCCATTTGCTTAGCAGGTTGCTGGCACTTAATGAAGAAAGTTCACAAAGGTGTGAAAGGACCATTACGGTGTCATCAGCAATGAAAGGCCATCACTCACACACTTGGGGAACAAGGGATTCGGCTTTGAACTATCTGCTGAAGTCTTGAAATTGTTCTCACCCCATCCCAGCCTGATTGACGCCACTGGTGGAGCATGTGACTTTTTAGTTTTCACTTTTTGTTTGATGAGTTGTCAAAATACTTGTTTGATTGGTTTTGTTTCTTAGAAGGCACATTTCTGAGTAGGGATTCCTACCTCTGCTTAGAAGCAGGGGAAAAGTGAAAAGTGTGGCTTCTGATAGAGACCAAAGCCCAGCAGGTCCACACAGGGCAGAAGGAGGGCGCTCAGGGGATGGGGCTGTCATTTGTGTGCATGTCTGCATATTTCTTCCTCTTGTTTTTTGTGCAGGCTTTGAGGTGTAACGATGTGTTATGTATAACATGTTTTTTGCTTTCGAGCTCAGTAGCCCACTAACACATTAAGTTAATGGTGGTAAACTTTGTTTGTTGTAAAAAAAAAAAAACACCTCTTAATTTCAGGAGCTGCATAAATGCATTGGGGTTCCTTTTTTTTTTTTTAAACTAACTAAACTCGCACAGTCTGATAAGCAGGCAAACTGCCTGAAGTATTACTGTTTAATTTTCTTTGGTTTCCCTAGGCTATCAGGCTTTAGTGCAAATAATGCTTGAAAAAGTATGTAGTAAAGCTTTTTTCAAATAGATCTTACAAATGATTTGATAAGAAAATCTCTCTCTTTGCACCATAGAAACTCTTGACTTCCATGAGTGAAAACTGTAAAATGATGATAATTATCTGGAACTTTTTGGCTGTGCCATAAGAGAATGATAGTGTCACCTCACTAATAATTTTATTTTCAAGCTGATGATGGGCTTTATAGACAAGAAAATATCCTTATGATATGATGTGTGTAAAGTAAATGATCATGTGCACGTATCCAGCTATCTCTTATAATGCCTGAAATTGGAAATAATTGAAAAACACCTGTTTCACATCTTGGCAAAAAAAAGTGTGTCTGTAACTTAGATTCCAGTGAAAAGATTTGGATGTTCTTAAGAATCCTCTACATTCATAAAAGAAAAACTAAATAGATTTTTTTTGTGGGAAGGAGCCCTGATGAAAAGAAGATGGTTTTGGTAAAAATCAGGATGAATGTCTCTCTGTGAGAGTATAGGAATGAAAAAAACTTTAAAAGTCTAGGAAGAATAGTGCATGACAGCACAATCACTTTTTTTTTTTTTTTTAATTTTTTAAAAAATGTTTTATATTTTTGAATTTTGGGAAGAATCCAACCATGATAGAACATATTATAGATTCTAATAAATTCTTTGAATCATTGGTACTTTTGAAACTGTTGAAAGTTATGTTTGCTGAGGTTTTAACATGTTACAGGTTGAACTTGTGTGTCCTCTGCCTCTCCCATTACACCTGAAACCGGAGAGGGTGGAGGCGGAAAAGGAGGAGCTGGAGGTGTTATGGCAATTATGTTAAACTAAAACTGCTGCTGTTCTATGTCTGTTAGCACCTATCTAAAAGTCTTTGAAGTTAATGGAAAGATTTCCACTGCTTGTATATTGTGGATGGGATGCTTTGTGCATTCTTTCTTCGTTCTGTCGTTTTGTATCATTTATATAGTGAGTGGTCTTCATTAGTTTATTGCCTCTTTGCTCGTATCTATTACAGGGTCTAGAATGTACTGTTGGTACTTGTCACACAGTAAAATGATAGTGTTTTTTTCAGAACAGGTTGTTCTTCCATTTGGGTGTATTGGAATTCATGAAGATTTTGAAAATACGGATTAATGTGAGCCTTTGAGGTTTTAGGAGGAACTTTCTGCACTTTTCCTATAATAGTATAAATTATTTTTTAGTAAACTGTAATAAGGCTGCGGTCTTTAGGCTATAAAATAATGCTTGTCATCTGCTGGTTCTGGAAGGTTTTAATTGTTACCTGTTCTTCATGAATGTTCTTCCACCTGAAGAGAAGCTCATATGTGTATTGAAGAAACCTGACCTTACAATTAAAACTCAAAAGAAGGAAAAAGTAGGTAAAACAAAACTTGGCCAATTGTCTTGTTAGATTTAGGATGTTTATTTTAAGAATGTCCATATGACTTAATTTTAAAATGTGGGCAGCTCATTTTTTTTACCCTCCTTCCAAACACCACGTGCATGAGGATGTGATGTTTCATATAAGGTTCATGTGTGGTGCATGATCATGATTTTATTATCTCCTTTTTTCATCACCATTTTTTTCTCCACTTTGTGAGATTTAGGTTTTTAGTAATTTTTAAATGTATCTCTTGTTGGTGTGTTTTATTTCTCATTTTAGTTATTATTTCATTAGTCTTCTGATAGAGAATGAAAAAATTTTTCAGTTTGAAGGAGTAGAAAGTAAAATAAAAAAAAGGTTCGATTTGGGGAGATAGCCTGATGATCAAAGAGAGATGAGATCTGTGAACCGTGGAAGATAGGAGCTCAGAAAACTATGAAATTCTTAACCCGGCTGTATGTAGCATGAATAAGGTGTCATACTGCCCAATCATAACCTAAAAGTACATTTTAACAAATCACTATTTGGTAAGTAAAGGACAATTAAAAAAGAAATAATCTATTTGGTGATAAAGAGTTTAAAATATTTCTAAAGACAATATATTTTATTGCATGGTAAGTGCAATTTTAAATGTGTGCCTCATGATTCAGATTACCTTGCAAGCAACATGAAATGCATCCTTTTCTATATGTCAGTCTTCAACAAAGCATTGTTTACACCACGGATCAAATATGCAACATTAAAATTCATTATAGGCATATTACCCACTCTCATTATATGACAGAAGTGTGTCAGTGAAATTAGCAGCCACAAAAAGACAAAGATTTTCTTACCTATTAGTTGGAAGGTAGCAGCTGTTTGAGTAATTCCACAGAGGGATAACAATGACCAACTGACTTGCACGTTTTAAAGAAAAAATGATATCAAATCCTTTGAGGATGCCATATGTTCTGGGCTTTGAGGCAGGCTGTGTACGCTATCATAGCAATTAGACAGACTGGAGACTCTGCTAAAATTTTATCCAAAATGCCAGCAGAGAAGTATTTCTTGGAGCTTTTTAATCGTGAACAGAGACATACTTATGCTCCCATTATTTATTAGAAGATAAGTTAGTTAAAGTGCAGAATTTTTTCCCAATCATTTCCCATAGAGAACTATGTATAAATAAGCTGGTTTGGGGTTTGGGTTTTTTATTTATTTTTCTTTTTAATTATGCTTGAATTTATTTAGGTTTTTTTAGTTATGTGTGGTGGTTATTCTTTTACTTATAGAAGAGACAGCGAAATAATGTTTTTTAGAATAATGCTAGCTCCTTTTGTCATTTGTGAATGAGGTCTGAAGGATGCCAAGTGTGCTCAAACAAACTTGGTAATTGCCACCGAGAGCTGGACCATTCAGATGATCAATGGCTCCACCATCTGTGTGTTCTGTAGTTTGGTATTGAACTTCTTAAGTTTGATGTGACTTCTTGCCAGACCTATTGTGATTTAAGAAAGCTTGTATTGACCAGTTTACCCGAACTGGGCACATACAAATGATCTGTGCTGATGTTGCAGAGACGGGTCACCTGCCTAGCTTGGGCTGGCTAAAAGGAAGATGCCTGTATCAGAAAAGATCTATTTGGAGCCATTAGGAAGCAGAAAGGCCAGTTAGCTGAAACTGCTGTGAAGATGTGTTGAGTCTGTGCAACACACTCTCCAGAGACCCACCCACCAGGACACATAACCGTCCTTAACAAGCTGAGAGATGGTTTGTCTGTGGGTACCCATATATACTCAGAGCTGCTAGATCCATTTTGAAGCAAGGCCTTTTCTGCTGAGCAGGTTGTATTATTTCTTTGCCTGATAACTGTCAGCAAGATCCACACTGGCACTTTACTTCTCTTCCAGTGTCTTCGTTCTGTTTGGCAGCTCACAAAGAGCCTGTCTGACCCTATAGGCATTTTGGCATTCAGCTTTTCTTTTATTTAAAGCACAAACCTTGTACATGTACAAAAAAAGCTGTTCAGAGCTTTATAATTCTGGGTCATGGTGCTTTTTAGTGCAGTATTGCAGTATTACTGCATTGAGTACTGTGGTTCCCAGGGGTCCTTGTAGCCCCTCCCTTCTCCCTGACCCTCATCGAGAACTGCACTGAATCCCCAAATTGATCTCTGAAGTCAATAGAATTATTTAGGTTTACTATTTGATGAAGTTAGGGACTAGGAAGAGAGCAGTATAACCAAAGGCTTGCCTAAGAGGCAGTGCAAAACTACAGGCATGGAGTATGCAAGAGTTTGAGGTTTGGGATTTTGTGATCTGTCAGACTTAATATCAGGAAGAGAAGGTAAAGGAATGATAGATTCCCTGTTTTTCTGTGATACAATTAAAGAATATAAAAATTGAATCAATAGTGGCCATCCAAGTCTAAAGGCAATACAATATGAGGGCTAATTTATGTATTTGAGAATAAAAGGAAAAATACTTTCTGAATGGTTATGGTTTTGTTTTTACTTTTTGGGGTCTTTTTAGCCCATAGAAACAGATGTTTGAAACTGTGAAGCTTGCCATCACAGAACTAATATTGATTGATATAAATGTGCATGTTAATCATAAGTAAAGTCACAGTCTTGTGGTGAATACAGTTTTAAACATACTTCTGTAGTTTATCATGCTTGTTCTGCTGAGGTACATGTTTATATACACTGCAGAAACTCAGCAAGTAATGCTGTACTTAAGATATATAAATTAATTTTGGGTTTGTTTTCTTCATTTGCTTTTTAAAAGAAGCATCAAGTAATGTTTGAAATGTCTAGTATAATAGCATAATATTCTACATGACCTCAGTATTACGCACCTTGGTATTTATCTGGTGTAAAGGAGGGAAGGAAAGCTTCTTCTCTTTATTTATATGTTAGGAGTTTCTACAGTTTCTTTCCTGATTCTCAGGTGTTTTGAGCACTGATGTTTCTGGAAATGCCACAGCCTGTCGGTGACTGGGGACATGTGATGTCTCTGGATCTGTCTCCATGACTGTGGTATGAATTCTTCAGGGCTCCTAATAGCCAGTCAGGGTGAATCAAGGAATCTGCTATTAATGGCCATTCCTTTGAAATGCCTTTGCTGCTGCTGTGGAAAAAAGAGGAAGGGATTCAGACAGTCTTGAGCACTGGCATTGTTATTGCCTGCCTTATTGAGCCATGGCAACCACAAGGACAGGATCCTGCCCCAAAGAGGGGCATCTCTGCTCTGAGGGTGCTGTCTGCCATGTTTCAGCCAAAAAAGCAGCTGACAGGAAAGTGATGGCTGGAGGTGTTTGCTCTTGAGGAAAAATGCAGTCCCAAAGGGAAGGGGGAGAAAATAAAAATCCTCTCTGTGCTGGAGGCATGGTGAAGTGAGAGGATTTCTTCCCAAAAGGATTTCTTTCCTTTTAGGGAAAGGTTATTGCTGTTTGTCTCAACAAAGTGATAGCGGGCTATCTCCTTCACTTTTTACTTAAAGTGTTATTTCCCAGTTATACATCAGTCATTTTCATCCTCAGGAAATTGTGTGCAGTCACCTCTTACTCTAAGTCATGGACCCAAAGAAATGTAGGGCAATCTGGTAAAAAGGATTAAGTTTAGGTACTGTGATATCTTCTTTGTTACACCTGAGAGGTCTTTCCTGCTGAAATTAAATGTAATTGAAGTTGCTGCCTGGATACCTCAGAAGCAATGTCACAGGAGGAACCGCTTGCAGCGCTGCTGGTAAAAGGGGTGTAGAGGGAATTTTGACAGCAGGGTCCATTCACAACTGGGACCTGAGAGTCCTGAAATTTTGGGAAAGAGATTTGTAAAAGGCTACTGGCTAACTGAATTTGGTGGGATCCTTGGCTTCAGCACAGCCTACAGTCATGCTTTACTTCTAGTTTGGAAAGCCAAATGTAGCCCAGCATCCTTTAAAAGTGGGTGATCTTTAAGAAACTAAGCAAGTAAGCACATAAAGCACTTCATTGTCTCCCATTTTACCAGGTGGCCTATACAGAAGCAGGATTGTATCAATAAGTAGCTGGAAGGGACTTTATACTTAGTCGAATAAACCCAAGGGAGAAGTAGGTGATTGTCAGTACAGGGGTAGGGGACAGACACAACTGGGCACGCATATTACTCTGCATAACAGCTGTGATGCTTCCAGTGCTTCCTTGAAAGTTCTGCCCCTTTGCCAAGAAAGTAGAATGAATCTTACAATGAATGAAATAAAAAAAGTTGTGTGAGTATGCAAAAACAGTAGCAAAGGAATATAGAGAGGGCTGTACTATGCAAATCTAGGTGTAGGTGAAGAGGAATAGGCATAGTACATGTGTAATATTATCTAGGAAGTTTGTGATTTGAATTACAGGGTAAAGATGGTGAGGTATATACAAGACAGAATGTTGGAGATCAATGTTTTGAATCTTGTAATTAATCTGTAAGATATTTTTTTCCTAGGATTTTTAATACCTTGCACTGTTTTACTTTAGTTGCTTTGTACATCTGCTGTTTTAATTGCAACAGCAGTTTATGCTGTATATAAAAGCATTAAATGTTTCTGCTCATACAGTGTTTGCTATTGACTTTACACATGCTTCTCTATGTAAAACAAAACTAGATTTCTTAATATATCAATAGAAAACGCTGTTCAAAAGCAGACTGATTAATAAATGGTCTAGTGTTTCAGCACTTATGGATACCATTTCATTTTATCTCACTGTGAATTGACAGGTTATGACAAGGCAATTGAGAGCAGAATGCGGTTTAACTTCTTTTGTGCCACCGATACGTCTTTGAAGAGGTAAAATACTTTAATTAAAAAGACAACTGAAATCTTAGCTTTAATTTTCCTGGATGTGTCAGATTTTTTTGTTGCAGTCTTAACCATAACTAATCTTGTCTTTATATGTCTATTTAACAAAAGTTCTTTTCATAAAAGTATCTTTTTTAAAATTTCCTTCTGAATGCTATGTTTAGTTTACTGATCTCAGGAAGTAAAAAATATCAATAATAATTCCCTGACTACCAGTTTCTTGTTTCAAATTTAAACTAGCTTAAATTAGTCTTTCTCTAGCACACATTTAAAACAAAACTTACCACTAGACAGTCTGGTCATAAATTAAGCATTATATTGTTTTGGTGTTGTAGCTGGACATGATTAGTGTAAGAATTGATACATGTTTTCTAAAATTTTCATATAAAGTAGAAGGTTTATTAAGAAGCTCAATTTGTTTTTAAATAGATAAGGCTGGTGAATTTACTATCTGATAACCTGTATGTGAATTATTCCCTATATATTTGGCTTGGATGTCACATTTTAATTTTTTTCTGTAAGAATAATTATTTTTAAAATGTTCTTTTGCTGCAGGACAGGTAGTCTGGGCACTAAGAACTATAGATCATCCTGTTCATGTCATCTACTGACAAAGGTGTCAGGCCTCTTTTCTCTCAGTGTCTAGATTGATCCTTTCCTCAGGTCACCCATCATCTTTCTTTCTCTCTTTTTATGTCTGAGAAACAAAAGGAGAGGGGAAGAAAACCATCAAACAAAGGAGGAGCAGTAAGGCCAAGACTGCAGTGAAGGGAGTGGGTAGAAATGCAGTGGGAAGGGTAGAGCAGGTTTCTGACAGTTTGTCCTATGAGACTATTCCAGCTCATTTTCATGATCAGGGCAATTGAGTGCCAAAAAAAAGTGGTATCCAGATTTCAGGGCGTCAGGTTTTCCAAATATTCATCACATCGTCTCCTTCCAAGCAGCGGGCTTCTTAGCCTTGCAAGAGACCAGGACTATGTGCTTAGCTACCTCCCTATCTGGACTTGCATCTGACAGCAAATAAACATGGCCACATGCAGACCATCACTATTATTTTCAATATGCATCTTTCCTTTAACAAGGATTGCTACTGGGTTTGTGGACAAAAGCCCAGCTACCCATGTTCTGTCTTTTCACTGGCTCTTTGTGTCTAGGCAGAGAAGTGTTTCTGAAGTAGGCAGCTCAGACATCAGAAAAAATGACACTGGTGATAGAATTGCTTCAGCTGCATTGGAAAAGATCATTGTACTTTGTTTTGAAAGCTCCAAGAACAAAGAGCGCTTTCCCTGTAATAAGGCCTGTGGCTCCTTCATTCCTCTGCACGTCATCACAGAAGGTCAGGCAAGACAACGCAGTGGTTACTTCTCTGGGTCTTTGATAGTTCTGTCACCTTGGTTTCTAGAAATTGATGAGTCTGGCAGCTCATTCATTTCTGGACACTTTAAAAGACACTGAACATTTGTTTTAGTGCCCTGTTCTTCAAAATCTTAGGTGACTTTTGAAGGTGACTACAAGGAAGATGAGCAGAGTTGCTTCGTGCAGCTGAGTTTTTCAGCTGTAGTTGATTTAATAGCAAGAAGACACTGACTTTGTACATGAATTCTTTCCTTTTGCAGATAAGAAGACAGTGTAGCATTGCCAGCTTCCAACTTCCTCTTGAACAATTGGAACTTTTTTCCTTTGGAGATGATAAAAGTCTGCATGCCCAAGATACTCTCCCTACTACTAGACTTGCAATTAAAAAAGAATTTGAGAAGAAAGAGAGGTTAACATCTCAAAGCTTGCAGACCCCTGCTTTTGGTCCTGGCATTATGGTGGGAGCTTTGCTTTGGTTTCAGATTCCCAGGAAACTCTCCATTGAGAATGCTCTTTGGCTTTTTTTAAAGCAGCATAAGAACTCTTGTTATCTTATAGATTAAGAAAGTTCTGAGCTGTAATAATTTCCCTCTTCATTTTCCCTGAGATTTTTTTTTTAAATTTATTGAGTAGATTTGGTTTTCTCAATCATTTTTTAATCAAAACTTGTTGTGAACTAGCTCTCATCTTGTTCCCTCCCTTTTGTGCTGGCAACTTTTGCAACTGCTGCCAGTGACGTTTTTGAAAGCTTTAACTCTTGCGTGGCTGCAAGGAAATGTTTTTGGTTAATGGCTACAGTAAAGGTGACTGAGACTTGAGGTTACTATTGCAGGATGTGTGTGAAGATGTTGCTGTTGGGGAGCCTTTGATAAAAGTCTGGGTAGCTTTGGGCTGGGGAAAGGGCAGGTGTAGGTAACCATGCCTCAGGGCAAGAGAAGGACCATGCGAGCTCCTGGGGCTCCTCCTTGTGTTTGCTGTGCCATTCTGTGGTTTTGCCCCATCTTGCTTGGGGTCCGACAAGGATTTCCTGGGCTGTAGTCTTTTCTGCCAGCGTAGTTCAGTGTTACAGCAAATGAGTGTTAAGCCTACATCTCTAAGTTGTCAACTGAATGCTCTGAAGGCTCTTTATCAGTTGGAAAAGGGCAGAACTGTTGTGTGGAGAGGAAGGGCTTGTTGCTCAGTTGTTGTTTTGTTTGAAAACTTTATCCACCCTGGATATGGGGGCAGTTCCCAGCAAATTTTAAATCTCACCAACACGGGAAGTGTGTGTGGGAAATGGAGGGAGGGAGAGGATCGCTAAGCACGTATGTGCATTATGAAAAGGGTTTCAAAACTCTTTTGCCTCTATGCTTTCTGATAGATGGCACCATATTGCTAACTCTCTGAAATGCTTGTATGGGGAGGGAAGGGAGCAGACTATGACAAACTAGTGGAAAGTAATTTTTCTTTGTGTCAGTAAAATTGAATAATAGAGAAGCATAGCGCAAGCTCCTTTTGTGAGTGGTTGGTTTCTAATGTGTATTTGTTATTTTAATTAACACTTTTATTCAGCATTAACAAAGCCCAAAAGATCCTGGCTATCTCCAGGAGAGGCATAAAGAGGGACAAACCAATTAATCCTAATCTTGCCCATTGTGAAAGATTTTATATATAGTCACTGTGATCTCTACTCTGACTTTTTAATCTGGGGTCCTGAGAGCTGAATAGCAATTCGCACTGTTTCAGAATGCTTCTGCAAATCCATAATGATACATCTTTTGCGAAGGTTCCCTTTGAGCCTCCTCCTGCCAGACTACTGTAAGTCTCTGACTTGCACAGTTATAATCTCTGAGCTACCTATAGCAGGTGCCAGCATTGTCTGCATTTATTACTGTGTAGTAAAAATGTAAGGAATGTGATTATGGGTTTCCCCGATGGTGGAGGGCACGTTACCTATTTCCTTGAGCTTTGCAGGCAAGGCTAGGTCAAATGTAGCTTTGTTGGAATTTAGATTTTTTTGTTTGTGTTTTGTTTGGTGTTTGATTGAGTTTGGGAGGGGTGTCTGGTTTGCTGTATTGTTTGGGTAATTTAATAATTAAGAATTTAGTAGCAGTATGGAAGTTGTTGAAGCTCCAGTCAATAATTCATGGAAGAACAGATCCTATAGTTTCCAAAGCTTATAATTTATCTGAGAGTATCCAAAATTCCTCTGATGAGATTGAACTGGAATCTACTTGGGATCCTTGTAAATGCTGTGTCATTTCTATTGGTATGTGTCAGGGTTCCGGTTTTTGTATGTTCATTATCACCGGCTACATTAGCATTTAAGCAAGTTTACCAGATGGGATGGAAGGACCAAGGAAAATATATGATGTGTTTCTTGTTCTGTCTTGCCCTCTATCGGGGTAGCAGATCCTGGATTTCATTTAGGTTCGTGCTAAAATCTACGTCTTGGTTTGATAGAGATAGTTAAGATATATTAGCTTAGCTCCCCAGCTGAGTGCAGGGATACTTCTTCTCATGCAGTACAGGAAAACAATTCTGTTCTTTTCCTAGGACAGAAAAGGGAGATATAAACATTAGAAAGCCTGTGAAACAGATGGTGATTTAACTGGTAAAGTTATTACAGATAGCATGGCAGTCATTCAGACAGAAGATGTGCAAATCATAATAGCTTCTCAGGTGCATATGCGTGATACGAGCTGTGTTACAGAGCAGGTCAAGCAATCAGTTTTACATTCATATCCTGAGCCTCAGTCATTTTTGTTAGATCACTCTCCTGTGAGCTGCTTATTCCGTCAGGGCATGGAAATTTATTCTCAAATGAAGAGCGTTTGTTTGGCAAAAGAAACAGGAAATTCAAACTGGTTTGACCTGTTTCTAGATGACCAAGATAAAATTACTTTTAGTCTAGTTGGAATATGGTAGCAATTTATTCTTTAAAATACAAATGGAGCTTTTAACTTTAGTAAGGTAACAAAAATATTGCAGATATTCTTATGTGTAAAAGAATATCCATAATATTTTCCCACTGTTCTTTCATGTTTCTAAGGTGCTTTTCATTAGAAATATCCTAGTTTCCTTTTTAAGCTTTTATGTATAAGGTATGGACCTGCCTATTTTCTCATCCTCTGTAGAATCTATTCATTAGCACAATGTCATGTAGATGAGTCTTAAAGTTCTTTGGATAAAGAAAGAAAAAGAACATTTCCAAATATTGAAACATGTATAAATGGATGTGCCATCATCTCCCTGAAAGTGCAGAAAGCCTGCGACAGGTACTTTGATCTTTTGGACCATTCTTATTAGCTCTTTGGAGTGTCAACACTCAAACTGTGTGATATAAATGTCAGTGGCAATGTTATCCATTTTTGTGTTGATCACTTTCACAGAAGCATTCACCAACTGAGCCTATTTCTCAAGCCCAGGTCATATTTGAAGTACAAAATCCTTCATTCATTTTTTCTATGCAACTGCCAAAATTTCCTCCTGCTTCAATGATGTTGATAAGTCGCTCTTAAAACTAAATTTACTTATTTAATACAAAATATAAAGCAGGTGTGTTTATGCATTTGAATATGAAGTTCTGCCTCATTTCTTTTTTTTTTAAAAAGGAGATTAGCAGTGACCTCTGTGATGGAAGAAAAGTAAATTGAATTTGATAGCAGGGAATATTTTACTGACTGTCTTTTCAACTCACAGTTCAATAAAATTTGTCAGTCACTGTGGAAGTATTTCCAATTTGTCTGGTAAAGTACCACAATTATAAAAGACTTTGACAAAAATCAGAGCACAAACTATTTAGCCAAGTTCAGGGTCAGAACCAACAGGTGGGAGCACTGTAGTTCTAATCTGTTTTAAAGTAGCTGATGATCTAGAAGACCTGAGCAAGACTTAGATGTGTGGATGCCGGGATCATGAATACATGCCTTCTCAAATGCCAGCCTCTGGTAGTGTTTTGTTAGTGCTTCTAGGTTTGACATACCACAGACACATGGGAGTAACACAACGAAGAGCACCTTCCTTGCCTGTGAAAAAACTCTGTCATATTTCAGGGGCTGAAAGCACCGAGTGCTCAGGAGCCCCAGTAACCCTGCTTGTGCCGTGGTGTCCCTCTAGCTCCCAGAGGTAACCACCCGCCGGGGGTGGGAGAGGAAGATGCTGTAGAGGAGGCCTAGGACAGTTAGCAAGCTGCCCAGGACTTTTATCCCACACAAAATGGGTACCTGTGGAGGTGACAATGATGAACAAAAGTGACAAAGAAGATGTGACTAGACTAGGCTTCCATGTAAATAAGTGGAAGTCAGCACATTAGACATGTAAGTAAAAGGTAGCAGAAGCAAAATGAAAATTATCTACTTTTTTCCCCCAAACATTGCATAATTTCCATCTTTGGCTTTGGAAAAGGACTAGTACATTATTGTAGGACCAATAAAACAGGCAGATTTGGGCATATAGTAAATCTATTATGTATGTTCTAAAAAGAAAAATCTAAACAAGGCCTTAGTGAGATAATAGGATACATTTTACAGAAAATATAAATATTTAAGGCTTGAAAATAATGCAAAGTGGGATAAATGCTAGAGGGGTTTACTAAAGGTGCATTGTGCCAGGCAGAGAGGTTATCTTTGCCAAAATTAATGCATTTCTAGACCAAGGAGGTTTGGTTTACATCATCTGACTGTATTGGGTATCTGGTAATTAGTATCTGAATATTAATAGTCAAAAGTGGAAAACTGGGGATTTGCAGAAGTAATATAAGTGCTTAGCTAAATGAAAGACAACACTGTTTACTGCTGCATGAGAAAGTACAGGGTTGTGTAGGTGTCAATGTGGGAGCTCCTGGAAGATGAGTTTCATGATTTTAAATTTTTCAAGTGACCTACTTACTTGGACATTGATAATGAGAGCAAGTCAATGAAATTTGCTCGTGAGAAGGAAGAGACTTGAGTCAATTAGTTGATCACTGAATGACTAAGTCACTGTTATTATACATCAGTTGGAAAGGGAGATGGAAAATCATAGGATGAATTTGAATTTGATTCTGCCCAGCTGTTTTATACCAATTAAAGCACATGTTTAGTTTTTTGTGACCTAAACTGCAACAGTTAGGATTAGTGTCATATTAGAGCCTTTTCTTTTGCCAAAAAGAGCCTTGCAGGTATGCACAGGCATATCTTAAATACTTTGCTTTACATGCAAATGAACCCTGCAGTGCAGTCACATGAGGGGAAAAAAAAAGGACAGGAAAGTGCTTTACCCGGTGTGCATGAGGGTAGGAAGCAAGGATTCTTCTGCAAATTAAGCTGACTATCTCAGATTTGACACAGTGCTGAATGGTTTGCAGTGCGGGCTTGCACACCTCCGCAAACAAGAACATTTTTCCTGCAGAATCAATTTGTGAGAACAGATCAGCGAGAACCTGAGAGAAATGGTACAAAGGGGAGACCGAGAGAAGAGTGGTGCAGATAAGGAGACAGAAGGAACCAGAATATCAAAAAGATGGAAGGGAGAATAGTATAAAGATGAGCAGGGATAAGGGGCGCACAGCGGAGGGGATGAAAAAAAGAGAAGGCATGAGGGAAGGCAGGCAGAGGAAGGTGTGTATGAATGCCAGTAGGAGCTGCTGAGAAAAGGCTCATGTGCACTGCAGTGGCAGAGGAAGATGCAGGATGGATGCACGTACTGGGGGGAGGGGGAGAGGCAGTGAATACTCTCAGCAGGAGGGGGAGAGAGATAGATGGCAAACATACACAGAGGAGTGGTGGGGAGAAATAGTGGATGTACACAGCAGGGAGAGAGCAAGTGAGAGAGAGACACAGCAGATGCACACAGCAGGGGGGAGAAATGCATAGAGTGAGGAGGGGGGCAGCACAGGGAAAGTATCAAAAAGCCTCAAAAAATTTTACAATAAAAGAATAAGAAATAATAAAATTCTTGATTTGAACATTTATCATTATTTAACACAGGAAATCAAGAAGAGAATTGAAGAGAATTTCCATTAGTTAAAAATTTTAAGCACTTCAAATGTTAATAGTGTTTGGTTTGGAATAAGACTATGCTTGACTTAATGAATTCCTCTTCGCATTTGCAGTGAAGCAGATGTCTGCTTTCTGTGTCTGACAGGGGACCCAATCCATTGCTTTTTGACGTCAATAGGACTGGGGCTTTTTCAAGGGCATGCATTTATCTTGTCAGTGTGGTCTAACCAGCCAGCCTCGCTTCACTGCTCTGGTCTCACATAGGTGAGGAAGGTGGGTGGGAAGTGTCGTCACCTAAACTTTCCGAAATCTAACAGCTGTCACACCTTTCTCAGTACTCTTATGCATGTTTGGGCACTGATCCCTGTTACTCAGTGTAGCAGTTGAGGAGAGGTTGCTGTGATGTGCCTCTGTGTGTGGCTTGTTGAGGTATCTGGCACCAGCCCAGTGGCACAGACAAGGTCAGACCACCTTGATGATAAGTAAAAAGCAGCACCAGTAAGAGAGCAGTCAAATGGTAAACGAGGTTAAAGAACAGTTTTTTGAGGATCCTTTTTTATGTTATTGTATTGAATGATGTGTATGTTTTCCCACATGCTGTGGAAAATATACAAGAAAGCTCCAGCAACTTTCATGAGTATAACATGAACTCCACTGGTTCTGCATGTGGAGAAAGCACTGCCACTGGAGTGGTTTTGTTATTACACCTGTACACAAAGTTGCTTCTCTGTGACTGAGCTGGCAATTCAATACAAAAAAAAATAACATGGACAAAGGGACTCAAAGGGAGACACTTCTCATTTGTGAGGAGACAATGTCGGTACAGCAAAGGCATGAGGAACTGGAGGTTGAAGATGCTGTTTCTTAACAAAGCAAGGTTTGCTCCACAGGAGAGGGGGTGTCCCTGTGGAAGAAACAAAGTAGGGATGGACAATTTGGTTTGTTTTTGTGGGTGGAATCAAAGTAATGTACTGAAGCTGGGCATCAATAGGAAAGTCTCTTTCTCCTTCAAATGGTTTATAGCCCCTAAAATGGTTTATTGCCACTGCTGTGAGAAAGGCTCTCCGCAGTGCTGATAGCATGCTCTTGAAGGGAGAGGTACCAGTGTCCAAATTCAAGGGACAAAATGAGTACAGCCAATGTACCCATGCAGGCCCACACCTTTGATCAGGGAATGAGAATGTGAGGTTTATGTATCTTCAGTGAAAAGCAGAATAGTGATTGGATTACTCTAAGGTGGAAATGTGGTAGAAGGCATGCTCAAAAAACAATAACTGCTCTTATTCGTATCACTGTTTTCCTTCTGTCTGAATTCTTACTTATTGTGAAAGCTCACAGAGAAAAGATTCATTCAAGTTTCATTTAACCTCTGCAATATGTTCTGTGGTTGCTGCTGTCCTCCTACGGTGTAAGGAGCTTCATGGAGTGCTGTGCTCTCTGGCCAAGCAGACACAGACAAAAGAGAGAGAAGGTGGGTGAAATGTGTGGGTTTCAAGACAGAAGATGTATATGTCAGAGACTGGTATCAAAATGCCAGTGTTGTAGATCCTACTGAGAAACTAGGAAGTTCTAGAAGGGTCTGTTTGTTTTGTCCAGATTTGGAAGGCTCTCACTGCCCATTTCCTTCTGCCATGGTGAAGCCTGTTATGATTTGACAAGCAATGTGGAAAAAAGCAGGGAGGGAGAGTCTCCTGCCAAAAAGACTCTTGGTCTTTTTGTGCAAGTGGAACCAGAAATAAATATGGTGTGGTGGGACTGACGCATTCGGTTAGATTTTAATATGTCTGAAAGGGCAGTTCAGAGACAAGCTGGGCCTTCTGCTTCTGTGTTCTGAGGGCCTATTAGTGATCTTAGAGCGAGTATGTATTAATTGCCTGTAAACATACTTCCATCAGTCTTCTGCTAGCTCAGGACGATGAGTTTATGCTCCTTCTTCTGAACTGGTTGGATAGGAGGGTTTTGCTTAGACCCCGCTGCAGTGGGGAAAGGTTCGTTCTGGACTGCTGTCATGGCCATCTCCATCCTCAGAGGCTCTGTTCTCTGGTAGTCAGCCCAGGCTTCTCTCATTCTGTGCCCTCATGCTGGTTTGAATATAGCAGGGCATGGTTCAGCCACTTGAGTGACCAAAACAAGTGCTGATGACTAAGAGCTCTCACTTGAACACATATGCAACCACATTTTCAGAGTGCTGCTGGGTTGAGGCAGAGGGAGGAACTCGCACCACTCCTGGGAAGTATGCAAAGCTGTCTGAAAGTGATGGGAAGATGGGTCTTTAAGCTGGGCCCAGTACATATAAAAGACTAAAAAAAATTGCTTTTTGAATGGTAAAAATAGCTAGGATATTAATATTACAATTTTCTGTGTTGGTAAAATAAGTTTTGTCTCTCTTCTTAGATGCTTTAAATTTCTACATGATTTTCAAAAGTAAAAATCCTGTTAGTCCAGATGTTTGAATGGGACTTGGAAAACATTTACCTTTGCATTCTGATAATTCTGGGTTGTGACCAATGTCAGCCTGGGAAAGCAAGGGTTATCTTGGGCAATTCAAGTGTGACAAGATGAGCTGAATCTTATTATCAGAAATCCAAAAGAAAAAGACTAAAGTACAGGAAATCAGTAAATGGTGGTGATTAAAAAAAAACAGTAGGTACAGCTTCAGTAGGCCTATTATAAAAGCAAAAGCTTAGCTGATAATATCAGATGGGTGACAGCTGATAACTCGTGAAGCGCATGTTGCCACTATACAGAACCCATGTGTGAATGTTGGGGGGACAGGAGCACCATTTGGCTTCAGGTACCACAATTGCTCTGTAATTCTCTGATGAAATCTTTGCTTTTCAATAACTCTTAGTTTAGTTTCTTTAAGATATGCTTGTATGGCAATAGCACAACAAAGTGTTTTGTGACATATATTCTCCTGCATAGGTCAGTAATATCTCAAAAATCCTGAATCTTGTTTATGAAATGACTGCTGTGAAGATTTAATTCTGGAGGGACAAGCTTTAGAAATACCTGTAAAATAATAAAACCTTTCTGTTTTTCATCAGCTTCTCTATTGAAATTAATTTTACAGAATATCAAATTAGGTGCTGTTTGTTTAACTACTTGAACTGTCGGGGTTACATGCCAGATAAAGAAAAGGGTTTTGAATATAAAATAGTACAAAATTAAGTCATTTTAAAATGAGAATGAATACTGTGAGAACAGCTCAGTCCCCTTCAGCTCTGATTAGTGACTGTGTGATACTTAAAGGGATAGGCTTGAATATTAATATGGTTGATGTCTCCTATCCTTAGTCTATTCTATAAAAATTAGAATTAGGTATAAAGCATAAATCACCTCTGATTCTGTCATTTCATAAGATGTTCTGGGCTTTTTTGGGTTTAGAATTTGATAATTTTTTTGAGGCATGTGTGTTATTTAACTTCAGCATTAGCAGTGTTGTGATTTAAATTATCCTTCTCATATTCAGAATGAAATTAGAGGACCTTATCTGGATATTGATTGCAGTTTTGCTGATTTTTGCTCAGGAGCAGGTAGTGTGCAGATATTATAGCCTCTTTTTCCCTGTCAACAAGCAGAGGAAAAAACATATATTTCTCACATATGATGAAAAACTGGAAGGAAGAGACAGAGAGGGAGAGAGCAAAAAGTGAAATGGTAGGTAGGGTAAAGAGAGGAGTGTAATGCAGCTGAATTTCTGTACATTTATGCAGCGCAAGCTGGGATTTAACACAGCAATGTGACAAAAATGTCAATTATGACCATTTCACTGCTCTATAACTAAAAGGGAAGGCCTGCTCAGCTCTTGATATATAGCAACATCTTGATTTCAATTATGTTGTTGAAGTTGAATTTAGGTAATGTCATAATCACAAATGTATTAAAAAGAAAGAAAAAATGAAAAGTTTATACAGGATTTTTCAGCCCTATCTCACCAGTGACATCTCACTTGACAGTTCGAAGCAGTTAGAAGATACCATGCAATTTTTAAAGTATTTTTTACTTCATTATTAGTAAAGGTTTTCTTGGTGTATATTTACATAAATTAATGATACAACATGCACAAAAAGTATCTTAGTGACCTTGTTTTGAAATACTGTTTTGCATATGTTTTTTCCCCCTGTCCCCCCAATTATTAATACTGATTACAGATCGTGAGATGATTTTTCAATTCTGTTTTAATTTTTTCTCCATCTAGTCATTGTATTCAATCAGTAAGAACTTTCCTTTCTAATGTCTTTGTATCTAGGGGCTTGGCATATGAGGGCATGATGAGAGAATTCAGAGCATCATCTTCTTTCTTTCTTGTTTTTCTTGTGAAAGTCTTTAACAGACTCTAGAGAAAATCAGTGTATTTGAAAAAAAATTAGACATCTCCTCCCCTAGGATTTTTTTTAGAAGATGGATACAATATTGACATGCTGATATATGTTAAATAGGCAAAAAACATTTTTACACCCTTAGAAATGCACGTTGTCTATGCGATTTGCATTAGACTGGAGTAGGATTGTAGCAATAGACTGTATTTAGTATTCCTCAATTAATGACTTACACCACATAAATGTATCATATTCAGTTCTGATAAATACAGCTTTCCTTATTTCCTAAATGTGCTTCCATTTAGGAAATGAATTAAAAATAAATATGACAGTTACAGATAAGGTAAAACTCTGACTTTGGGCACGTTTGGGAGAGTATATGACAATAAAGTAATCTGTCTGTTGAGAGAAATTCTTCCTACCCTGTTAATGGATACCTGCTTGGTTCCTCTCTTGAAGGATATTCATGATGGTCTGGGAAGAGAAGGCCCAGTGAAATTCATGGCTTCTGTGATGTCTTGTGGCATTAAACTCTGAACTAAATTTGTGTAGCAAGGACAATCATCTCTTTTCAAGAGGCTAAAAATGCATTACTACATTCAAAAATTACTTTTTTGTATGTGTTGTGAGAAGAATTAGCCACTCATTTTTACTCTACAATATGTGTATATTTATTTATTTACTTGTTTTTGCAGATGGGCACCCTAACTTAAGAGACTCCTGACCAACTGTGAGGTCTTAAGTAGGCAGAGGGAAAGATACTGTGTCCTGTATTCTGTATTGTTTTCTTTTTGTTGTCAGTCAGAGCGGGTCAGTTTCTAATTACAAGGTGAAACATCATAGATAGAATATAAGACACAAGGTATGAGAATAAACAAGTGAAAACCTGTTAGTATGCCTTTCTAAATAAGCAATAGGAACTGCATTTAAACAGCTTGGTGCAATATTGTATTGACAACATGAAAATGTTGGAGAGAATACAGAAAAACCTGAGCATTAAAAACATTTTTAAAAGGCAAAAGCAGAAAAGGCGTAAATTTCTTATAGTCAAATAAATAAGTTATTGTTAGCAGTTTTTTATTAATAACAGATTATTCAGTAAAACAGGAAGGTAGGGTGGTAAATTCCAAATGTTTGAAAGAGTTTTTCCAGAGAGCTTCTGTGGAATAGTACTAAAAAAAAATCAAGTTAATCAAATGTGGTATAGTAGGAAATAGTTAACAGGTCTTTGACTTTTAAATCTAATTTACTTTGAACTTCAGACTATTTGTCAAATTCTTTACCAAATGATCTTCAGAAAAAAATGAAGTCAGTGTACCTAGATGACTTTGTCTACAAGGGCAGGCTGAACAGACTGGAATTTTTAAGCAGAGAAAAGGTACATATGTGAGAAGTACTCTGGTAGAGGTGAATACAAAGATGACTGCTGCAGAGTGGATAAGTATGGACTTATGAACTGGTAGACTTAAACAGGGGAAAAAAAACCCTAACCCACAGAATTTCTTTTTTCCCCTGTACCACAGAATTCAGACTGTGGAATGCACCTCTACTATTTTTGGACAGTCTAAAGTGCAAACTGATTTAAAAAGGGACTGGAAAAACAAGAGGGAACTGGCTAATGAATAGCTGTTGAAGACAATTGTGTGGACACAACCTGTGACTTGTGAGATACTATCCTTATTTATTACTGACAGGTATTTTGCACATTCCTTGATGGTGGCAGCTATGGAAATGGACTGTGTACTAGATGGACCAATGTTCTGATTTGCAGTTGCATTTTTCTAGATTTCCAATTTGAATATGAATATACGTAGAAAAAATAATCACTTTAATCTTTTTCCAGGGCATAAGATCCAAAAATCACTTGTTGTAGTGTATCCCTGTAAAGCACTCTGCATAAAGTATGGGTTGCTGTGTGGTTCATTGCCTGTTTTCTACTGGATTAAAGGTGCATTACAACACCAAAGGTGATAGAGTTTTGCTAAACTGGGTGGGCACAATAAGGTTAACAGTTGTTCTTGCTCTGGAAAATATTCTAGGATGTGATGAGGAGAAATGTTTTTAAAAGTCAGCCTTTTCTGTATAAGGGGCACTTATCTTAAAGCTTCTGGTGGAGGTTACACCCCAGTTATGTTCTGCCTGGCTCCTGTTGATTGCACTACAGAATGACGATTGAACCTCTGGATGCTTTATAATGTATATACTGTTGGTGCATGAGTTGTGGTGGAAAGCAACATCCTTCTGCATCCCAGTTCAGGACTGAGGAAATAAATGCACTGTGCAGTTTTGAGTAATTACTTGTACTCTGTCCATGAATCTTTGTTTCTGTCATTTAAACATAAACAACTCTCTGGTTGCCTCCAAGACTTTAGCTTTTCTTTTAAAAATTCTTTGGCAGAAGAATGTTTTTTCTCCTCCTTCAAGAGCTTAGTTGCTTGTCAACCTATAAGCTTGTCATTTCCTGAGAATACAGTTGGGGAACAGTCAGGGCAGGAGCCTGCTGTTGGGGGCCTCCTGCACACTGAGCTACAAATGAAAGGAAGGTTCATTTTATATCCATCATGTTATATTTTTAACTGATAGTTTTTTTGGCTTATTTGAGCAAAATATTTTAAAAATTATTTATTTAAATGTAAAACGTAAATGTACAAATAAAAATGTCATTCAGTCAATTCATATATAGATCTAAGTACAACAGTCTCTGAAAAAGTATTTATTTTAAAAAAGTATTATCTAGTTTAGAAACACTAAATAAAAACTCATTCCTAGCATATGGATCTGGCCCTTAAGAAAACACACCCAATTGTGAAATGTTGGTGAATTAATACTTTTGAAGAAGCTAAATGCTTAAGGAGCCCCCTACTTAATATGCATAGCAAGTAATAACCTGTCTGCTGCATACGACTTCAGTTTAGCAACAGAGCCAAAGATTATGGTTTTGTGCAATTTTATCAGCATGATATTTAGGCTTATACTCAAATTTTCAGTATATTCTTATATTTCTTTGGCTTCTGGACTGAAAGTGAAACTGATGCCTACTTACATTCCTTAATGGTGGTAGACGCCAGGACACTCGAATGCTTTTGCGTGCTTAGGACTAATCAAGAAGTATATGGAATATAGTGTTTCTGGCAGAGTCAAATATGTTACTGGTTTAACAGATCTCAAATTCAACCTTTTTTTTGGCATAGCAGTGTGTTTTCACAGAGTGGCCTGCTTTTACTTGCAGAATGTTATACTTGTGTAAGGACTCTCTTGTATGCCTTTCCTTTTAAAAAGAAAAACAAACAAATAAAGAAACCACCCCAAAACCCAAAAGAGATAGAAGGTCTTGCATAACTCTTAATGGAAGAGATGTGCTTTATTCTGAGGTTAAAAAGGAAAATTGAAACAAAAGAATGGCCAGTTAATAGAATGTAGGATGTTCAGGTAAAATAAAGTAATTTCATCCATGATGAAGATGCCTACTGTCAAGCAAGCACAGTTTAGCGAAGGCATAATAACTAATAACTTATTTGTACCTGGGTTATTAGGATAAATCTGCAGATAAGGATATGTGTATAATGGAAGCTTCAAAAGCTGCAAATCTGATGTGATAAATGATTCAAAGTGCAACGCATTAGCTTAGATTTTAATGTTTGTAAAATGAATGAAACAATACATCTATATGCCAAAACCATATTATCATAAACGTATTTGCCAAACTATAAGACATAAATTGCACTTAAATTTAGTAATCTATGATGGTATGCTTGAATGTATCTTTGTGATTAAATGTGAACAATTGCTCCTTTAAGGTAAAGGTCAGTGTATGTGTGATTAATCAGATTGAAATGACAGGGCGGACAGCTCATGCCATGCCTGGTTATCAGAGTGATTGATTTTAGTCAATGCTGCTGGATGAAAAGAAATCTGTTAATAACTGCAGCTGCAAAACTCCTGATGTCACTGATAGCACAAATCACTTCTCACACTCGTATTATCTGGCTCATTTGCAGACATGGAGCACACAAACCAATCCATTGGAACGCAAAATTATAACGTACAGATTTATGCAAGAGGGATGACTGCAAAGTGCGCTGCATGAGCAGTGTAAGAAGCTGAAAATTGCTGCTGTTGTAGCTGTCATAGGCACGTTATTTTCTTTGGTATGTGTGGAGATTTTGCTGTCAGGCTTTTATCCTCCAGATTGTTTGTGCTGTACCTCTCTTCCTGCTTAAAATAGAAAATCAGTCACTGAACCTGAATGCTATTAAGTGTTCTTAGAATAGTTCTTAACTAAGTTGGCTGATTTGTACTTTCTGATGAAGGAACATTTGGTTGTTTATTGCAGGCTCTGAATAAACATGTTTTTCCAAAATCAACTAATAAGATTACAAATTGCATTTCATCAACAGAATTGTTTATCGTAGGTATATTCCTTCCATCTAATGTTTATCTTTTTAGTTGTGTTTTTATTTTGAAAGATCTGGAGTTTATCTCCATCCAGCATTGTGTCTTATCTGCATTTTGCAGGGGTTAACAGGGAATGTGGATGTCTTATGAACTTCATAGGAGAAGGAGGACAAAAAATAATCTCTGGTGTTTGGTAGGATTGTTGTCCTAAATCCAGCCCCTTACCCAGCCTTTCTCCGCTAGCTTTTCATCTGCCGTTCCCTACTGGCCTAAAGCATCTCATTTGATATACCTCTGAACATAAAAATCTTTTTGGGTTCTTATAGTCCCTTGTCCCCTCAGAATTAACAGATGCATCCATTTTCAGGAAGCACATACAGTTATGGTCTGAAACGCTGGGGCTCTTGATTTTTTGAAATGATAAAATCATCATCTGCTTTTTCAAGCTTCTCTCTTCTGCTCTGTAGGTAAGTCCTTCTACTGCAAAAGTATTCATATGAAAGACCCCAGACTTACGAATGCGTGCTATTTCATCACACTGCTGTTCAGTTCTGTCTGGTATACTGCAGAAGACCGGAGTGCTTATAAGGATACCAGTTAGCCCCAACATTTCATGTATGTAAATGATAGGGAAAAAATGTTCAGCTCAAGAAAGCAGAGATGATTCTTGTTTAGTAGGATATTAAAGCACTACTATCATTATTGTTTGTTCTTATTTCTCCAGAGGATATGGGTCTTGATTATGATTCTGCTGTGATAAGTGCCTCTATCAATCACAGGGAGATCAAGTCTTTGCCTGAAGATGTGCATATAAAGATACTCCATACAGTAGCACGCCTTGAAGGAGCTTGATGGTAATTTCATAGGTGCCAAATATATTAACATGAGTTCAGGTAGACTGGCGTGTTTCTGAAGTCTGAGGTATTTCAACATAAAGCCTTCTATTTATTTATTTATTTCAATTATTCTTGTGATTCTCACAGGAATAATTGTGATGCAGAAACAAAGGACTTACCTGACTTTTAGATTTGTGACTTTCTGAGCTTTGGATATTGTCCTTTAATATGTTGAGTGGGGTTGTGTAGGAGTTCTGTGTTAGGTGCTTTCATCAAAAGAGTGAAAAACTGAAGATGAATCCTTGCCACTAGTGCAGTTTACTTAGGAATTTACTGAGGAATTATCCCTTAATCTAAAGGTCATAACATTTTAAATAACATGCTTTTAATATTCAGAATGGACCCAATTGCCCTCTAAGCAGCTGATAATTTTGAAATGCTGTTTGTCACAGATACCCATGCATTACCTTCCCTCACTTTCCTTTCATACAAATAATGAACCTTGAACTTTACTGCAAATATGCTTTTTTCTTTTGTTCAAGCAAAAGAGTAAGAGCTGACTTTAAGCCTGCTCATTTGTGGTGTTCCTGAGTTGACTGCTTGATTTGTTTGCAGATATGGCAAACCAAGAAGATATGTTTAAAATACTGCCAGTTGTTTTTATGTGCGAGAAGAATCCTGTCCATGAAGGAATCTGAACTAGGAGGAGGAGACAGGAGTTCTTGGCTGCACTCTGTTGCTAACATCACTAAGCCATTGCCATAAGATTGTATGAAGATGCACCACCCAAGAAATTTTAGATAAAAGTTTGACACAGAATACAGGGTATGTATATACACATCCATTCCATTTCACAGAGCATCCACTCTGTCTCCAGGCATAGCTGCAGGACTCTTCATAAATAAATAACCTTGTGTAAGACAGATTATGTTCCTCGGATATCAATCACTGGTAAATATCGTGTTCCTACTTACGGTGTAAGAACACTAAATGGAAACTCATGGAGATCTCAGATTGCCATTATATTTACAGTCCTGGGGCTTACTGCTGAGAATTATTGGATGTCTTTGCCTTTGAATATGGGCTGAAAGCTGCAGTGGGATGCTCATTCTAGCTTGCCTCCCAGATTTTCAAATCAACGTTGATCATACTTCCTAAAACCCTACCTCTGAATCACTGTAAATATTGCAAAAAGATTCCAGTCTTTGTCAGATGGGGTCAGTGAGGCAGCAAAAGCCCAAACTCATCTTTTCCTGATTCCGTATCTGGAAAAAGTTTTGGGCCAAAGTATTCTGAGTATCGTGTGATTACAGGAAGTAAATGCAGCGGGGGAGATGGAGGGAAAAATAAGTCAAAAAAACACCCGGAGTGTTAGAGTGCCTTCCAGTAGCTGTACAATGAAAGGGCAATTATTTCATTCCCTTTCTTCTACTGGGTCATCAGGTCTTTTTCTGTCAGTGGTGGGACATTCCTGAGTTCCAGCTGCCAGTAATACATCCCTCCATGTGCTGACATCAAGAGGCAGGGTTGGTTTAAGTCTGAATTTTTGCCAACTTTCAGAGGCAGTGAGTCCAATTTCTTTGCAGTTTGGATGCTTCCCTCGCCAACCAGTGTTCTGCACTGGCCAAAATAAAGGTGAGAGATTGTTTACAAATTCAGGAATTCTGTTTTGGAGACTCAATGTTTTGAATGAAACCACAGTTGGGTGTTCTGAGATGACTGTTTTTTTCCAATGTGAGTGCAGCTGCTGTTTCATTCCTTATTAATTTTGGCTTATTTATAAATAATTCCAGACAGGTTTCAATATGACTTTTTCATATTCTATTGCATTCTGTTTATTCTTAACAGGGGAAAATACAGTTAGAATATACAGATTCCCCTCTCCCCCATTATTTAGTATATCACAGATTAGCTTGTGATCATTTTTATTGGACTATAAGGATAAGGAAAAACTCAAAGCTTGCTAAATACTCTTTGTTTTTAATTATTATTTTTATTAGGGATTGTATAAAGATAAAGGGCTATCTGTTACCATTTACCTTCTTAATATAATTGCTCTTATTTTAGGATTGGATTACTTTAGTTCTGTAGCATTCTCATTAAATAGCAAAAGGATGATCACAAGGAGAGGAGTAGCCCAGCCACAGAACAGTATCAGCAGAGCCAAAACCACCTTGGCCAAAATGTGATCTAAGAGGGGTACACAGCACTTCATACCCTGGTTTTGTCCAGGAACCCTGGAAGTAGACCTGTGGAGGTTATCTAGCTGAAACAACAAACCTGGCAAGAGAGCCACTGCAGCTTGGTGTAGCCATCTTTATCCCTAATGATAAAGAGCAGTGGGATTCAGGCTGACCGAAATTCAGATGTTTGTTGAGGGATGACTGTTTTCAACTGGCATATAACAAGTATGATTTTTTTTCCTCAAGTTTTTCTTATTTCTGTTTTGAGTTAAAGCTGCAAAAAGTTAATTTTAATGTGCCTCTTCATTTGTAATTTTTGTGGTAATGTTCTACTTCATACAACATTGTGATTAGTACACCATGGCCTTCATAACACAGCCTCCTGAATTTTCCAAGAAGTTTGCTTCAGTGTGGGGGAAAACTTATTATTTTGCTATTAGTTTCTATTACAAAGTAAATAATTTCCAGATAAGAAGTGATTTAGCTTTCCACAGAAATGCTGTGTTTTCTAATGTAGAAATCAGAAGATTATTTTTAATACTTCTATGAAACAGTCACTAGGAAAAAGCCATTTATGAATTGAAAAAGGGGGGTAGAGACTTCTTAGAGGTGTATTCAGCCAATTTTGATTCTCTTAAATTATCTTAGGTTTTTTCAAGCATTTTTCTTCAGTGTATTCATATTTCAGACAGTATTTCTGACAATCTATTTTATGCTTCATTGATCACAAGGTTTGAAATTCTAGTTCATATTGGCACAGTAGTGTCAAATTTGTAGTGATAAATGGATAACTTTTTTTATTTTAAATAGGTCTCTTGTTTAATTTGAGATCTGTAATTTTTTTTTTGGTTCATTACTTCTGCTATTTTTCTGTCTAGGAAAAAATGATTAAAAGAGACAGAGGGATCAAGGTGCTTTAGACTTGTCCATGTGAAGAAATGGATTGTCCAAGGGAGGGTAAATGTACTCATGCTGTCTATTCATTTTGCTTTAAAAGAATCAATGTTATTCAGTTTTCTGAATTTATTTTTTTTTAGTGAACCAACATTGCTACTCTTGGGAATCTGTTTAAAATGTGCAACCCAGGATTCATTATTGAGTAGTATGCTTGCTAATGTTATTTTCATAAGCAGAGATCTTTTATTTAGGTGTATAGTGAATTAAATTTCTTGAATTTCAACAGAGTAGTAGTGTTGTTAAATTATAACCTCCTTATACTTAAAGTGATAATACCTCCTATCATTATTTAAGTATGTTCCACTATCTAATTGCAAGGCGGAGGAAGCTGAAGAGGAAATTAAACACTGAGAAAATGCTTCTATTTTAGCATTTTCTCTATTATTCTTTATCCATTTTATAACAAACCATATTGCCTCAAAAACGGGCCCTGAATCTAAAGTCATTCATGTTGCTTTCCTAAATCTACAGAAGTTTGCATTTTATATTAATCACGTAAGATAATTCTGATCTCAGTCCTTAAGATTGTGTAGACTTCTTTTTCATCTCCTTTTTCTTCAAATTGGTGGAAAATATTCTTAGGTTTTCATATGCTGTAATGTCTGGGAGAGTCCACTTTTTACATAGACTGCAATTAAATAGAAAGGACACAGAGTGGGTTTATAATATGTCAAGGGGCAAAGAAGGGAGTTACCTACCTGCGGCCAGTGAATAGCTTGAGAGAGCTGAACAGTATTATGTTATATCTAAAAACAATATAGAAAAGTAACTATTCCTTGAAGTGGAAAAAAGAGCTTGCTTCTGAAACCAGTGAGTGACAATTCAAAGGCACGGTGTGATGAGGAATAGGACTATTCCCCTTATTTGGGTCTTTGGCTTGTATGTACTTATGTGTATTACATTTCCTTGTGTATATTTTGTGTTGTGTGAACTATTCAAGTTCCTGATTTTTGTGTATATTAAACCTATGTGTGTTTATTTTCACCAGAGAAATCTATTTGGCACGTGTTTTTGATTGCCATTTGTCCAGGAACCCATGATAGTGAATCATAGACTATCCTGAGTTGGAAGGGACTCAAAGATCAACTCCTGACCCCAGATGGGGCAAGCAAAAGTTAAACCATATGTCTAAGAGTGTTCAAACACTTCTTGAACACTGACAGGTTTGGGGCCATGACTTCACTGGGGAGCTTGATTCAGTTCTTAATCACTTTTTTAGTGAAGAACTTTTTCCGAATCACAGAGTCAAAGAATACCAGGTTGGAAGGGTTCTCAAGGATCACCTGGTCCAACCACTCTTAGCACAAGCACTGTCTCAACAAGATGGCCCAGCACCCTGTCCAGCCAAAGTGTCCAGTGTTGGGGAAATCACCACTTTTCTGGGGAGGTTATTCCAATGCCTGATTGTTCTCATTGTGAAAAATTTTCCTTGTGTGAACAATCAGATCCTCAGGAGATCCTCAGGAGGAACTTGTACCCATTACACCTTGTCTTTTCTATGTGACTGCTTGTAAGAAGTGCTATAGAAGAGCTTCCTTTCACAGTGGTTTCAAAAATCTGATTGTTTCTAGAAATGCTAAACTGTTATGTTATAGTACAAACAGAAAACCTTTTAGTTAAGAAAAGATGAAGTGTTTCAACTGGCACATGTTGATGTGCAAATGTGTATGTATATATACATATTCATATACGTAAAAGACAGTCTTATGTATATAATACATCATCAGTAAGTGAGAAATATAATACTTACATCATGAACTGTGATAATAATGTGCTAAAACTCAAATGGAAATTCCAGAATGACCAGGTGACATATTTAAAATTCTGGTGGAAAAGCTACTGTTTTACCATTTTCTTTACTGTTCCAAATTCAAGAAAGCTGTCTTTCATTAAAAGTCCTAATAAGGGGGAAATAAAAGTACACAAACCCTTCTCTTCAGGATTTTTTTGACAGAGCTTACTGTTGGATTTCAGCAGACGTGTAATTGAGGAGATGTTGGTTTGTATTCCAAAGTGTGCTGACCTTACCGCCATAAGCTACGGATATCATAAAAAGCCTCAAATACTATTTGGACATGAGATCACTATCCCACTCTCAGATTTGATTATATTTGGCGAACAAGTTAAAAAATCACCGTACCTAGAAAAAACCGTTATCTCATTAAGCCTAATTTCCCCAGAAATCAGGCCAAAGTTAAGACAAAAAGATATGGTGGTTTTGAGACGGGAATGCAGAAATAGCTTTTTGTGTTTTCAAAGAGAACTAAAGATTGTTTTGGGCTGAGAGTGAGGATTGTTTGCTGGTGAATCGCATATATAATTCGTCAGTTGTCCTCATTTATTTTGATACTTGTGAATTTGTAACATAGGCACTGACACTTTAAAACAAAATGCTTCTCCTCCTCTTCTTTTTCTCACTGGTTTTCTTTAACTTCGTCTGTGTTGACAGAAAGGAGTTGGAAGGAAGGGAATTTGGACGAATTTATCTGTCATAATGGGAGAAGAAAGGCAAGAAAGGAAGAGCTTCTAATGTTTTAGCATGCATTAGAATGTTAATAGACAATTATCATAATTAAATAAAAACATTCTGGTTTCTAAGTAGTGTGCCAGTTTTCAAAATGCAAGTATTCCTTGTTGTCTCTTACTTGAGAGATATAAATGAATTTGTCTGCTAAATCCAGGAGATGTCAAAGCACATGTTTTATTTATCATGATGTGTTCATCTATTTGTCTTTTCTTTTACTGAAAATGTGGGTTGGTTTGAGATTTAAAATAGTTAATTTTCTACCCTCTCTCTCTACTTGAATGTCCTTTATTTTCATGTGCAGTCAAACAAGCATGAGTATAAGCCTCCATGCTGTGCGTATAAATAACTCCTCTAGCAACTGGAAAGAATTAAAACATGGCATTAGTGGCAATAGCTGCATTAGTTGGAATGGTTTAGCCAGGATACGCTAACTGATAAACTTGTATCTATTTAAGAAAGATCTAATTAGGATCCTTTTGTTACATAAACTAAACCATATTATTATAATAAAACATACATAAAATAATGAATAGAACATAATTTTTTATAATTTCATTCAAATGAGATGACTTAAAGGTAATTTCTACATTTTAAGCATTTAGTTTCATGACATTTCCTAGCAATTCACCAATTAAATTGCCTCAAATGTTTGCCATTATTAAGAAACATTTAATGTAAGATAAGATCAGTCATAAATATTTTATAGGGAGAAAATATATTATTTCAGGTACATCCCAACATCTTTATGCCTGTAATTCTGTGCATCTGCATACCAATAAAAGGGATGCTCTATTAGCATATTGCACTCCTACTACATCCTTCTGTTGTGGGTGAGTCAGTCTTGACACAATCTGAAGATTGTTTCAATTTTGCTTCCAAAGTCAGCAAGATACATTTTGGGATGACTTTTCTTCTCTTTCCCTGCTGCTGTCATCTCAGCAACCTTTGAAGTCAAGTTATGGCTGTTCCCAGGCATCTGAAGATCTGTCCTTGACTGTCCATAGCATGGTTCTGCTTGGCACAGTAAGGGACAGGTCTGGCAGCCTCCTTGTTTTTTTTCTAGGCAGCAATCTAGAGACCACTGTGACAGATATGCCATTTTGGCTTATTTTTTAATGAAAAACTGAAGTACTGTGATGTCTTAAGTGATGGTGTGGGGTTTCGAAGGGCTGTGGCATGGAGATGCTTTGCTCAGTACCTTTAATCACCTTTTGAACTGTATCACTGCTGAGGCACTGGTTTTCCTTCCCAGGGAAGACAAGGTTTGCACCATGGTTTTCCCATGTGAGTAGGGTAAATAAATCAGTCTTCATGACTCAAGCCAGCGAAGAGGAAAGTGGAGAGAAGGAAACTGCATTTAATTTCATATTTAATAGCCTATTATGGCAGGATTGCTGCAAACATAAATATTTTATTTTTTAGGCACACATTTTAAGGAAAAAGAAGTGAATCTTCTGAGGAAACAAGATATATGCTATAGGGGTTTCCCCCCATCATTCCCTTTGCCTTTTGTAGTCAAGGAACTGCATACCACCTGCATCTGGTGCATTGTGCCCACATCCCTCCTGACGATACTCTCATTTTTATGACCCAAACAGAAGTTCCAAAAGTTCCTTTCTCAGGGGCTTGTGACATGTATCTGGGTTGTGACTCACCTGCAGCAGTCCAGGCATCGCATGGGTTGGTGACCACACAGCTGTAAGTACACCCCGTCTCACAGCAAACGGACCTTGACTGAGGAACTCCTCATGTGAGCCCTAAGCAGGAGCTGGACACGGGCAGCAGCAGGAGCAGCCTGGTGTGGAGCTTCCTAGAGAACACTCACAGTTTTACAAAGAAATAACACACCCCAGAAGACCTGCTTGGTAAGATTTCTCTGCTGTGTGCCTTAGGGATGTTCTTCACTGTAGAGGTTAAATAAGCTTGAAGGAATCATAGTGTCTGCTCCGGAGCCTGTCTGCTCCATTTATTCTCGTGCTATCTGAGGACAAAACAGTGCTGGGTGATTCTATTTGGATCACATATTAACCAAATTTCTATCAATGACTTAAAATAGAAATAATACTAGCTGCTAAATACAAAATAGTGATTCACAGAACCATTTAAAACTGTCAAATCAAGTCAAATTAGCAATAATTCCTTAAAAGGTTGTTTTTTGGCTTATGTCTATCCTCTGTTTTCTGCAGTTCTGTGCATCTATAAATTCTGACAAGTCTGGTTGTTTTGACAGGCAATATTGGTCTTACTTTGAAAGTTTGATTTGCTTCCTATGAGATTTCTTGATATATAGTAGAAGTTTACTTATAACTTAAGCTTCAAAAATCCCATCTTGACTGTTTCATTGCCTTTGTGATAACCTTAAAAATCTGTGTGATCCACATGCTACCACCTGGGTGTTGAAGCAACAGCATTTCTTTTAAAAATGAACACGATTATTAAGAAAGATAAGAGACTAAAATAATAAAACACAAAACTATGTATATTCTTATGTAGAACATGGGATTCTTATAGTCTTGAAATAGTTTAAGCTGTATACTTGGCAAAACTTCTTAAAATTTTATTTTCATTTATCTATGGATTCCCCTTAGTCATCTATACTAATGCAAGCAGCAGTCCCCATTCAATGCATAGAAGGCTTTTATTAAGTTGTAAGGGTAAGAATAGTGTCTTTGCTTTTCTAATTCTCCCTTTTTTTGGCAAACAGGTATTGGAAAGAGAGAGAAAAAGCTGGCAATATCCTCTCTTGGTGCGTAATGAAATGCTGTTAAAAATCAACAGTATGACAGGATTTATTTCCTTCCAGTAGATACGAAAGAAATACAAAGTTCTTTGTAATAGCACCATTTTACCATTTATTTCCCTTTTTTCACTACATGATAAACACAATATTTCTTGTGTAAGAAAACCATTTCTCTTCCTCATACCCCCTGCAAAGTAATAACAGCCATTAGTTCCTTGGTACCAGTTCCGCTCGTACCAATGAAATCTCTTCTACTGATTTATCTTGTGGTTAATTTTACTTTGGAGCCTTGGAATGACATAAGCATCGATTGAAACTTTTCATAGGTTTTGTGCCTGAGCTCTTTCCCATGTTGGCTTCTGTGGTGCATACATTCAGGCCACTGCCTGTTCCTCTTAGGGGTGTGTGTTCGAGGTCTCTCCCTTTCACCAGAAGTCTCTTTTGACAATACCTGTGGGAAAAGTGTGTTTAACCTCTCCACCCCAAAGTTAAATTTCAGCAAAAACTAACAGTTCAGAAAGTGATTAATGAGGGTGGTAAGCAGGCTGACAGGGCAGATAGTATTGACTTCATCAACCTGTTTAACTAGGGAACTGGGTAAAAAAACCCATAAAAAATAAATGTAACCTCTAATCCTTCCTTGTCATGTGGTATGGGAAGTGGGAATCACTCACAGTAAATTATAGTTCCAAGGAAAATGTATGCCATTATGATAAATGTGATATAAATAGGTAGATAGGCTGGTTTTCACTGCTACCTTTTACTAAGTCATTATCCCACTCCAGATTGGCTGTACTGCGGTAATTCATAGATAATTTCTTGTAATGAATGAGCATAATTCTGGTGGAACTTGGAAACTGGTAGTCAAGTTTGTTTTTAAAACACTTATTTATTTCTCTTAGTGATACAGGAGAAGCTGAAACTAAAATAAGAGCAGAAGTCTCCTCCTTTTCTCCTTCAAATTCTTTTGGAAAGAACACAACATTTGACTCTCACATCTTATAAAGGTATAATAAGGCAGATGTCCCTCTGTTTGAAATCTCCATCTTAATTAATTAGAAAAACTGAGGAACTATTTGAGTTTGTATGTTGTTTGAACCAGAAGTTGGAGATTAGCAGTCTCATCTGTGATGGTGCTTGACTGCATCTTGAAAGAGAAACAAAATTGAAAGGGCTCTTAACTTTTGGTTTAATTTTTCTAATAAAAGTAAATTTTTTTTTGAAATTCGAGTCAGGAAAAGGAAAAGTGAATGTTCTCAGGGTAACACTAGCTCAGCTTCTTTACACAAATAGATTTTTTTCCCCAGTAGATTTCTAAATCTTATTATATTACCATTTGTTTTGCTCTGCATGGAAGAAATTCCCTTCCTTGCAAGGTATACACTGCCTTCTGTACACTGCCAATAGCTAAACAATACTAATAGCAATGATTAAAGGATCAGATATACAGTTCAATTAGTAGAGGTGGGTTTTCATTTCCTGAGTCTTGATTGGGGATGATATTGATGTAACCTTAATGTTAACTGTGTATATGTTTTGAAATGTAGCTATAAAACAACACATCCGGAAAATGTCACCAGGCATGAGTGAGATGTGCTAGACTGTGTATCCCTCTGACACAAGAGCAAACAGCAAAGAAATAAGCAGCTAAGTCATTTGATATCCTGTGCTTCACTCAGGTCTGCATTGCAGCCTTATCTTCCTCCCTTTCATCCCACACAGCTCACATATCATTACTCCCCCCCATGCAAGCAATTTTGTTATCAGCCACAATTATTATTTGCCAACACACTGAATAGAAATTATAGAACTGAAGTTTATAAATTAAAAACTGTCATGTAGTTCAACTGCACCCTGCATATTTCTGCTCGTGAGTTGTGCTGGCCAGTGCAAGCCCGGCGATGAGATCATGTAGAAGGGCTTTTTAAAGTTCTTTTCAGGGTTTTTCTTCACTTCTGAAGACTGAAGAGGTGTCCTCAGCATTGAGTGTGCTGCCCTCTGCTGCTGCGTCCCTTCTCGTTGTAGCCTCTCCTCATGGGGAGCATCCCTCCCCCGGGCAAGGAACCTCTTTGCAAGACCAGGGCTGATGGAGATGAGGTCAAGCAAGAAGCAGCAAGATGCAGGTCTGCCTACAGCATAGCACAAGAACAGGCCGAGGGCTGGAGCTTAAATACAGCTCCTAAGCTGAGGGGCAGAGGCAGGTTCCTTGCAGCTCTTTTCCCAGCAGCTGATCCAGGGTTATTCTACGACAGCAGTGTTACTGGAGCTAGCCATGAGCACAGGCACCTAAAGCCCAGGATGGGCCAGAGGGAAGGCTGCAGGATGCCTCTGTGCTTCAGGCAGGGCTCTGTCATAACCTATCTCTCTACAGAGGAGTGTATCAATGTAAATAGAGTTTAATTACTGTCTCTTCCTTCCCTGTTGAGAAATGGTGAGAGAGTGGAACCAGGACATGTGGAACTGGCACCAGTGGGAAATTATCCCAAGTAGCATTTGTCTCTTATTGGTCACTTCTGAAACCCATACAGTGAGATTTACTATCGTCAGAAGAGAAAATGTGGGTCTGAGCATTGCAGATCTGATGACAATTCTGATCTTAGTGACTACTGCTCTCAGGGGAAAGGGAGGAGGTGATGCCTTGTGTGGGAAAACAGAGGTGAATGAAAACTGAGCTGGAGAAAAGTCAACTTTGAGGATGCTTTAACATTCTCAAGTCTTGTAATAGACCTATTGCAACTCCAGAACTTCTGCTTGGATTTCAGAAAATAAACTCCCATCCAGTATTTGACACTGTGCTGCTCCCTGAAATTGTAAATCTTCCCCTCCTGTCTTAAGGTTCATGAACTAGAATAGCAGCCTAAATATCTCACCTTTCTTTTGTCATTTTGTTTCTGTAGAAGTTGGGAAGCGGAGTTGTTTAACATATGAAAAGCAAATAATTAAGAGACCTTGATTCCTTCCCTAATGGATGTGAATGCCAAGAGTAGCTAATAATGAGGAGGAGACTTGCATTTGTTGATTTTTATTAAGAAATACAAGAAAGAAAGGAGAGAAAATTATTTTCCCCTTTGTTTCCACTGGAAAAGAACAGCAAATAGGCTGTGATATAATATTACTAACATTGGTCAAAGAAGAGAATATAATACAACAATGTAATTCCAGAGGTTCATTAAAGAATGGCTAATTGAAGGCCACACAGTTTAAAAATGTGCCCTCAGAACTCTTTTTGTCCCTGCAGTTCATCACATGGAATGGTAACTTTTGCTTCTTCTCAATATTAATAAGGTGATCCATTTTATTTCCTAAAAATGAATTAAAGATGGTGAATTTTCCTTTTTATAGAAAGATAGCAGAAAGAATACTAGAAAAGAACAGGTCTAGAACTGTTATTTGGGTATCTTTCAGTCTGTGAGGAGGACCCCTGTGGTGTTATATTCAGAGACATTTATTCACTGTCTCAAAGTGAATCTTTTCTCAAAGATCTGAATTTCAGTTGTCAAAACTCTCTCCTTTCACATATAGCAACAGAAGACTTTAAAGGCATGGGAATAACTTTTGGCTTGAATTTAAATGCGTATCTCCAGGGACTATAAACTCAAATCAGACTGCTTTCTACCCAAAGGATTCTGCAGGTAATACAATATAGTTCAGAAATTCTTTTCAGAGCCAGGCCTTGCCCAATCCACCACCACGCACACTGCAAGTAAGGTGAAAGAAGAATCCTCAGTACTCCAGACAACTCCTTACAACTCCTTTTGTTTACATTCCCTGGCATTGGTTCTTTTTCACTCTACATCAGTTTGCCATGTCTTTAGCAACTGGTGCTTGTTTCCGTCTCTCTTGTAAACTGAGTTACTCATAGCTGTCTCTTGGTTCCATGGTACACAACACTTGCTCCAACTTGGCTTCCTTTGTTTTGGCTGGTGTGCTTTAGAATTCTCGAAGTGTTTTTCCGCTTCAGACGAGGAGGTCTCTGAAAACACAGGCCAGTCATCACAGCTTGATGTGGCATGACACTTTTGTTGGCTGTGAATGTGCTGAGGAGCTGTTAACATGAGGATTTTACATCTCTGTATAACATAGATGTGTGTGCACAGTCCTGGCTATGGGCTATGTGGTGCATACACACACAGTCTTCGCTCTGTGGGCTGCCCTAATTCATGAGGTGCAGCTTTTCTCCTACACAATAGGTTTCTGGGACCATGACCATTCATAATCATCATTAAACATAAAGGAATGATAATTCAATGTCCTCGTAGGCATTAATTATCATTTCGGTTTCAACTGTGTTGTGCATACATTGTGTTCATCTCAGTCTAAGGACTTCTGTAGCACTGGCTGATGTTAGATATCAGACAGAAGATGGCCTTCACAGGTGATGTGCTTCTGTTTCTCAGAAAGCTAATGTTCTGAAAGAAGCTTTGCTCAGCCTTCCAGCTGCAGTGCCACAGCAGTCATATAATACTTCCAGGGAATGCAATGCAGTGGGGGGAGCATGTGTTAAAATGCTTCTGAGAAGGACATATAAGTGTCATTAACTGAAATAAATGAATCCGTTATTTTTACATACGTTGAAAAGGAGCAGCCTAAACCAGCAGTTCATCCCATCACAGACAGCAGCACAACCATGATGTGCTATTTTACCAAACCAGAGAACTCATCCTATCCAAGTCTTCACTTGTATCACACTGTGCAGTGTTTTTTTTATCCAGCATACACACTAAAAAGGAACAGAAACAAAACAAAAAACTCACAAACCCCCAAGGTCAGTCAGTCTAAATAATGATAGGCAATACAAATGCGTTTTTATACATAAACAGAAAAGGAGTGGGGAAGGTCTTGCTCATTATGCCAAATGGCAGTCTGGCTATGATTTAATGCATTTGAAATTAAGTCTGTCTCTTCAGCTGTACATTTTTACTAGGTCTGCAGAACAGACTGGCAGGCAGTGTGAGCAGATGCTTCTGGTTGGATCAGGATAAATTTCTTTGTGCTGGCTTTTTGGTCTGATAAAATCTTTTGAATCTTTTTGCAGGATGACAGCAGCAGTAAGCTTTAGGTGTTTTCCAGATGAAGTGTTGAACCAGATGAGTCTACTGGTGTATCATTGTAGGGAGTCTGCAAAGGCAGCTTCTGTTTAAAGATCTCTGCTTACTGCATAGGTAAAGAACAAATATGACTCTGTGACTTCAATATCTTTCTCCTTCTTTCCATTTTCTCATGGCCCCTAAAAATGTCATTTTTCTTGTGAATTCTTGTGATTTTTTTCACCCAGTCAGTGCAACATCTGGTCCTTTAGGGGTTTACAGTATGTGAAATCAACACCTCATTTCATAAGTTACCCAAAGAAATGGAGGATGTGGTTTGGTGATTTTTTCTTCAGAATTAGAAGAAGTAGTAACCTACTCTTTTTCTTGCTGCCTTATGTGTGCGGGTGTTCCTGGACAGCTGTAGTGGTAAGATATTTATCAATAGTCAAACTCATGAAGTCCCAGATCCCTGTTTCCGTCCCACAGGCAGACCCTGAGGACAATGACCTTTTCCTGAAGAGTGTGGAAACTATTTTGCAACTATCTATTATGAGCTGTCATCTATCATACATCAATACATAACAATTAAAAAGCACCTCCAGAATGACATGAGACACAGTATAGCCAAAATCACGGTTGGGTATTGTTGACTGATATATTAGAGGTGTAATTCATTATTGTTGATGTGAACAGTTCAAAAGCTTAAATTTTTACTTTAAACCAGAAAATCATCTAGAATCCCTAAAAAGTGATTATGTTTCCTTAAAAATCCAAATAAATTGAATTTATTAGAAAGGAACAACAAAAAAAAAGAGTTAAAAATGACCTTCTTGATAATTCTCTATATGCATGATTTTTCTTTGTTCCTCTTTTTTGTTCCTTTTCTTTTTGTTTTCTACTTAGAAGCTTTGTTATCTGGATCTTTAGTTCTTCCTGCTCCTTTCATATCTTAGCTACTCTTTCAGCAAGAGTTTATGGCCTGTGAGCCAATTGCCTTTTTCTTCTTTAATTATGGAAGCTGAAGGCCACTTTGTCTGCCCTGAGTGCTTAATTGAAGGAGGACCATGCCTGCTTTTTTGTTCCTGCCTAGCTTGCCAAGAGTATGGTGCACTGCACAGAAGGGACAACAGCTTCTTTGGTGATTTCTTTTTAACTAGCATCCCAAAGTAAAGCGGGGAGCCAAGAAGGAGATTATAGTACTCTTTCCCTTATTTAGGAAGGATTCTGATGGCCTAGTCTAGGTTAAGTATATGTGGAATGTTCTTCAGTTTTTCTTTTACATTGGCGGAAGATATGGAAAGTACTTTTAAAGAGTTCACTTAACATATCCTGTGTCTCTCTTTTTCCCCATACTAAAAGGGGGAAGGGATTATATTCACAAAGAAATCTCCTACCTTCTACTGTTTCATCACTAAGTGATATTTTTCTCATAAATTTATTTTGACAGAGCTGTATGTGTGGTCACTGCAAGCTGGTTGTTTGGCCTTTTATACACTATTCCTATAAATCAGCCAGAATGTGACTTTGAAGAATAATTATCTCCATTTAAGTTTTATTATTTATTTGCCTTTGTTTAATATGTTTGCCCAGTTTGATATCTGAATGAGTCATTGTTTTATAGAAGACATGTCTTTAAAATTATTCAGTACAGTGATAAGATTTCTAAGGAGGGAATTTGAATTGCTCTTACAGTATTTATGCTAAAATGACAATCAGACACTCTAGTTCTACCCTGAGATACTTGCTAAATTGGTGGTGGGATTGAACTTGGCTCTGACTTTTCAGAACATGCAGATCTTATGACTGAGTCATGAAGGGTGAACTGTCACATATCAAAGCTTAATTATTGCTTAAGTTTATCCTTCAATCATTCTCCTCTGATTTGCTCATACTAAAGGAAAGATCTTTCCTGTTGTGATGCCTTTTGTTTTCCCAGGAACAAATTCAATGATGCCAAAGGAAGCTGTGGTTGCAGTTTAGTGACAGAATACAAAAAAAAAGTGATAATTAAGTTATGCTATGAATATTGGTTATAAATTGTGTTGTCTCATGTAAGCACTTGGGACTTCTGTTGTCTTTTTCTTTCTAGTGCATCATTTTTTCACAATATTGGAAGCTTGGCCACGTGCAGAGATTCTCTTATCTAAGGATACCAGCTGTTTACTGGAGGATGAAACTAGTTGTTCCTTTCTCAAGCAGTGTCTGTCACAAGGAGACAAAAATGTGTGTATGACTTGATTTGTTTTCATAATGACGAATGTAGTTTAGTTAGGAAATTGATTATAAAAATAGAAACCAGGCTTTGAAAAGCAATTTGAAGATACGGTGTAGATCTGTTAAGATCATTTTAAGGCTACTGAGAATATTTCACTTAACGTAGTTAATCTTTTCAGTGTCTAGCCATAATGTTAATGTGGGAAGCCAATGTTGAGAGTAGGATGCATGCTTGATATGCACCCAAATTAGATGCTAACTACTTAATGCATTATTTCCATGGAATGAGTACATAGAATGCAAATGTAATATAAAGCTGAGACATTAATCTTCTTCAGAATATACAAGTATAAGCACAGAAGAGCAGTAATCTCATTTCGGCCTTCTTCGAATAATGTTGAGAGAAGATTTTGACTCTCTACTGGTTTAGAGGCATAAGCAAAAATTTAAGAGTCAGGATCTATCAGATTCAGGCTACTCTTGAAGCCTGAATGTTTCAAATCCCAGTCTTGAAATATCTCAAAGCCTAGGCTGAAAGAAATACTCCTTGTACAGGGACTGCGCTGTGTGTCATCCTATTCCTCCACTCCTTCACGTGGTCAGTGTTGCTCGCTGTTATTCTGTATTAATTAAGGAAGCATCCTCTCTGTAGCTATGGAACAACTCTCTACCTGTTGATATCAACAAACTACATGATGTTTATTTTACAAACTGTATGTACATTGCCTAGGCAGACCAGTTACTTCAAATTCACTCAAGGCTTTGGTTATGTTCTCAGTATACTGCTGCTTTCTTTGGAAGTCCTTCCGCCAAATGAGGAAATGAAGCAGGTGTCATTTAAACAAACAAACAAGTATATGAGAAAAGTAAAATTATCTTGGTCTTAAATATGTTCATTTGCCTTTTAGCATGCTCGAATTGTAAACTTTAAAGTTCTCTCGATTCAGTGTTGTGTTTATACATTCACTTCTGTGGTTATTTTGCTCTCTTGACAAATGTAAGAGGGATGCAAGATAGGCACTGACAACAGCCCTAAGGAGGCAGCAAGTATATTTTAGCGTGAAACTTGCTTTCTGTGATTTGGTGTAATCAAAATCAGTATGGAAGTGCCTGTCTCTGCTTTGAGTTTTATTAGTCCATGTAAAACTTTGCCATTTCATCTCTACTTTGCCTGACATGTTTAATGATTGTGGCATAAATGAATCCATATCTTTAACAGAAGAACATGTTGTAGATTATTAAAAGATTCCATTTTCTTTAGAAAAACCCAGAAACCATCACACATATCCTTCTTGATTCTAAATCCTAAGTATGTGTGAATCCATTGAAACAAATACCACTTTAGCTGAGACGATCAACAGAATGTCTACAGATTCTTTGCAGGCTGAGTCTCTCCCATTCTGTGAAGACCCAAGACTTTGTCAGGTCTCTGCACTTCTCAGGTGCTGCAATAGTAATTTTCAGGGCACTCTTTTGGGATATTTGGATACACACTGTTGGACACGTAAAACCTGGTATGCCTCATGGGTTTTTTCGTTTGTTTCCACTTCTATTGTACTCTTTTGCCACCCTGAGTACAAGACTTCCTTGGGAGGTGCAAGGGGCTGCAGGTAGAGTTAAAGGTGATTGCCCATGTTTTATTAAACACCAGTTTTTGCAATCCTTCTACACAATGATGTCTTCAAAACATGTTGAAGAATTTAGCTAATCTGAAGCATGTTTAGCTTTGCATGCAAGTGGAGATCTGCTTGTACGTAAAAGAATTTAAACAGAGTTGTCATACTAACATTTAAATCTTTTCTTTCCTGCACAGCACCACTGTGGGTGTGTTACATAAATTGCCACAATGGAGTGTATTTCAGATCCTTCATCTCAGAGGCCATCTGTCATTGTAAGTGGCACATTCACCTGCCCATCACTTCTGCAGCAGTGTGTACACTAGACAGGGTACATCCCAGTGAAGTTAACAACAGGAGCTGCTCTTCATACAGCTGACTTTGGTAAGACTTAGTAATCAACTCACTCTTTCAGATGGGAACAAACACCACAAATAGATTGTTCTTTCTGTCCAAGAGAACATCAAATACTTTCTGTATTGCTTCAGAAAAGAGCAAACTAGTTCCCTGAGGGATATTTTTCTACTCAGTAAAATCCAACATTGATTCTGTGAGCTCTTCCCTACTGTCTCTGACCCTTGACAGGTAATCACAGAATTCTAATAAGAAAAATTATCCTCAAGTCCTTGAATGAATCTAGACAGGATTCAGCATTTATATGATTGTTAATACTCACATATGTCTGTCCATTTTCCTTCCACCGTTGCATTTCCTTTAACTTGACCAAGTGGTAGTAAGACAGACATGCTGTGGACCATTTTTAATATTATTTGTCTGGAGTGTTTTTTTGGTTTGAGAATATGTATGCATTTCTGTATTTGTCTAACTTTTTCTTGTTCCATGTTTAATGCAAACTGTGTAAGTTGTTGAAGAAGGAACTTGACAGTGTGGATGTGTGCTCACAATTTGCTCAAAGAATTCCAACTATGGGTCAGAGATTTTTCTTTCTAATCAGTGACAATGTACATAACCTTTCTGTCTGCTGTAAATGTTCCTGTCTGTAAAATGAGGTTTTACTTGCCTGCCTCACAGGCATGCTGAAGCTTAATTAGTGTAGGTAATAAATGCTAAGTATTATTTTAAAAGATCTATTGCTCTCTAAAATGATCAAGTTTGGATCTTAATTCACAGCTTTATGAGCTAGGGTTCAGTATTGACTACCTTAGATTTTCATAAAGCCTCTCCTGAATTTAATAAGGGATTTAACAAAATAACTCTTGAAAACACTTAGGATTCTTCTTAATAAAAAGCTAACTTGTACTTGCATAAAACTCATAGAGCTGTGCACATTATCAGAGTTTTCTTGAATGACAGAGTCTTTGAAATGCAAATGTTGTACAGGTCTTCCTCATCTAAAGAATATATGGTTGTTACTGTATTACCATATGTAAAATGTTTTTCTGCAGATATTTTCTTACATTATTTTCTTCAGACGCTGCTATGTAGAAAGAGCATAATTTAAAAATCACATTCATGTGGCATTCTTTCAACATTTCATAAGTAAAAATAAATTACACAATGGAAATATATTCAATTTTTTAAGCTGGGAGAGCAAAGAGTAAAATATTGGAGTTTTGTGGTGCCTGGACTTGTGCCTCATCATGTTTAATCATGTTTAATCCATTTCTCAGCATTCCTTGGAAGATAAGCATTGCATTTCTTTGTTTTCTCTTCTTGTTTCAAACCTGCTCAAAGAGATCGTACTTTTCTTTTTTTTTAAAATATGTATCAGAGGTATTTCTGGAGAATTCTGTCAATAAAATTAAAACATTTAGTATAACCCCAAGGAACAATATGTGTTCTGCAAAGTTTAGAGAACAGTAAGAGAAGCTTTCTAGAGAAACTTTATATCTACTGTAAAGTTACTTCTGTGTGTTTTGAATGTGATTTTGTGATTTTCCTTTTTCTGCTCTTGCACTTTTTCTTGAGGCCACTTTTTGCTATTGTGGTATCTAATTAAAATTACCCTTACTTTAGTCAGGGATTCTGAGAAAGTTCCTCCCCTGAATTCTTCTAATCTAAGGGTTGTCTAAAGCTCCTGGATGAAAATGTGGTTGCAAGTGTCATTCTTCTTCTACAATGTAAGCTTCTTTGGTAGTGTTACAAATCATCTCATCCTTGGGGTTCATATCAAGGCTCTGGGATTCTCCCAGAAGCTAAGAATCATAATAAATCTTGTTTCAATATCTTTTTTCATAGTTAGGAACATTTTTGAACTTGCCTGTGTAAACACACAACAATAAATAGAAAACAATAAAATAAACCCCACCAGAGTGCCCTTCATTTTAATCCTTCAAACAACAGTTTAATATGTACTTGCTGATGTACCAAAATCCATGGTGGTGGTTGCTGTTTTCAATACATGCATTGTAGTAACTTTAGATAGTTGTATTCACAGCTGTGCCGGATGATGTAAAGAAGTGGTCACACATAAGCTCACACTCATGTTCAAGTAGACATGGCTTAAAAAGGATTTATCTCTTGGTGGTTAGTTGTTGATTTCCAGTGATAAGAAGGTGCCCTTGTATACTAGTGTGGTTGTTAGGTACAACAGTAATGGCATTCAGGTTAGTTGTCCTCTAGCAAAAATTGCAATGTCTGAAAACCATCTTCTTAGGATGAAGAATGAAATATGTTCAAGGATTTTCTGTCTAGCACAGTTCTGTCTCTCCATCTATTTGAAGGGGAAAATCTGCATGTAAATTTTCTGCTAAACTGTCATAAGAAGTTAGTTATGTCCTTGATTCAGAGCTGACTCTCTTCTGGATGCATCTGATGCTTTCATTCATTAAGAAAGACTTCCAGCAAATGGTTTTGTATCTGCATATTTTAGCAAGTTGAGATGTCACTGAAAACAAAGCAGCAAAGCACTTCTGTATTGTCTAACACTGACCCAAACGAAGTAAGTGTTTCACTTGGGGAGCTTTAAGCTATCTCTGAATGACTGGTCTGAAACTTCATGCTGCACCTTCTGTACTTTGGTGTTTTTTTCTTGTTAGGAAGCAAGTGACTTCTTAGTTTCCACTTACTGTACAAGGGAAATATCTTCATGATCCTAAAGACAGTCTAAAAGGCTGCCTTATTTCTCTTTCTAAATATATATATATATATATATATATAAAGATCTCTGTGGAGATTTTTGGTTGTCTTTCTCAGGAAATGATGGATACCTTAGATAGGGAATTCCTGATGCTACTGGCTTTGGTTCTGATGAAACAAATAGATAGAAAATACACTTCTGGCCTCTAGAGCTGGTGCGTAAGTAAACCAGGAGTTCATTTGGACATGAGGAAATGGAATGAAAATGCATCAGGAGAAGTTCAGAGTTAGCACTAGGAAAAGGTTCCTCACACAGAGGGTGTTTGATCGCTGGAATGGGCTTCCCTGGGAAGTTGTCATAGCACCAAGCCTGACAGAGTTCAAGGAACATTTAGATGAAGCTCTTAGTAATATGATTTAGTTGTAGGTAGTCCTCTGAGGAGCAGTGAGTTGGATTTGGTGATCCTTATGGGTCCCTTCCAACTTGAGATATTCTATGATTTAAGACTGCAGAGTTTTTGACTGATTGAACTAGGACTGCAAACTTTAAAACATTTTGTAGTTCATGTCTCACGGGAGGTGGCAGATTTACAGTATTTGATTAAACACACTTTGTGTGGAGGATGGTTTTGGAAAATCAGAGAAAGTAGCACACTGTTTTCCCTAGAAGGAAAAATTAAGAAAACAGTATATACGTGAAACAAAGGATGCTTTTTTTATCTTTTAAAGAAGAATATGTGTCCAGGAGAAATATTTTTATTTTCTTTTGTGGGTGGTTTGCAGGCTGGTATGTGGAAACCAATGATTATATAGTCTGTTTCTTTACCTAGGTACTCTGCTCCCCTGCCCCTTTCCACTCTAATCTGGAGGATGAGAAAAAGGGTCTCATTGCTGAAGAACTGTTGAGAAAAGGGAATTCTCTGTAGATTTTTTTTTTTAAACTATGAATTTTAATGAATAAATGTGAGATCTAAAAGTCTTGGCCTCTACTGCCTAAGCTAAAAGACAAACAGTGTCTGCGTGAGGTCTACCTGTGGAGTGTGACAGGGAAGGATTGTCACACTCTGAGCTTGACCTATTTTCCTTATTTGATGAAGAGAATGAATGTCCTGGATGCCCGTCAGCTGCATGACTGAAGAATCATTTCTATTAGAAGAGATTTAACTAAAAGAATATTGCAACAAATATTTACTTTAGTTAGTACATTCCTGTTGTATTTAAGAGTTTTCTCTAAGGAGAATATGCAAAGCTGTGTGCAAAGAAGGATGAAATTCTTTTTTTAATGTAGACTGTTAGTCAACTCTTCACTTCAAATGCCCTGTTTAGTCTCTTAACAGTTAAAAAAAAAAAAAGTTTGTATTTTCCTTCTAAAAACGTAATTTCCTGAGGGTAACTTGGCTTAGGGAAAGACTGGGGATAAATTCAACAGTTTCATACAATCCCCAGAAAGTCAGTGGCCTTGTGAATCTTGCAGAAACCATTTGAACATCTTACATATGTAAAGTTTGGAAATAAAGTACTGTGAGAACATGATGTACTGTTTTTAGGTAGGATGAAACCGACTTTATAAAGATTTTTGTTTTGGAAAAAACAAGTTTTTTATCCTTACTCCTTCAGAGAAAAAGCTTTTCATATTTCTTTTTATTGATGAGTTATTTTTAAGGATCTTCATTTCCCCCTTGTTGCATAGAAATTCTCCTTGATGATTCAGGTTTGTGCTGAGATACGGGTGCATGCAGAATTTAAAAATGACTATAATGTTTCAAACAGAATGTGAAAAGTCATAATCATATTGGAAAGTCAGGGTTCTACTCACTAACGTTTAACTTTTTTTTTCCCCAATGCATTAATAATCTGCACAAAGACAGTATTTATCATTGTGAGTCAGGTAATGTTGATTACTTGAACACAGTGCTTAATTCACTCATTAAATTCTCCTTGAGAGTGTTCTGGGGGAAAACAGGTATGAAGTTCTGTTAGGTTCAGATTCTGTCAGGTTTGTTACAAGGGACAGTTTAGTGGCTGCTTGCCAAGAGGTAACAGGAATTTAGGGAGCTCAGCTAGCCCACCCTCCTGTCCCAGGACAGCAACAGCTGTCTCTGCATCTTTCCAAAAGCTGCTGCCTCCCTTTGTACCAATTTTGGCCAGGACCAATTGTGGAGTATGTCAGTAATCAACACCATCTTAGTAACTCTCAGCTTTTTATTTACATTTAGTCCTTCGTTTACACCTTGCTGCAAATTCTTTTTTCCAATAAACCTTATTGTAAGTATTAACATACTTTATGCTCACAGTTAGTGCCTATTTAGTGGCTGTGGATCCCTATTGATTTTAATATCCCAACAGCAAAAGTCAGTTGTATAACTCCCTGTATAAATAGATGACAATAAAATAGGGAGCTTGGTAGCTTTCTGTAGATAATCTGTTTGGAAATAAATAATTGTCATAAATGCATCCGAAAGGAAGTAGTCTGTTTTTTCTCTTTCGTTTTTTGGGGGTTTTTTCCTAAATTAAAATATCTGTTAAACTCTACTGTATTCTGTGGGTTTTTAAGATATTTGTCCATGTGAACTTTTCCATTTTTGTATGAAAGTAAGGAAACTCATTATTTTTATAGTCACCTGAAAAGTTTCCAGCTCAAAAAGTTTTTGTGATATATTTATCTCTACATGATAGAAATCCAGTATTTGAATGTTAGACCATTTCTGACTCACAAGTATAGAAACTCCTGAGAGTGAAGCAAATGGCTGGGGTTAACCACACACCCAGTTTCTATTAAGCTGGTTAAAAGAGGGGTGGGGAAATACTGTGCTTGCATTCTGCAACCTAAAGACTACATTTTAAAAGGAATGATAACTGAATAGAGGTGTTTACTTAGCTGAGTTCTGTTTTGTTGAGAAGATGATGGTTTGTTTAGCGAGGGGTTAAACAGAAACTAATCCTTTAGGCTTACTTCGAAAGGTGGTTATCCTTCCAGCAAGAGAGAGTATTGTTTGCTTTGCCAGAAACAGTGTAAGTGTTCCTTAAATCATCATGTTCTCTAAAAGAATAAACTTCTTAGAGGAAGAATATCACTGGCATAAGCAATGTCTTTAGAAAATCCCAAAAATTAATGAAAGTGCTTTCATTTATATCTTACAAACAAGGAATTTTTCTTGATGTAGGCTGTATTAAAACTTTTTGTGAAGAAACTAATTTTTTTATGTGACAAGTGCTCGAATGAAAGTATCATAGGTTATGGGAAATGGAACAGAAGTGTGGTTGGCTCAAGTTAATTACATTTATTCAGATGAAATACTATTCTACTGTACTCTTCAGGACAAGCAGAGAAAATACCAAAACCTTTTTCAGCCAGTATTTATCTATTTCAGTTATTTTTGACAGTTTGTGTTGCATATGTGCTTTAGCTACAGTGCCTTTATATCGACAGTTGGTAGCACAAGCCTTTTAAAGCACAAAGGGTAGCAGTACTTCAGCCAATCTGTGATAAAAGGGAAAAAATGAAATCACTATGGAAACTGCAGGAAGAATCTAAAAGCTTTCTTTATAAAGTAAACGTCTGATGTTTGTGACTGCGGGGGCAAAAAATTCATAAATCTGTACGATGCTATCATCTCTGATTTGTTATCGCAGCAAATGCCAAGTCTAAGCAGTCTGACCTTAGCCTTATTAAGTGCTTTCTTTTCAGATACAGTTATTATTTGACAATAGAGAGACTGCAGTGCTGCAAGGGGGAAAACTAATATATTTAAAATATGTGTGTGTGTGTGTCTATGTGCGTCTGTGTGTGTGTGTGTGTGTGTGTGTGTATATAACTATCCATCTTTTTTACCGTGTGAAGCTTATAGAGTTGAGAGCACTGAATGTGGGAACTCAGGGACTACTATTCCGAGCACAATTGAGAAAACTATGTTTCGTCCCATTGCATGTGCTTGTCTTTGATCTCAAATTGAAAATCTCTCAGCCTCTTCCTCCAATCCAAAAGCAAATAAATACTGAGAGAAAGAAACCTCTCTCCTCTGTGCACATAAGGCCTCCACAGCTGAAAAATGAAGGCGGCTGTAAGAGCTCTGATGAACCTGTTTGGACAACAGACAGCAAAAAAAAATACCTGTGTTGGTGGAGGAGTTTAAGAACACTGCAGAGATCATCAGACAGTACAGAATATCTTGGCTCACATGGGCCATTCTCTTTATCTCAAAACAATACCAGCCAAGCTCCTCCGTACCTACAACCGAAGAGCTGCGGGAGCAGGAGGACAGTAACTGATACAGCTTTTAAATTTGAATCTCCTTGTCTCGTTAAGAAAAGAAAGAAAAAAGAAAAAGAAAGATAAATACATGAATTCAAAGCAAAGCAAGATATCTGGTAAGTATTTTTATTGCATTTGGCTGCTTGAGGTGGAAGATTGTTTTTAGTCATAAGTATCTGCTATAAACGAGATTTGTATGAGTGTGGGGCTTTTGTGAAGTTTTTTAATTATAGAAAAATTTCATTCTTATTTTTGCATATCCAACTTTGATAGCTTTTGGATTTCTTTTTTTTATTGTTGTGCTGTTATTAGTGTGCAAGCTTTCCAAGACTGATGTTTCAAGATGCTCAAAAGAGCACTGTTATTCCCATGCTCTTGGAATATAAACATGCCCATGGGTAATACATATTATTGTATATTATATATAAATACACAAAGCCGGGCTTTAATCTTTGTTTTAGTATGTCAGTTTTTAAAATATACTGATAATGACCCAAGCCAAGCAAGTATTTTCCAACTGTTTCAAGCTCTCGAAACAGCATGAATGTTTTAACTCTTATTGAATAAGTTTATATGTGAAGATTTAATCTATGACAGCTGACAGCATAAAGTTATTTGGCTATAAATGTGAGAGGCCAGAAGAATTCTTGATTATATTCGGATTTCATCGTACACTGGTGAATGCTACTATAGTGTATGCTTGTGTTATTAACAGAAAGATTCCAGGTTAATAGTAGAAAAACAGAGAATGCAATCCTGTCAGAAGCAGGTCAGTCTTTCAGTAATAAATATAACTCTAAGAAAAGATATAGTTTGACTTATTGGCTTCATTGCAGCTTTTTATACATACAATGAAAACCAATTATCTGTGGAGGAAATTTGACTTTGTGGAATGGAATTAAATTGCTTTTTAAAGGCTTGCTTAAACAGCACTAGCTGGAGGGAAGTCCAATAACATTTTTAGCTCTGAATTGTAATGACTTTGCTACATTAATAAATCAGGTTTTGTTCTGGCTTTTATCAAAAGATTCCAAGGAAGAAAACTATCCACGGCAGGTTGAAGCTACAGGGGCAGTCCTGACTTGCCTTTCTCCATCCAGCTGCTTTACTTCAAAAAGTGTCCCTTCAAAAAACAGCAACTCCCAGGGATCAGTGCTTAAAACGGTAGGTCCAAATCCATCCAAGGTGGTGAAAACAAGTGATAAATATTAATTCCTGCTAACAAAGTGAATTGTCAAACTGGGAATATCTGTAATGTAGTGTGCCTACTTAAATCACTGTTCTTAAGGAAGCGGGGGGGGGAAAATCCTATTCATGTTCAACACATTTGGGGTGGTGTTGATAATTGTTTTGTGGGTTTTTTGTTTGTTTGGGGATTTTATAAAGAAAATACCTTGTTCTATTCATTCTATTTATCTCTTGTCTTGATATGGAACTGGGTACCAGATTGACTTAAAAAGTAAACTTTTTCAAAAGAGATGGTTTAATTCACTCTACATGTGTGAGTATGCCCTGTTGCTATAATTCATGTACTACTAGTTAGCTAATGTTTGGGCTCAGTGTTGAATGGAGGGAGGTTTTACAAAGTATGTATTTGGGACTCAGAACCTGAAACTTTACAAAAAGAAAAGGATTTATTTGAACAGTGCTTTGGTCTGCTGATGTTATCTCTAAAGTAATTAGGGGAGAAAAAAAAAAGATACTGTCACCTTCTACTAATTTTCTCCAACAGATCACATATCAAAAGTGTAATCTGTAGGAGGAATGTGAACTGGTGAAATGTACCTCTGATGTTAGTTTCCTATGCCTTTATGTAGAATGTTTGTAATTATCTTGCTGAGTTGTAATCCCTGACATTTGCTTTCACAAAGCATCTAGTGGAGAATGCAATACTCTAATTATGTTTCTGTGAAAGGGTTGAGGGGAAAAAAAGTTGTGCTCTTTAGAACAGCATTTTAAAGAAAAGCAATTTCGTTAATAATATACATACCAAATTTTGGGAAGGTTAAGGATTCTTTATCCACTGTAATTCCAGGTTATTTTACGTTGCAGTATACAAACATAGTTGAATGTATGTTAATCATAAGTTCTCTTCTAAACTACATGCTTTACTTGCCTACACCCAAAGCAAAATAGGTACTGGCTTCTGTAGAAATACTTTTATATCTTTATGTTTACTATCTTACATTCTTCAATATTTTCTGAGATAAATGAAGTCTAGTTACCACATAATAAATAAACATATTTTCATTTAAAAAAACCCCAGTGCTTTCTTATATGATGTTTTAAACTAGCTTTTATATTAAGGAAATGAAGATCAAGAATAACAATGAGTTAAATTTGAATTGCACTTCATGAAGATCGCCTCCTGTTACGTTCTTTTCTATAGGGAACTAACCACAAACAATGCGAAGTTGTAAAACTGACTTTTGATCACGGAGGGAGCTCACTTTTTATAGATAGGTTTGTCCACAAAGTGAGGCAAAAGGTTAATTGAGGTTGCATATTTGAATACATTATGTGCATTTCACCTCTCTAAGACAGTTACTGAAACACAGTCCTTTTTTCATATCTGGTATGAATGACTTCTAAATACAAAGGTATTTACTACAGAATCATTAAAATGGAATCTCCAAAGGAAAATGGATACATGATACTGGTGTGTGCCTTTGTTTGCCAAAGTGGGGCTGTGTGGGTTAGCTGAAAGAAATTACTCCAGCAATCTGTTCTCAAGCAAATTTCTCGGATGCAGAATTGTTATGCACAACATACCTGGTTTTCTTTATGCTCTCTTTTTGGGAAATCAATTCAAACTGTTCAAATATCCTATGGTATGTGAGATTAGTTACCCAATGTTGTGCCCATAATGCCTGCTTTTAGTAGATGACTTGTTCAATTAAAAAAAAAAAAAAAAGGAAAAAGCCTTGCTTTTCCTCCCCCTTAACTGACCCTTGCTTTCCCTTCCACTTTGTGCTTGTGTGGATTTTGTTGTTTAAAAAAAAAAAAAAAAAGAGAGCGAGATAAAAAACTAGGGCCCATTAGTGTAAACATCATCCTTTACGTAAATCCCATAATGTGTACTTTATAGCAAGACATCTGTCACTGGTGACTTGGGGTACACTTGACCAGGAAGAGTGGCCATTGTCTCTCTCAAAGGTGACCTCCAGAGACTGAAGGTCTTTGGGCAGAATACTTCTCCCCAGTCTTGTCTCAAATCCTGAAGAAAGGTGTTTCCCTCATGAATGCAGCCTGGGGATTGCTCCAGTAAAAGCAGGGAGGGTTTCTGAGGAAGAGGAGGAGGTCACACCTTCATATCAAGCACCAACTTTCCTGTCTTCCCACAAAGTGCCCAGCTCCAACATGAGCTCCCTCCAGAAAGTTTTCATTCTCATCCTCCCGTAAAGGGGCATTTACTAATACCGTGTTGCTTTTGAATGGCGTGCGTGTTCACGGGGATACCGAGCCAGCAGCAGATGAACACGTACCAGGATAACACAGCACTGGAAGACGTGTGGGATCCTTGATTCAGGGTGAAATACCCCAGGATTATTACACTTAGCAAGGCCTTGCCAGAGGTTGAAATCAAACGTGACCATGCTCAGGAGCTTGCCACATGGTCCTTGGTGGGGCTTCAAAGCAGGCTTTCCATGGCATGGTACTGGTGGTCTCCGTTTGGCAGCGGAGTACACGTGCTGGGCAGGGTAGGTGTTTCCATACAGTAACATGGCCACATTCTCGCGGCTTTTCCATGCTGCACACCAGCAGCAGAGGATCTTCCTGGCATATATTTCTCCAGAAATTTTAAGTTCCATTAAGTGGCAAAAGTTTGTTACTAGTTTGCTCAAATAGAAGGGAAACTGGTGCACAATGCTTCAGAATTCATAATAAATTAATCTTTTTGTCGAAGAACACTATTAAATTGCAAACGTATTTATAACTGAAAGCTTCTTTCCTACATAATGCCAGGCATTTACATAAACTGATGATAAAAAGTACAGTCCAAAGAATATGTCTATCATAAAGGACTATATTCCAATTGATATGAAAGAGATACTCTGGAATTAAACAGCAAGAAGGCTTCTGAATGCAAAGTCCTGGTTCTTTAAAATGTGTTGAGTAGGCTAGAGGTATTCTGCCACACAGGGCGTTACACTGAATAACACTGATTTGCTTTCCTGTTTGTCTGTTTGTTTCCTCGCTGCGCTGGAAGAATTTTGAATGGCTCTGAATGCCTGGCATTTTGGTAGGAATGTAATTAAATTCTCAAACATCCAGGAAAGGTTGCTTTGAAACACTCCAAAGTGACCATTGGCAACTTTGAAATTAAATCACACGCAGTTTTTTTAGCGTGTCATTTGGAAGTTGCTGTTAAAATCATGGTTTATTTGTAATGGGTAGGAAGGCTTCTCTGAGCTGATAGAGTCTGTCAGGGTAAAATACTGCTTTTGACATCATGTCTCTAATTTGCACTTGCGTTAGCAGTCTCAAATTTTTTTTTCTAAACTGTGCATTTTATAAATCTGATTTTATTACCACTTGAAAATGTTGCTGGTAATCTTCAACCTTTACACCTTAAACTTGCCTTAAAGCAATCCAAGCCACCCACCCTAAGGCAAGTATACCCATGTATATACACATCCTACTGCAATCTGCCTGAAATGAAATTAAGACTGACTTACACAGAAGAAGGGAAAAAAGTGGTTTAGAGTTGAAGTCTGCACCTGGCTTGAATTTAAACAATAGTTATACAGAATGAAGAATGATTAGCTTTTCATACAAAAATGCATTACTTCCTAAAAGTCAAGCACAGAGTGTAAATGTCAGGATATTTCCTCTAATAGCTTCATTGACCATGTCTTTGCAAATAAATGCTTAAGCTCCGTGTCATATAAAATTTAAAAAAACCAGAAATTTTTGTGCAAATAAAATATCCTTATAGAAATATGTAACTGCTATGAGACTGAAATAAATATCTCTGCTTTTTATGCCAGCTAATTACTACCTACTTGCTCTGGCACAATTTGCTACTGGAGATGCTAACTTCATCTTCAGTGAATGCTTAAAACATATGTATGGTGGAAAAGCTGCTGAAGCTTTTGCAATAAATTTCTCTGTTTCTTAATACCTAGATTATTTGAGCAAGGACGCATGTTATCTATTCCAACAGTTTTATATCCCCATGAATTATGAAAATTCAGAGGAAGGCAGAGCAGGACTTATTTCTCTTACAGGATTGGAATCCTGTTTTACTGCTGAAGTGTGCTATTGCTATGTTGTCCAGCATCAGACTAGATGAGATTTCAAAATGAAAGTCAGTACTCCTAAATTTGCATAGGATTTCTGCCTATGGACGTGAAACATTTTTCTTTAAAAAGCTAGAACAATTTACTGATTTTCTTTTTTTTCCTTCCCTGTCCCTCCCTCTCCAGGGCAAAAGGAGATCTTTGTAAAAAGTGAACTGCTAGTAAATAAAGAGTTAAACCGAAGGCAGGCTCACTGGTTTGTTGAGATCTGTCAGAGTCTGAGTGGCTGGCTACATATCTGTCTCAGGAACAATAGCTACCTGTATTCTGCACGGGCTGCTGGGCAGGCACTAGCAGTCTGGAGAAGGTCTGCCTCTGTTAGAGGCTTCTTTGTGGGAATCCCTAATGACAGCCCTACTTCTCATTGGGAGGGGGGAGAGAAATCTTGTCTACTCTGTTGATGAGGGACAGAGCTTTGATCATTTTCATTCAGCCTTGACTTGGCCTGAGGTTTAGGTTCCCAGTCCTGAAGTCAGCAGGCTCTCTTTTCTCACACGCACACACACTCGCACACCCACACACACCCCTTTGCTGGTCTGTGCAGGCAGATTAGTGTCACGGCTGTAACTGAGGCACAGAGCAATAAACATAACAGAACCAATCTCCATGGTGGCAAGAGGGGGCACTGGAGGTGACAACAATGGAGAAGGATCTTTCTTCTGACAAGTTTTAGGTAAGAGAGACTATTTATACCCTCTGCCAAGTATTTTATAGCCTTCTAAATAAGTTAGAAATTGGTAGATTGCAAACGTGCCTTGTTATAGAAATATCTTAGTTTACTGCCGTATCCAGGCTGTTACTAGCGTTTAATCTGTAACTGTCGTGCTTTGTGCTATGAGAATGTGTGCAGACAGGCTTTTTTTTTTTTTTTTTGTGGAAGTGGTGGCTACTATAGTTATGTTCTTGAAAATATAAGATCTCTAATATTTGCGTTTTTAAAATTTATTTTGGCTGTGTTAAAATTATGCTTAGCTATCATAAATATCCATAGCTGATAAAATGTTGTGTAGCTGATAGCACACATGCAATATTAAAACAGTGCTCCCACAACCCTAATTTGTAATTATTTTTACACCCTTAACTGCACTAGGGTCAGAGAGTTTTAAAAATTAATGAGGTTCCCTGCTGAGTTCACATAGTATAATCTACATGAGTTGTTGCTGCAGAGGGCTGAAATTATTCCTGCCTGTTTTTAATTAGGTGTAGAATTTTTGTTTCAGTGTATATCTGTCGAATACTCCTTTAAACATCAATTTATGCAACCTGCAGTAAGAAGGGAAGGACAATCCGTTTTTAATAATGACAAACTGAACATGGGAAATACAGGGCATACAGTGGCAATAAAACACAAACATTTGCTGGATGTGTTTTTTGATTTCATGTGTTAGATCTGTGTTAGATTCCTGAAGCTGTGCTCAGCTTCACCTATTTACAAATAGCTACTGCTCTAGGGAGACGAAAACGAGCAATACTTAGTGCTTTGTGTGAGATTGGAGTAATAGGTTACTGATGTGTTTGGAACATTAAAAAGAATTGTTCGAGTACTTGAAAAGATGTATAAAAGAGAAGAGGAACAGTGCAAAAAGAGGCAGTAAAAATGAAATAATGTACTATCCCCTTTCCTGGAAACACGAGACAGATAGTATCATCAGTGCTCCTGGAAAGTAGAATTTGCTGAATATCCTCAAATGGAAGGACTCAAAGGAAAGGGGGAGGGAGCTGTTTACTATGAAATTTCCATACTGAAATTGTCAAAGTTTCATACCACAAGATTTAAAGTGTTGTTTATTATTTATTATAATTTACAGTGCATTATGTTTAAATGGCAAGCATTTTAAAGCTGAGTATAGTGTAATCAGTGCTAAAGACGTCTTCCATTTGCAAGACCCACTCTGAGCTTCCTGTGATATATTGTTATGTAAATACGGTGCAGCAAGGGAAAGCAGCACTATGGAGATTCAATTTACTTTGAAAGTTGTTCATTATGGAAGGGATGAATGTTATTTATTGGATGTGAATCAAAGGCTAGAAATGACTTTTTCACTGTGAAGTCTATTGTGATGGGTGCAGCGTGATCTAATCTTTTTAATTTTGGCTTTCACACCAGTGGAGATGAAAAGAGATCTGAGCTCATTTATTGGTTGCTAAGTCTTACTGAAGGCCTAAGTACCATTCTTGGTTGCTATGGCCAATCTGACCTCAATCTATGCAGTTTTAGGGACTTAAGCAATCCCTTTTTTATTTAGGAGCATGTACCTTGATTTATGTCCAAAATTGTGCCTGAATGTCTTTGTCTACAAGTGATAAATGGTGGTGTACAATTCATCAGTTCTTACAAGTAAACACTGCTGTCCCACTAAAAATATGTTTTGTTCTGAGTTAATGGTATGGAACAAGCCAGTCTCCACAAATAGCTATCTTTTATTGTAGAGAGCCGCTGAAAGTTGGAGCAAAGTGAAGGAAATTGGCATTCATCTTCTCTGCCATTAGCATTTCATTTGTGCTCTCTGGTGATGAGACTGTGTGTCCATGGACAATGAAAGGCTAGCATTGTGTTTCCCTGCCTGAATATATAATTGATCAATTATGAATTTATTTATTCTGAACAGATATTAAAAAGTCACGAATATTATTTCTTATGCTGTTTGCCTGCCACTTTCTTATTACTAACAGTAAAAGTATTTGCATTCAAATAAACTGTGTATTAGCTGCAGGAAATTCCCAGTTTCCTAGGCAAGTTCCTTGTTTCCGAGTAATATCAGATATATGAAACTTCCAGACATGTACTACTTGTGTGGTTCTTTGTGGTGCTTAGTCTTTCATCTGTGTTAGAATTTCTTGCAGTAGGAGTTGTTCTAAGAGATAACTGAGAATATAGAGTGGTTTTTATAATAAGAGTACTAATTTTTTTGCATTGAAATTGCTGGTAGCCATTCAAGATGCACACATGCTGAACAAATGTGATACGGAATAAACAGTAGTAAAAGCAAAATATTTTATTGAGATTTTTGGTCATTATTATTATTATTATTGTTATTGTTACTGGTTTCTTGTTAGGGTTTTTTTTAAAATAGAGTGAAAATAAATACGTAAAAGTATATGAAGCTGGGTGTTAATATGGCTCCTGCAAAATTTGCTACTGTAGATTTACCAGTCTGTAGAGGGAAAATCAGATCAATTGCTGATCTTAGTACTTGACAGTATAATAAGTATATTGTATAAAAACCCAAAACTTTTTCTTTTTAAAAATGTAAGGAATAGCTGGATATAATACAGTTCTGTATAGCTTTGGACAAAAATCCTTCTTCAGTTGTATGCCTTTTAAAACTAGTGTATTAGAAGAAAAAGTAGTATTTCCAGAAGCCTGATTTCTTTTCATAGCTTATTTTTAATATTAGGCTACAGTGAGGGTTAGTATTTTAATTGAGGCAATTTTTAGTCCTCCTGAGGTGGATTTTTAAAATCTGAATCTACAGTGGTAACAGATTTTCCCCGGATATTCAATAGATGATAGTTGTTGAAATCAATTCTCAGAGATGGAATTTACAAAGGCTTCTGGAACTACTGAGCTGCTTTGCAGCATCAGATTGATAGCAGAATTTGCAGAGGTAGTTCCTTGGGGTTAGTTCACAATTGTGCTACTGCTTCAGGGCTTTTAAGAGTTATTAGCAGCTATTCCTAGAAATGGTCTGGGATGTTAGTTACAGAACTAACCTGGCTATTCTTTTCGTAAAGGTGCTTTGTAATAGTCCAGTGTTCACCTACTTAACTGCTTTATACAATAAGAAACTCTTAAATCAGTCCTGCACACTTGGAAGTAGATTGATGAGATTTAATATAAGCGCTACCAAACAAAAAGATCATGCTTTTTAAAGAGAACGGTCTTAGAAAAAAAACATTTAAAAATACTAATCAAGAGTAAGTTATTTTTACTATAATGTGTTTCACTGTTTACTATTTGTTTCTACAAACGTAAGGAAAGAATAGCTAGTTCACTAATCTTATGAAAAATTTTCATTTGATAGGACAGCAACTAAAGAAGCTTTGTTGAAGGGTTTATATCTTTTGCCTTTTGCACACCTGTATGTAAGTTAACTGGTTTCTGAATGCATAGGCAGAAATTGCTTCTGGAGTAAGGTTTCGTAGGATGAGGACACACAGTATATCCTTATTCTTCTTGTTATGGCTTGGTCATCTAAAATGCAAGTATAGTATGAAATACTCTCTTCAAAGCTACAGAATTCTGCTTAAAAGAAGAGAATGCAGACATTCTGTCTTTGTATTTCAGCAGAGCATAATAAAAGAGTGTGGATTAACTGGCAAAAATGTCATTACCACCTCGGTGGAGTACCTAAGTGAGAGGAAAAAATCATTACTGTTTTTTGGGAGTTCCTTCAGCTTATGAAACAAGTTTCCTTTACTGGTAGTACAGTTTTAATTTTTGTAGCAGACTTTCCATTTATGAAAATATGTAAGTAAGATCATCAAATTGGAATTTGTTGCAAGAAAACAGGAAAAATTATAATCTTATTTTAATCAGTGGTCATCTGTGGATAAAGTCATTATTCTTTCTGTCAACAGCTGCCTTATTAGCTAATTTATAGTCCAGGTTTTGAAATAAAGGTAAAAGAGTGGAAAACCTCTGTATTTTGCTCTATTAAATGCATTATTTTGCATGCAATCTTGCCAGTAACACATACATATTTTGGATATATTCACTGTGAACTGTTAACTAATAGTCTACTTTGAAAGCAAAATAATATGTAATTATAATATATATCATAATATTATGTATAAATAAGTGCATGATCATAAATCTTGCTGGTTTCTTTTTCTCTTCCTCATGTTTTCCATGAGATGTACGCATATTCTCTCACATGTACACAGAGTGAACAAGCTGTGACATGTAAAACCAGTTCCCATGATTTTTTGAATTTTGGATGAAGCCAAAACTGTACAAGAATAAATTTCTGAAAGAAACACTTAATTTTGACTAAGGTTTTTTCTACACCTACTAGGCTACAGTAGGTCACGCATTAGTAAAATAATGCCGAGGAATTATAGAAAAAATGAGTTGGCTTTTTTTTCCTTTGACTTTCCTGGCAGCTTTGGCACAGTTCACGTGTTGGGGACACCAAACGAGGTAGCTTCCAGATAATGTCTTTCTTACCCAGCCTGCTCTTGCCCCTGACCATAAATATTGAGCAAAGTATTGGGTTTATTGGTAAAAGCCCTTGGCTCCTCTTCCCTTCAACTGGGACAACAGAGTCACCCACCTGTGGCTGGGGGCAATCCTCTTGCTCTCACACAAGCAAACACCACGTATTTGTCTCTATCACAGTCAGTGTTTGTTGTCACATATGCATTTGTATTTACCTAATTGATCCAAGGCTACTAATGTATTCTTATTCTTAATTTCCTGGTGTAATTTGCCATAGCTCAGTGTCTGACTCTCCACAGTTTTGCCTCTCTCTTGAGATATCTTATTGACTAAAGTCTTGTAGAGGATTGAAGCAGTGCCTGGGTGGCTCATGTTGTTATTTTGCTTACAGAGGAGGACTTTTAAGTTTGATGATGAACAGCACAAACCCGTTTAACATCTGATGGCTGACCCAGGTATCATCAGTGTGTCATGCCTCCTCTCCTCATCATGGCTATTGTCTGTATATCACTCTGAAGACCAAAGATGTTTGAGAACAGAGTAGCTTGTATTAAATAATCCATTAGTCAGTAATAGTCTTCCTGTGCACTTAATGAGATAGGGGTCCTATCAAAAAAGAAAAAAGATTGTTGTGTAATTAAACATGGTATAATGAGGTCCAGTTCTGATTTCATCATCAATCTTAATTTTGGTTCCTCTCTTATTGCTTATTTGATAATTCTGTACCTTCTATCATAATCTTTAATATTAATTTCTCTGTGTTTATATAGAGAGTGTATGCGTGGTTAACTTAAAAGTTTGTGAGAATTGTGGCTTTGAATAGCATCCATTTTGTTGAAATGAACTGGCAACCGAAATATACCCACAAGGTTGTCTGAATATTATTTCTCACATTGTTTTGTTTGCTGTAAATCAATAGATTCTACCAGAGCCTGGCTGAGCAAGAGCACTTCGCTTTGTCTCTCTCTATCAATTTCATCTTCTTCAATCATCTTGATGGTACTATTGACCAATTATATAAAATATTTTCAGGCCTCAAATACAGGCTGACATATTATTCTCTCGTCAGAATGCAAGGAAGAAGTAGTTACCGTCTCTTTGGCTGGAGATGTTTTGGGCCACTTGCTCTGTAATTTGAGTCTGCTTGAACTGCAGGCCAAGCTGTCCTCCACTAAACTAAATACCTCTGTGATGTGAAGCACCTGAGGAAGGATCACCTGGTTAGCAGCGCTGTGATCGTGTGCATGAAGGAGTGAGCAGGAGCCTTTCATTGCAGCAGCTTTGCTGACCTGGGCCAGCAGCACCACAGAAACTGCTGGTCCTGTCTCCTCTTTGTTGTAGAAAGAGCTTATAAAGCTTTGCTGATCAACTAAAAACTGATCTTCCTTTCCTTTCCCTTGTAGGGTTAGTTTTCAGATGGATCAATCACCTGATCCAGCTGGCTGCATGGCTGATCACATCCTGGTGTCTGCATTGGAGAGGCAGCTCCAGCAGGGCACGAGGCTGGAGAGGGCAGGTCAGCCCTTTGGGCCGGGTCCATCCTGGGCCCTCAGCAGGAGCTAAAGCAATGTTTGTGGACTGGCAGCTCTGTTACACTCCCCTGCCCTTCTTGCTCCTGCACTTTTTGGACCCAAAGCCACCTGCCTTGGTGATTTCGAGTGTCAAATAATGTTGTGATTAAGATGCCTCTCTTCTCTGCACTTGCATCTTGATAGGAATCTGATCCGGTGTTTCTTGCTCCACACGGTTAGCATAATTTCTTGCAAAAAAAGCATTTGGAACAGTCTGTAGGTCAATCTGCTAGACAAAGATATTATTCCCTTAAACCTGAATGAGAATGTAGACTGCCTTGAATTCTAGTTTCAATTCTCAATGCTCTAAATGTGCCGTGCTGGGATTAAATTGCAGGTGCACTACTAAAATTGATAGGTTACATTTTCCAGAGGTGTTTCTTACTTCTGTGGGTTTATTTCCTAGTCTGTCAAAGTATTTCCTTTAGCTTCTTCTGCTTTTGTTCAGTCTACTCTTATTGATTGCATGGGTTCCAGCCCTCTGCTTTAAAGAGGTGGGAGAAGTTTGCTCTTTCATTTCGTGTTAGTAAATCCTCAAGCACTTCACAAAATCATCTTTATCTTTGATAACAGCTGTCATCTTCCTCTGGACCTGTGGCATCAGAAAATGGTGGCAGTGTACTCCTCGCTGATGGCATTGACTTGAATGAAGAAATTAATTTTTGTAGTGTTATTCTCAGCTTTCAACATTAAATTTTTCAATTTTGCTACAACAATTATACTATATAGGCATCAACATGATCTCTACAAATAACTCATGTAGCTATCTTATGTTCATTACTGTTTAATATCTTCTTCTTAAAAATCTGAATTCCTGTTAGGAATTAGGGCCTTTGCATCTAAGAATGGAGAATGAAGGCATCCAAGACCTTCACTTGGCCATCAGCTGGAAACCATAGATTTGAAAAATGATCTCATTGTTGGAAACCAAACCAGCCTTCATTTTGCTGTTTCACATTTGGTTTCCATCACTGAGGAAGTATGGTAAATTGAAAGAGAGTGAGTATGATGGGGGCACTGTAAGATTTTCTGTCAAATTAAACTACGAGTTTGGCGTGTCTTGGCAGGGTTGTTGCATTGACACAGATGGCAACTGTACTGTCCCATACCAGGAATGCTGATTTGAGCAGACTGCTCTTCTTTCTATGATGAGAACACAAATTCACACCTAACATTCAGTGAAGTGCAACAGACACTAAAAAAAATGCGTAATACTGAATATTATTTCCTCATGAATTAAACCTTTGAAAATTTTTATTAGTAAACAAACTGTTTTCTAGTAGGTTGAAGTGCATGGTTTTAGAAAATTGCTTTCTGGAAGCAAGAACTACTAAGTGGTTTTTTGGACAAAAAATTTTGCCAATGTGAGTAAATATGTACTGATATTGCAGAAAATAACCATCATAATGACAAGTAACTTGTGATCACTGCTATCTGCATTCAGCACATTGGTTCAAAACTGTTACTGCACAAATCTGACATTCTTTCTTTCTGTTCACCACCTTCCACGTCCATGAAATGGACTTAAAAGCTAGTATTTGTCCTTACACATTCTTTATATTTAGAAATTCTTCACAACTCTAGATATAATAAGAACCAATATGCAGATACATTCTTTGCAGAGCAACACACATTTGGACTGTCAATTTGCTTTAGCATTTACTTGAAAACAATAGACAAGGAATATCTACTACTTACTTTTTGTGTGCATATATTATTGTGCAACCTCTAGACTCTACCCACACCCACCAAAGCTCCAACTCTATTCTGTAACTCGTGGTTTGATTTTTCAGTAAGTACATATTTCATATAGAGGTTAAGGCTTTAATACATTGGAAAAATAAAATTAAAAAATCAGTTCTGTTTCTTATAGATTGTTCAGAGTTCTGGCACACTGTGCACACATCTCTTGAACAGAAATTGTCTGCAGGGCCTAATAGCTACAAAGAGGAGAAATTGTGTTCATATACTGTTGCAGTAGTTCTCAAACAGGGGAGGATAGCCCCTCCTTTCTCCGGATTTTCATGGGTTACATTTTGTCACCCCTTACTCAGTGCTGAGTGTTTCCCTAGGTTCCCTTGCTGTTAGCAAGTTGCTGGAAGTCATTATTGTGTTTTTGTTTCCATAACCCAGTTCTTCCTGTTTGTGTGCCTGAGAGCAGAGGTTTTTGATTTTAAGACCAGTTTACTCATACTGAAATGAGATTAACTGGGGCTGGCAGGGGTAACCATTCTGAGGGACTGTCCGCCTGAACATGCCCTCTCCTTTTGATGAGAGCAATTCCCCATCTTGGAATTTTTAGCAGTCCCCATGGGCAGTCTGTAGAGAGTAGTAACTTCTTTTGCATTTGACTACTCAGTTTTGGCCACCTGGTGACTCATAGCTCAAAATGTCACTTTTTTGGTATATTCCAGTTGGGATAACAGTGATGGAAAAGTTGAAGTAGGTAAAAGAAAAAGTACCATTTTATTCATGTGCAGACTGTTCAAATAAATAAATAAATAAATAAACATTGATTCTCAGTACTCTCTCTCTCTGAAACAAGTGATTAACACTAGAAAAAGGTGGGGATTTTTTCCTAGATAAAATTTTTAAATAGAAAAACACCATGGAAAAAAGACTTTTCTAGTGTGTTTTTCCACAGTAGAGGTGGTATTACAATGTACCTCTGAATATTCAGACTGATCTTTCTTTTTCCAAATCCATTTCCCAATACTGTCCCTTGCAATTTTCTAGAAGCAGGCAAAGGGGGGCAAGAGTTCGAAAAGTTCCCCTGCTTCGCAGTCAACTGACTTCCCCTGTGCTGATTATGTAGCTTAGTATCCCTCCCTTTCACTGATTTTCCAGCCTTCGTGGGTTTTACTTTATGAGGACTGAGGTGTTTCCTTCATCCCAATCCATGTATCCATCTATGCAAGGGTGATGGAGAAAAGGGGAGCAGCTGGGATTGGGATGAGCCTTCTGCCGCAGTCTGTGCAATGGGTTAGAGGTGACTTCTCTGTTTCATACACGAGGTCTCCATGTGCAGGGGGCCAGCAGTGTGAACCTCAGCACTGGAGGGGTGCTGCCATTGTCCTCCCCCAGCTTGCCCAGCCAGGCTTGGCACCAGCCAAATCTGAAGTCTTCAGGTTAGTGAGGCAGGAGATGCTGCTGCAAGGTTTCTATGGAGACAGAAGTGGAAGATGAGAGACAGCTAATAAGAGCCCAACTCAGCCAGCTTCTGAATAGTGATTTGAAAATAAGGACTTTTGAAAATATCCTTTACCTTATTTTCCCCCACCTAATCTTTGTTTCTGAAGAAAGAAATCAGAAAGGCAGTGGGTTGCCAGCAGCAGTGAATGAGAGCTCTCACTCGCCACTTTCATCTGTTGGCTGTCATGCAAGACCTGTAAGTAGCAGTTTACTAAAACTGGCTGCAGGCTTATAAAGTGTGTAGTAATTGTAATTTTGGACTAGAAGAAAATGTGAAATGCATTTTAAAGGTGTTTTTCCACTCCTGTTTTCGTCCTTTTGAATACAGTAACTTCAAGGATAGCACAGAGGCTCTTTCTAAGCCATGAACTTGCACTAGGTATTAACTGTGGCAAAATACATGTGTATTTTATTGCATTCAAAATACTTTTTGGTGTGTTGTACCCATATTGCAAACAATATCTAGGTTGTTATTCCCTTTAATCTGTTTTGCTTCTCTTTATCCTTCACAGCGTTGTCCCTACACTGACAACTTCTAATGTAGACATTAGAATGTTTCAAGAAAAGTTTTATGAAGTTTTTTCCAAGAAAGATCATAGAAGAAGGTCATAATGTATTAGTGAAAAAGGGAATTCTTTGCTAAGTCTCTGTTTTACTTGGATTTTGTGGTTTTTTTCTCTCTCCTGAAAGTGTTTAGGAGGTGGGAAGTTATGATTATATCAATTTCTTACATAAAATTTAAAACTTACACAACAGGCTATATCATTGGAATTAAGGGCGAATTTAGGGCTTTCAGTCTCGTGCTGGATTGATTTTTGCTGCTGTTATGTTAATGTGATGCTTGGATGCTTGTATTAACCTTTAGATTTCAGAAGCTAGACGAAATTGTGACTCAACTTCTTAATCAATTTTTTAAAATCTATTGATAAATTAAAAATAAAGAAAAAGTAGTACACTCAAGAGAGGTGAGAACGCCACAACTTGATATAATACTCCAGTCCCCATCCATGCTGATGCTAAACCAGAATGAGAAAACCAGCTAGTTGATACCCTTTTGCATCTGCATGCCTCTTCTCAGACTGAGGTGTTCTCTTCTATCCCTCTGACAGATGCCTTAGGAATCAAAGGAAACCTGGGGCAGAGGTAGTGTGGTCTCTGCCTTTTCTGTCCTGTCACGTGTGTGCAGGAATATTTCTAATTTTCATATTCCACCCAGAGTCTGATTTTCTCCCCAAGGCCACTTGTGATCTAATGGGAATGTCTATGAACATGTGTTTGTGTGATGCTGCTGAGAAAACTCTCCAGAAAAACAAAGTGATGGCAATGATCAGAAATCAGCTGTTTGTGGAAACTGGGAGCACTGTTGGTTGATCTAGGTAAAGTTCAGCTGGAATAAACTACTGCACTTCATACTTCAGTTGAGACGCACTTCTGAAATTTTAGAGAAAAAAATCTCTTTGTGTGGACAAGTGGGAGCAGAGAACAAAGTGTCTGGTTAAGTTGAATGAGAAAAGTTATTTTGCTGGAAAAGGGCATACGCACAAGTAAGGCATTTGAACTCTGTGCATTTAGGAAAAATTTTTTCTGAAGTGTCGCAAAAAAATTCAATAACCTTTAGAAAAAGTTACCAAAACTGAAGCACCATTATAGTGTAAACCAAATAAATTTAATCTGCCTCTAAATTCAAATTGTTGGAGGTTATGTAGGTTTCCATTACATAGACATTTCATTTTTTTCTCAGTCTTGTTTTGGAAGCAGAGAGAGGAAAAGGAGTAGGGTGTTGAGGAAGGAGTAGCTAAGGCTTATTTTAATTAATAGTGATTTAAGTATGAGCAATTTCCAGCATCTTAGTATTTCTTACAGAAAAGAAGAAAATGGTTACTATCTACTAGGAGTTTTATTTTTCCCTTTGATGTACTCTGCATTCCTCCTGTTGATCATAATATACTTAACAGTTGTGCTTGCAGACTTGAAAGTGTAACACATGCTGATTTGTCCTCCCAGAGGCATGCTAAGTTTGACATGCAATACACAATTTGACTTTTTAAAATACTGTATTTGTCACTGTTGAAAAGCTTCTAAGACAATAAACATCATTAGTTCATGAAAAACAACAACAAAACCAACTGCAAAACACATCAATTGCTATAGCTTACTGTGTTTGTACATATACACGGGTATAAGTTTAGAGTATTTGTAAAAATACTGAATATTGCAAAGGTGTAGGTACCATAATATGTAAAAGCAATTTTCAGTAGATTTTTACTGCTGTAAAATAATCCCTCTGGTCCTAGAATTTACTTTCCACAGCACCATGCTGGTAAGAACTTGCTATTTTGAGTATCTGTTAGAGACGTCAGAATAAAAGTAGGGTTATACTGCTGTCAGTACAGAAAGCAGGTCACTTTCCAGGGACAGTCAATGAAATTTAGTTAGGTAAGTGTGGAAGGTCCCCTGGGAAGGTGATCTAGGCGCTTAAATACTTCCTGATTTTTATAACACATTATAGACTTTCCTGGATTGCCTTTTAAATCTTGCACCAAGGAACACCAATGGAAATGCTGCCAGAAGGACTGGTAGACATACCTATCCATTTGTGGAAAATAACTGAGGCTGTATGAAAGTAGTGAGGGTAGCACCCATCACCACAGCCTGGGAAGATAATTAATTAAAATATTATTTTTCCTTTTGTTTTCCTTAACTAGCCCTGCTGTCACAATTTAAGCTTAAATTTAATATATTTAATGATGTTTAATAATTTTTAGACCAGTCCAGCTGGAATGAGCTAAGGGGAGAAAAAAGATAATGGTTTTGATATCATTTGCTTAGCTACTCATGTGATAGGTCCTAACACATGTCTGTAGAAATGGAACAGTGTTAACTTATGGTAGTACTACTGCAGGGCACTTGCATGGTGTGGAGAGCAAATGTTAACATTTTCTCTGAATGTTTCTTTTGGAAGAGATATTTAGGAAGCAATTTTGCAGCCTTGGTTCTGCTTCTGTGTAGGGGTTTTTTTTTTTAATCCATCCTTATGAGTTTTTCTTTTGTTGCTTTACCAATTTCATTGTTCTGGAATGTCGCACTCATGTGAGATAGTGCCCTTGGAGGGAGAGAATCAGAGAGAAAGGAGGAGGCTTTGAAGCAACTTGAGCTAATCTGATTCATCCCTCAAATTATCCGTGTTCCACAGGACTGTCTGCCTGGTGAGTATATCAGAGCCATCCATAGCATTTGCAACTCTGTAGAGGTTGTTTCAGGCTGAGGTCAGATTTGTATAGCTTTTGTTAGAAGAGGGGCACAGCAACACGTTGGAAAATCTATTTTATTTTTGTTTTCCCCCCCTATGTGGAATTATCTCTTTAAATGTTTTTTTTCTTATCTTTTATCTTTAAACATTCTCAGAAATATAAATTGCATTGACAGAGAGGCCCATTTTGTAGTTAAACAAATCTCACTAACTAATGGTATTTTCTACTGTTAAATCTTATTTTTTCCCTTCTTAATGCCATCTCATTATAACTATCATATCTTCCACATCACACTAAGTGATTTAGTGAATCTGGTGAAATACAGACAAATGTGTTCCCTTGGCCATTGGTTCTCTCTAATTGAAAGATATTTTGTCCTATTTTTAAACTTTATCATTCTCCATCAATTTCCTTTCCCTCAATTTTATTCTTTTTGGTAGGGCTCAGGATAAATGTACTGTACCTCAGAGGAGTTTTTTCACCTCTTCTGAGCAGGTCCCTGAGCCTTCAGCTTTCTTGGGATTGTGTATAAAGTGGCAGTTTTGGCCAGGTTGAACATTTGTTAAGATAAAGGAATCAGCTAGCAGGTCCGAGGGCTTTCCTGTGTGGTGATTTTAATGCTCACAAATACTATGGTTAATTTAAATAGAGTCATAACTAGATATAGGTGTCAGCTCAGGAAAGAAAGACTCATGGACCAAAATAACATACCAGGGTTGACTGCTGGAGCAGTCACAAGCCTCCTGGCAGGAGCATGCTAGAAGGAGAGAGTTTTTTAGAACAGGAATTTCCTGCTGTGTTCACAGGGTGAGCAGGTTGAAACAAGAATTTGGGGGGAAAAAGAAGAGAAGTCTCTCTGTCCTATGTTGCAATTAGTTCAGATTCGGCTTTCGTTACACCAAGACGTATAAGGAGAAGGTGACCAGAAAAGAGCCAGAAAATGTTTCTTCTGCTGCCCAGGAAGAACAAGTTTTAAAGCCCTTCCTGGCAGTGAAAAGCTGAATTGTGGAACTCAGTGCCAGAGGAAATTAAGGAGGACAAAGGTGTAAGTTAAAGATGGAATTAGTGAGGTTCGTGGAGGGTAGGCATCATGGTGGCTATAAAATGTAACTGTCATGATGTACCCTGCTCATTCAAGTTAAGTTTAAATCTCCAATTTAACCAGAAACTGGGAGGAACATGTCCTAGTTTTATAATCATCCTTAACTGCCTGCTCTGAGCCGTGGTCAAGGACAAGCATACACAGTACTGGCAAGACTGTTCTTGCAGGTCAGGGAGCTTGGATTTTTTTTCTCCAGAAACGAGATATTTATTTCTGTGTAGAGTTCCATAATTTTTAAAGGTTGTACTGAAAATAAATTCTCAAATGATAGTATTCAGCCTTTGCTCTGATTTTCATAAGGAGGAAATGCACAGGTGTTCATTAGGAAGCTGTAGTGATCAGGCAAGTTGGATCTTTTACCAGAGTCTTCTGCTCTTCACGCAGCTCTAAGTCTCCTGTAGGAATTGAGTCACATTGTTATCCTCGCACCCTGTGCTTACAGAATGAATCCAACTGGGGTATCACTTTCACACTTCCAGAAACTGCATCCTGTGGTTTCCTCTATTACTTTTGAGATGGTTTGTATTCTTTGAAGTTATACCAGGAGCAGCTTAACTTTGTATCAGACTGGTTAGACTTTTACGTCACACTTATAATTCTGTGTCAGAAAAGATAGATTTATTGGATTCTGAGTCTCTTTCTCTCCCTCATAAGGATGATTTTTTTTTTCTTTTTAATTTTGTACTGCTACAGAAAGAGGGCTTTGGTTGAATACAATCTATTTGAAGTCTGATTTTCTATTAAAAGTTTTATACTTAGGGAGGAAAAAACACCAGAAATCACTTCTTAGACTAATTTTTTTTTCTGTAGCTTCTTGATAGATGGCAATCTTGAACATTTTTGGAATCAGCCCATTAAAGCACATTTGTGGCTTAAATTCCAGGATTATGCTGGTATGCTAATTATTTCTGCAAAAATGTGTCTGGCACATAGCAAGTTATGCTGTTGAGTTCTTCAGTCTTAAAACAAATATCTACAAGTGTTGCTGTGCCTGGTTTCTCTGCGATGGTATTGCAGGCCACCAACAATCCTGAGAGTGCCACAGGGCATTCCTAGGGAGAGTGGGAGAACCACTTTCCCGCAGCCTTTCGGCAGCCCGAGCTATCTCAGTTAATTGTCGGCTCACAACAACGTGGTGACGGTAAAGGAGGCGAGAAGGCTCTTGCATGGAGACTGCAGCAGGTCTTTATTCCATGCTAACTCTCCAAGGCCTAGGACCAGCACACGTGCCAGCCCCCATAGGCAGAGGGCTGGCACATGGCTAGAGCCCAGAGAGAGAGAAGCTGGTGGCTGCTGAACCCCAAGGCAAAAAAAGGAAGCTTCCTGCGATCCCAAGTCCCTGTCTTGGGGAACAGGGGGGCGGTACAAGGGCGGAGTTAGGATAACAGAGCCAATAGGGAGAACCTGAGGGAGTGGGTTGGACTGGAGATGGAGGAAGGGGAAAGTCACATGGAGAGGCACGCAGGGATATGGAATAGGGGTCCACAACATACAAGTGCATCTTGGTCCATTCCCCAGTGTTCTTTCATTGTTCTATTCTCTGTTCCTGGAAGAAGTAAGACTGGGAAGCTGATGGGTATGAGGTGAGTGGGAGAGACATTAACAGTACTGAAGGCTAATAACTACTTTAGATTTTTTAAATCCCTACTTGGACTTTGAAGTTTAGTATATTTAGTAAAGAAAAAAATGCTAATTTAATTAGCATTTTCATTTATGGATAATTCTGTTTCAAGTTGTCCCTTCCCAAGACTAGTTTTAATATTGGTGTTATCTGTTCCAAGAAAATAGAAAGCAAAAACTGCTTTTCAGCTGGGGGTTGGGAATTTACTTAAGCATGAATCCCTGAGGAGGAGAATCACTTGAGTTTTCTTTAGCTCTACCTTAATCATGTTGGAAAGTTTCAGGAGATAGTTATATGAAATGTCCTCCATCATTAAGAAATTTATGGAATATTATTTTAGAGTACAAATAGTAAGTTTATTTGAGTTACTAGTTCAAAATCTTGAATTTTGCAAAAAGTAGCCCATACATGTTGGGATGGACATTAATTCTCTTGGTAACTGACTAAATTATATTGAAACACCTATATATATATATATAATTAATACTGTGTCTATACACTATAAAAACATCTTGGTGGAATTATACCACTTAGATATATACTTCTTAGATACTTTGAACCTAAGTTTTTGGAAAATATTTTCTGGTTATATTAAACAGTATAGTGATATAGATTATTAAAGCCCAGCGAAACATGTCTTTTTGTCTTTATTGCAAATCTTGTTGGCATGCAAGTGCGTGTGATGGCATGTGCATCCTTTGTTTTCTAGAATTCCAAAATCCAAGGAACGCTCTTACAAAATTTTGCTATTCTAATCAACATTTTATATCTGTTTGCACAGCAAAATTTAAATGACTGAAGCCTACAGATTCATAAGTTGTAAGCTTATATTTCATATTTTGTTCCTGAAAATGCCTTCTTTTCCTGGAAGAAGATCTGAGACGATGCACATTGGTCAGATGTAGCCTCAAGTTCCCAAGCACCAAAGATCTTAGTATTTCCTAACTCTTCCCAGCTCGATTTCAACCTAATTTGGCACATAAATTGTAGTTGACCTCAGACAGAATAATTCAGATGTTTGAACCTCTTAGATGTGTAGCCAAAAGCGAATTGTCTTGTTGCATTTATTTTTAAACATCGGCAAGCTGAGCAGAGAAGCTGAATGCAAATTCTGGGACTTGAAGATAATACCTGTGAGGTTATGAAAATCCCTTTGGGACTGCAGAGAATCCTGGTGCCTATGAACCCGGGTTTTTTCTAGGCATGATGTATTTAGAAATTTAGTATTTGCTTTAATTTCTGGTAACAGAAGTACAAATGACCATAGAAGCAGCTCATCAATAATTTAATAGTAAATGTACAGTCTGAGATAACAACTTGTGTTGAACCTTTTAATGCATATTCCATGAGGACCGAAGGAATTGTTTCCTGCAGTTTGTATTTCTGCTTTATTGGGATACAAGAACAATTTTTTGTTCATGCATGACCAAAAACTTGTAGCAAATTAACCCTAGCAGAATAGGTTCTTTCAACAGCTTTCTTTTAGTCAAGTAGATACCAGTACACAGACAAATGATATTTTCAATAGATTGCAGAGGAATTCCCATGCCTCTTAGTTAGCAATAAGAAACAGCTAACTTCTCAGATCATGATAAGTGGGGTTTAGGTGGGGAGCTTTGACCACTTGGAAATTTTGACTAATATAAATATGTGGTGATTATTTTACTTAATTAAATGTTGCATATATCTCTATAAATTCCCTATTTTCATTACACTGTAATTTTTGCTTGAGATATTTCATTCTCTGACTGTGTTTTCTCAAAAGTAATGGGGGAAGCCTAAGTGTAAGCTGGATGTCCTACTTGCACAAATTGACCTTTGAGGGAGAATTGTGTCTAAACATTGATTTTGGAAATGCTTTTATTGTCTGAAACCACGGGTTTGATGACAAGATGGGATTGTTTGCTCCTTCACCATTATAAAGCCTATAAAATGGGCTCCGATGAGATTTTTTCTGTGGAGGTTGTTCTTATAAGCACCTATAATACAGGATTCTCTTGACTACAAAAGACATGACTCTTTTTATAACTGTAAGCTCTTTTGGCCAAACTTCTGTCTAGTCATAGGTCTACAGCTTACACTCACCCTCTTCTACCAGCCATCCTGAACAAAGTTGCATGTCAGTGGTTGGTGAAAAGACTTGTCTGTGCACTGATTTATAAGATCCTGTCAAATGTTTGGAAAGTTTCAATATGTTTTCAGAAACATTGCAAGTGTTGATTCATGCTGTAAGGAAATAGGTGTGTGGCACCATGATGTAGATGACTTTGCATGATGTGCTATTACCCAACAACCCAAATTCAGTAGGTTCAGAACTTGCTTTGGGCTTCCTTAGTTTGTCTATAGAGTTGTTAGTTCTAAAAGCTGTTGTGCTCTGAAACTGAAGGCAGTAAGTTACATGGGCCCCCACAAGTTTGTGAGTTCATTTGGCATCCCCATACAGGATCTTCTGCCAGTATGCATCCACAGATGAGACCAAACCTGCTGTCTTCTCTCCACAGAGATCCCTTTTCTTCTGAAGATCTTGTTTTAAAAAGTAGACAAATATTCTGATCCAGGATAAGAAGTTTTTTGAGTTTTAGCAGTAGAAGCAGTAGAAATTCCCACATGTGTTTCCTATGATATTGGGGTTGTGTTTGCCTCTTTATCTTTAGTAACAAGGTATGCAGGAGCTCCTTCTCTGAATAGTCCCCTCTTTGATCTTACTGGACTAGAAAGTATCTAACATCCTGCCATTGATAACTGAGTGTGGTATCTTTTGCAGCCAGTGACGGTAAGGAGCTGTGGTTATGATCTTTTTCCCATCTGTGTCATGGAAATTAGATGTGGTTTTCTCCCATGGGCCTCAGCAAATGTTGGCCTTGAGCTTTGGAAACTTGAGGTGGAGAAAAAGGAAAGAAATACCTGAGCTCCTTTTCATAAAGCAAAATATCCAGGAACAAGATCCAGATGGGAATTCAAGAGTATTTTTGAGCACTAGGTCACCATATTTAGGAGCAATGATTTAGAGTATCAGCAGCCAGGAGCAGGCAGTGGCCTTAGCTGGTGTAATTTCAATTGAGGATAATAGACTATTGTAGCTTTCTGATTATATACATTAAAACAGGTTGGCATACCAATACCTGATCCAGAAGAAATATGTTAGAACTGCACCCTTAAATACCTTTTAACTTATACAGGAATCTTTTCAAATCCAGGTTTGAAAGGCACCAGGCGCCACAGGGATATACATTGTCTGGAAAAATGAAGCTCCTCTGAGACTGGCAGTTTTGGGATGCTGAGCTCAGAAACAGCTGCCTGAGCAGTGTTCCAGGAGAGTGTAAACAGGGAGGGAGATCTGCTACAGCCTATCTGAAGAAAACAATAGCATGATGTGGTTTCCTGGGGTTTTCTTCCCTCATAATTGTGATACTTTTGATTAACTGAATTTTTGACAATGTCTGATCATGAGGTAAACTGAAGTGTAGAGCCTGTTAGAGAACTAGTGCAGCTATGAAATGAAGGTTAATTTATTATGAGTTCAAAAAGAAATTATGCTTTTGGAGAAAAAACTTTGGGATCTATCAAGTCAAGCTTTTATGTGAGCCTAAGTGTATTTGGCACGTTAGCTGTTCTAGTGGGTTTATTTCTGTCATGTCTTAAGACAAAAAGCAACATGTCTTTGTGACAAAGCAATTCCAACTGTATCATTTCAAATGAGTATGTCATCTGTATTGTGGAAAACACCCTTTTCACTTTCTATTTCTCAGGACTTGCTGACAGAGCAGCAAATTTACTACAAATCACCTTTGTCTCACCTTGAACTTTCCCTCCACAGATGCGGGGGTCTTGCTGAGCCATTGCCGACCCTTGGCAGCAAGGCTGTGCCAAGCAGGAGGATTGCAGTGAACCTCTTCCCATGTCCTGGGGGAGCCAAATGCCAAGTGTGGCAAAACCCTCTGGGGGGGGTAACACAGGTGCGTGAGAAATGTTGGGAACATGGCTCCATATTGATTTTATATTAATGTTTGACATGTAGAGTGGGAATAATATTCCAGTGGCAATTCCTCTCGAGACATGCACCATTATAAAAAATAAATGTCAGTGCTTGCCCTCCATGCATGCAGCCTTCTGATACACACAGATAATTTGAAGATTTTGAAATTTAGGTTGTCCACTCCTCTCTCTTGGCAGTGAACAATTAATTAGTGTGTCCTGAAATCATTGTTAAGAAAATAACATCAGGGATTTTTTTTCTGCTCCTTTTGCTCTTCTTCGGAGACTTTGAACAACAGTAAATGTTCAGGCTCACCAACAAAGATAAATGCTGAAGTCTGATCCATCCTGCTTTTCTCCTGCTCTCTGCTGCACCTTCCCATATCTCCCTCAGCCTTTCTGATGAGTTCTTGGCAAAAGTCCCATTTCAGATAGTCTGTACCAGAGAGCACAAGAGATAGAACACTGATTCTAAACATAAATATATTCTGATGAATCACAAGTCTGTGATTTGTAAAAGTCAAGTTTTGATAAGAAATAAGTCAAGTTCTGATAAAACATAAACCAGGCCTCATAAGCAATTCTGATGTTTTTCTTGAATATGCTAATTTCGAAGCTATTACAATTATGTTCAGGTGCAATGTAAAGCTTTTGCAATTTTATTATCAGTGAAAAGTGCACACTTCATAGCTGGAGACTAAAATCCACTATTCCTTTAGTCAAAAACGACACAAAAAAGGGAAAAAAATATTTCCAAACTCTATACTGTCAGAGTACAAAGGCTGATGGTGTGGGAACACCCTGAAATTTGCACAGAGATGTTGTGTTCTCCTCTGCTGAGAACGACATCTGTGAACATCACGGTAGAGAACACTATCCACTGATACATGGAGAGAAAGGTCTAATTAACTTATTTTATTGCCTGATAAATAGCTTGAATAGTGTGAAATAATCTGATTGTCTCTATTCTGAACCTGAAGGCAAGACTGAGAAAGTCCAGGGTGTGAGTTTTCCGTGATGACTGAAATCAACCAGACTGGTGGGACTTGTATGACCTGTGCACGTTGCTGATACCTTCTGGGATGAGGACTTGATTCTTACTGCAAATTTTATGGAGCTGTCTGTTCCTTTCTGTGGTCTTTAATTTCCTATAGACAGGGAAAAATTAAAATGAGTAAACTATCATGTTGGTAGGCTTTAGGAAAGGAAACATACCATTTTCATTATAGCAAATATATTAGAAGAAATTACTTTCCTTTGGTTAGAGAAAGGATGGTATCCTCACTTCCAGTTTCCCCTATGACTTAAGAAAAGAAACAGAAAAACCTCCGTGGTGAGCTAGGATGTTTGCCCATTTTAACATTAAAGGAGTTACTTAGTCCAGTCACTTTAAAGTAGTAAGAAACCATAGACACCGTATTAGCTGCTAAAAAAATTTAATTATTTTTAAGAAAACAACAGAAACACTGATTTGTTCACTTAAGCTTAAAAAGGTTACAGTTACCAGGTGGTCTCTTTCCGAAGGTTTGGGCAGATAATACATTCAAGGCTTACAGAATAAAGAAGCCTAAGCCTCAAGCATCTCTTCTGCTCATATTCTTTTGAATTACTGTACAGTAATTTCTGTAAGTGGCTTCTATTGCTTCCTCAATGACTACCTAATTTTCTTGCTGTGTTTCCTCTCATAGGATCACAGGATGACTACACAATTACTTCAGTAATATCAGTCCTAGACTAGATAATCTTAGATTTCTAGACTGAAATATATCCACAGAACATGAAAAAAGGGAAAAAAATGTTTTTCATGCTTGAACAAATATAACAGTGATGAGAAAAAAGGTTGTTAAGATTAAGGCAGTGGAGGGGTATTGCTTGAAACCGTGATACTTCTTCATATCTTAGTTTTAAAATGATACCACAATACATTTCACAAAAATACTGAGTAAAAATATGACTTTTGACCATTTTCAGCGCTGTTACATTTCCAAATATTTTTATTTCTTCCCTAGTAAGCTGCCAATTTCAGAAAAAGATTATTACTCAGAGTAAGTTTCTGTGCATGATTTTGAGTGGATATTACACCAAAAGTATTGGTTTTTTACTTACTGGCAATATACTGAAGTGTAAATGGTTGAACAATATTTTCTTATTATTTACCCTTTTGAGCACATAAACTTTTTTCAACAAGATAGAAAATGTCTGTCAATTTTCAGTTAGATAAAAAGACTTATACAAATATTGCTTAGTAATAGTCTTTTATAAAAGTGGTTTCTAAGAAAAGAAAATTAGGACTATTTAATGTTTTTCTTCACCAAGGAAAACAATACTGAGAACAGAAGAAACTGTTCATCTGGAGTATAAAATGCTTCTCTCTTCTTAGATGCAAGTACCTTTTGTTTCATCATATCAACAAATGTCTCTTCTTGTGTTGTGGAGCACAGTTCGCTTATAGCTTCTGGTCCAAAAAATGATTTTGAGATGCAGTTTAAGCATTAAGCCTGTAATAGTTTATTATGTTGTGAATTTCCATTGCTCATTCCTATTGTGCAGGTAATGACTTTGGGGGCAGAGAGTGAAATGAAATTCCCCATTGAGTAGATAAACATTCATTTATTACTGCTTCTCTGGGTGCCAAATTATAGGCTAGTTGATAGTGAGAACCTCTATCAGTTTTTAGCCTTTGACTCCAGATGAGTGAGGTAATCACATGACTCGTATCACCTCCAAAGGAAGAGCTCCTCTTCTGAAAGAGTGGTTGAAAGACTTTTGCTGCATTATTAATAAAAAACAGAGGCAACACAGAATCCCTGATGTCTGAGGATGATGAGGTGAGACTTTGAATTGTCCCATAGGAAATGGTTTTATTTTATTTATTTTCTTCCAGCAAGTTTTGCATTTCCTTTGTTGCCACAGGCAGCTGTAGTGCTTTCATGTATAGAGTACAAAATGCAAATAGCAGCTCTACAGTTGATAAGTGGTTGGAAATGCTTAGTGCCACAGAATGGCAAACCTATTTGGAATGTGTTCTCTCATACATACATTTCTGTTCTGTGGTATGTCTGCTCAGGGTTCCTGGGTAACCTTGAGGAGCAAGAACACTCTGCTAAAGTCACAGCAATGGTGACATGGGATGGTAAAATACTTGGAGCAAGTGTCAAAATAGAGTACTATTGAAAAAAATCACTCTTCCCCATCACACGCACATTGAATTGGTGAAGGGTATGTACTCAGAGGCTCGGTGTTTCATTAATGATGGATGATGTAATTCAATAATGTAGTTTAAAATTAACATTTAGTAAGGACTTACCTATGGTTAATTTGTAATCACTTTTATTTTGATGATTTAGGTTCATTGCTCCAGCAGCCCTGCCTTTGGAACACTGTCTAGCAAGTTTAGGTGGTAATGTTTAACAAGAGCCAGGGGAGCGATGACACCTAACCCATCTGAGATTTAAGGAGCAAGAGATTCCCTCTGATCTAGAATATTCCTATAGCTTATAGCTCACTGTCATTGTCACCTCTTCCGAAAGGAGCTAGTTATCTTTATAAGATAATGCACTTCCTTATATTTCTTATATAACGAATTTAACTTTTTTCAGCTTTATTTTTGTGCCCCTGATCTTGCACAGCAACTTGTAATGGGTGTATGTGAAATGTCTGTCAACCTACTAAGTACTTACCTAATTAAATAATACTCTTTAGTAACAATATGCCTCGGCTAGATGATATAATGAGGTGAGGGTAAGTCACACCACAAAACAGAGTGCAAAATTTAAATTAATGAGGTCTGGGTTTGGGGCTTTTTTTGGTTAAAGCGATTTTAAGTTAGGCGTATGTTTATCTTTATTGCCCATTCAGCAGTTTCATTAGTAAAAAGTGCTGAGGTACAGTTTTAGTTGAAGAACCACAGCACTCAACAAGTGCTAAGTGCAGTAGGCAGGTACCATTTGCGTACGCTGGCATGGAGAGGAAGTTAACAGTGTGTTTGTAGTTCCTTACCAAACTTTAGTTATCCATGACTTTCATGCAAGTCCAAAGAAAATCAACCAGGATGGTCAGCATTCTAGAAAACCTTGCCCAAATCCACAATTTGAAAGAGTTAGTCAATTGAAGAAAAGGTTTAGGATTGAGATCCAAATACATGAGAGGTTGTTGCAAAGAGGAAAGTACTAAACTGTCCTTTTGTCTGTGAAGAATAACAATGTTTTTACGTTCTAGTGAGGGAGATTTAAGTTAGACATTAGGGAAAACATTGCAAGTGTAAGGTTAGTGAAGCACAGCAGCTGATGGATTAGAGACGCTGCAGCATCCCTGCTGAAGATTCTGGGAATGAGTTAGGCAAACCTGTGTCAGAGGCAGATTAGTGATCCTTGCTGTGAGCAGAGCAAAGATGGCTCGTGGCATCCCTACCCATCCTGTCTAGGTCAACTCTGTTTTTATACTGTGCTTGGGAGGCAGTGAGGTTAAAAACTTTGGATTGCAGTGGCTTCTTTACCCTGGTCTCTTTTATGATTGTGTGTCTTACTTTGCTCTTGTTAGGGTATAAGATAAAACTTAAAAATACTTTTGACCAGGAAGTTTCCACAGCTTTCTTTTCCCAGGAAGGGTATTAAAAAAAAATGGAGCATGTCTGTTTAACACTTTCTTAGCCCTGGTTTTGTGTTATTTGGCAGTATTCTTTGTTCATGTGTTGTGAATGAAATATTTTTCTAATAATTTGAAACAAAATTTGCATATTGTCATTGGGTAAAATTAAATCCCAGAAATTTGAGGGTTAATTTCCATTTTTATTTAAGGAAGAAGTGTGGAAATTAATTAATTGGGGGTTGTAAAATGCCCTTCTGGTTTTTTTTGGATATCGTAACATGAATACATAAAATCCCTTTAATTTTAAGTCTATGTACCATTACATAATTTCCCACATCAATTTAAACTTCTGTTCTCTAGAGAAGGTGTTATTTACAGTAAAATCCTATGGTATTTGAAGTAATACAATGTGTCTGATCGCAGCTGATGAAGACATTGTTTCCTAGAATGGATGGTAAAGTTCATCAGAGCATTAAAAAGGGTATTCTTGGTATCTCACGTGTAGATACAGCCTAAGCACTTGAATAACCAGCAGTCATTAGGATGTTTGCCTGTAAGAATACTAGTGTTGGTGGTGAAAAAATACAAGTAGTTTTTGCTCATTGTTGTCTTTCTTTCTTATTTTTCCTTAGTATCTGACCATTTTTGCTTAAATATTAATTTCCCTGACCTATAGTTTGCCTTTCCATGTCTTCTTTTTGTTTCAGTTCAAGAGCTGGAACAGGAAAATAGTATTGGGGCCCCACTGATATATTTCCATTGAATGGTAACAGAATTTAACTGACTGATATTATACAGTCCTAATGAATTTTATTTATGGCATTGGAGATTAGAAAACCACTTCCTAACAAAAAACAAACCATTGTTTTCCACACAAGTGTTTGTTCCAGTGTGCTCTTAGATTTGGAAAAAGAGCAGTGCAAAGTTCCATCAACATTTTTTAATTAGGAGACATTTTAATTGTGATCTCGGACATCAAAAAGATCTACGGTCTTTCTCAGTGCAAAAATAGTGGCATATATAGCTTCTGCCTCCCTTAAATCTCTTATTTGAAAAGCACAATTAAAAGTGTATTTTTGCTGCTACTGTCACCACGCTTTAGTTCTATTGACAATTTTAAAGGAGGAATTTGCTTTGAGTCCAAAAGGATGGGGCTGAAGTACTGCACATGAGAGAGAATATATTCTAGTGGGTTTTTAATAGATTTTAAAAAAACCACTGTTTGTCTTACAGAAACAAGTAAAGGGCCTCCTGTGACACATAAGATTTTGTAAGCACACTGAACTGGCAATCAGCTAATCTCTAGTGTCAGAACGATATCCGTAATTGGATCCCCTATGAAACAACAGGAGTCAGTGGTGGGTGGATTGTTTCTTTGCAGTGAGTGCAGTGCAGGCAGCTGAGTGCTCCGTGCTCAGCTGCGAGGTTGTGGGAGCATGATTGCCACAGTACCAGGAGAATTGAGACAGGTTTTTAATTACCGCTTTATTGAATTATTTGGTATTATTTCTTGCAAGTGTGCAATGAAGCACCATGTGAGAATACTAATTTCTACTCGGTTAATCATGGGTAGTAGGACTTCTGCTGCATGCTTGTAGCCTGCTTGTGTCTTTTAGTTTTATAGTAATCATGAGAGATACCACTTTTACAGTTCTATACTTAATGTAGGTAAATTTTTGAGTCAGAAATAATATTGTTAATGTGCTTGCGATATTATGATTGAAAGTCACAGGAGAGATTTCAGCTTTTCAGGGTACCACCATGGGAATATTTTGTTGTTTGAGAACAAAAAAAAAAATTCAAAATGTAGAAGGCAGAAGTAAGAATTAAGCCTATTTTCTGTTACTTGTAATAAGTAGGCCTGTTTTGACTCAACTAATTATCAGAAGCCCCTCTTCTGCTGTGAGTATTTTCACCAAGAGCAATAACTCCTACAAGACAGATGTCCTGATATTTTGAAAGAGTGGTTTAAATATGTATGTGTATGGTTTTTTGCATCTATTTGATGTTAAAATTAATTTTAGAGACAGATATGATGTAAGATGCTCTTTTTCTTTTACTGCCTCAGTCCATACTTCTGTGAAATAGTATAGCATATTTTTCAAGCCATTTAAGGCACTAAAAGGCTAACTTTTTAATCACCAAAATACCAAATAAAGCCAAGTCTTTGAAACTGTATAAAAACATTTACTGTCACATTATGTACTTAGCATGACTTGAAGAACAGCTTCAAGCTTCTGAAGCTAATTTTCTCCCCCAGCTTTGACATAATTTTCCTTCACCAATCACCTGCAACTGTTATTGATGCTGGAATGAGTCAAAACACTTGAAAACTGTTTTACTATCTCATTCTAAATCTGGAGGACCTCAAAGTCAGTCCCTATTCAAATTATATCCATTGAGTGGAATTGGAAATGGGGAGCATCCCTATGGGGAATAGGGAATATATATGCAGAGGAATACATAGAGGGAGCATTTTAAAAAGGGTTTTATTTATAATAGATGTTTGTGTGTTCTACATTTATACTATATTTTTAACTTGTTCAGAAATGAACATGATTTCAGCTTTTATCATCCATCCACAGTGACATTTTGTGTTACTTTGCAGACCAGAACTAGGCAAATAGAGGGAGAACAGGGTTGTGTCTTCTCAGCCACGTGTCATTACTATATGACTGTAACAACAGTAAACTCTTGTTTCATGCAGTTAAAGCAGGATTAGAACTGACTGTGGAGAAAGATCAAGGAAGGATGTATTAAGTCCAGTAGATTTTAAAAACCTTTCAGGGAAAGACAACTTTTGATCTGATTTGGCATAGAAAAGAAGAGAGTTTTTTCTCTTTGAAATTAATTGCTCTTCTTCCAAGAACTCTTTCATGGAAGTTAGTTCCTTAAATGAAAGTATTTACTATGGGTGAGCCCAAATCAGTTTTGTCTTTTCTGCTCTCAGTGGTTATATTAAAAAAAAAAATCAGGTTTATTTGCACCATTTTATTATTTTGCCTGAATGAATGCTACACACAGAAGTAGAGTCTCCTCTTGCAAAGTCCTTAAATATCTGACTACATGTTTATCTTCGCTGGGGCTCTCTCCCTGGAGCACTGGTTCAGAGGGGGATTTGGGTTTTTCCTTGTCCTTTCTAAAACTGCTGCTCTGGTAGACAAACACACACTGTTACGTTTTGGGTTTTATTTTTAAGATTGTTTCCTCAACCACCACCTCTTGCCATAATTTTCCCAGCCTTTAAATGTTTTTCTCCACTATTGTAGTTTTCTGTGAGAAGGCATTATGTGCAGGGTTTTGCTGCTGCCACTTTTCACATATACAGTACTGCTTTTTCAGCTCATTTTGGCAGATTGAGCAAAGTGATAAGATTGCTATGTAGGAAAGTTAGAGAAATATATCGGTGCTGTCCTCGGCACTGATACTTTTCCAAATACTCTATTTTCTTGGTTGTCTTTTTCATATTCCACATAATGTCAGCATCACAGATTCAGGGTCTTAATCAGATCCCAAGTTTGTGGTTATCACTTCTCTTTTTACATGTGTTTTTTTCCAACAACATAAAAAAGATAGTTTCGTTACCTTATTTTCTTTGTGTGAGAAATGCCATTTAGCTTTTACTTTACTTTGACCAATTATACATTTTTTACACCTGCTGTTTCTGTGGCTGAGTGTGCAGTGAGGCAGCTTCTTGGTTCTCAGTGCTGGGTTGCTTGACAGGATGTGTTGACTAATTGGTCTCTGCCATTTTCTCTGTCTTTATCTCCTTTCTCTCACTCCCCCAGTCAGAGCAGAGCCTCACTGAGAGCAGCCCACAGGAAAGCACTCTCCCTGAGCTTTTCTGACAGCCACCTCGTCTTTGGTGCTGTTATTAGCGAAACAAAAGCAAAAGTCCTCATGTGGGCTTCCTGCAAGTAGTGAGGAGTCAAACTGTGAATTAAACATCTTTTCCCTACTTTGCAGCTAGGAAAGAAACACATGAGTGATGTTTGAGGCACAGATCAGGAAGCTTTTTCTGAACACCGAAGAGACTGTAAATTTTTTGATACAATCTTTATGTTTTGTCCTTTCAGGAGAAGTAATCATAGCATGTCACATTTGGTAAAGTAATAGATTTAAGAACTGAATCACAAGGTAGGTATAGTATAAGTACAGCAGTCCATTCTCACACACTGTATATAAACTTTGAGCATCCTTCTGCTCTTCAGATTGAATAAGCCCATATAGGAATGGACAGCTTTACCAGTGCTCAGAAAAGTGAAGGAAGTTAATGCCCAAAGTAATTTAATATCATATTTACCTTCTTTGTTAGAATTTAAATTCAATTTGAAAATTATAGAAAAGCTTTCTATTCATGGCATTTCATGACATCATTTTAACAGCATTTACTGGTAAATTGATGCCATCATAGAGCAAAACAGTCAACTTTTTCATGTGTGTTTCAAGTTGAGAATTTAAACATAACATTTGATGTAGTCATGCTTGAAGTTCTACTTGAAAAAAGTGTACTGAACAAAATACAGGACTTTACAACTACAACATCTAACCTGTCTTGATTCTGCCCAATCAAAATGCCCTGTAAGTATAACATGATTGTGTTTAAAAAATTTCATCATTGAATAGTAAATTCATATATTTTCTTTTGTTTTAAGAAGATACATGGTCCAAAGTTAAAGCTTTTGGGCATCTTATGTGTATTTGCCTGTTTAACCTGCTAACAGCTGTTTGCTCACTTTTTTTTCTCTGGTCTATGGCTCTGGACTAACTACTAGTCTATTTAAAACCTATATATGTATTTTTCATTTCTGATATAAAGTCAGCCTTAATTCCATGGCAAGGTATTTTGCTCATTTTGGGATTAGATTGCTCTTTGCTATGACATATTCCTGATGATCTGAAGTACTATTATTAAATCTTGTATGAACTATATCTTTCCATCTTAGGTTAACTCAAACTTTAATTTGCAGCAGGGTAACATTGATAATATCCCAAACATCTCTGTTGAGAGTGACACAGTTGTCCAAGCGCACTATAAACTGGCCTTGAGCTGCTACAGGTTCTGCAACTGACTTGCTGGAGGATGTGCTTAGCAAGATCAGTGTCAGAGTCTCTGGATATTAAGGGTTTTCCTCGTCCATCAGCTTCTTTGATGTCCACAGTAGGTTCTCAAACCAATGCAGCTGCACAATGTGACAAACACCACCAGCTACTATGGCAGATGGCCACGAAAGTTGTTGACCTTCAGGCTAAATACTCAATTAATTTTAGTTCTGACTCTTGGATCCATTCTCCCTTATCCTACTGACTCATAAAAATCGGTGGAAAGCATCAACAGAGAAGTTTCATTTACTTCTTTTTGACCTGAGTTCATGTAGCTTGTATGTGTATGCAAACATATATATAAAAACAATTCCCAAAGTATGTAGATTAAAGTTCTTTGGTAACTTGGTTTAATTTCAGCTTTTTCAAGCTTGAACTCACAAAAGATTTAGGTTGAAAATTTTTGAAAGTGTGAACAATTGAATTTTAATTGTGGTCACTCAGGTTTAATCTAATCCTGACTGCTAGATTACTTAACCATTTTAAAACATTTTAAGTACTAATTACACCTGTACAAAACTACTTTTTAAAAAAATCAAATCTGCATTTCAAAGATATAGTGTATTTTTCACATATTTCAGTTGACTAAATGTCTTTTAATAGCTTGTACTGTACGGCACCAAAATTATTTTCATCATCATTTTCTCAGTAATATACAAAGCAAGAGTTTTGTCAAAGAAGTTTACTAAGTTACAAGTTTATCTGGCACTGAGGTCCGACTGATGGTCCCTCTGGATGGATACAAGGAGGAAGCTGAGGAACCCTACGAAGTTTGTCCCTCCTGCTCAGTCGTGTTTCCTCCTGTAGTGGAGGTGTCTGTGGAGGCTGGCCCTTTCCTTGACTTACCTTTGAGCAATGAGGGAGCAGAGCAGGAGAGAGCCAAGGAAAAGACAGGACTGGCCTTGGCAGCAAACATCCTTTATGTGAAGACACAAAGAGAAGCTTAGGGAGGAGGTGTGAGTTTTGTCTAGCCCATTTTGTCTGCTGTCAAATGCCTTTCTACATTTCTAGTTAGTCAGTGCAGACAGTTTCCTTAAAATAAAAATGGGTAACATTCTGGTGTACGTCAATGAATATGCAAACAGACAAGTTTGGGGATCCTTTGACTTCAAATATCTTAACCAAATGAGAAGTGTTAGCACACTTCATAGGGAAAACAGAACTAGGACAACTTACTCTTTGCTAGAACACCTCACTGCTCTCTTTAATTGCTCATAGCTGTGGGTACATATGACTACCTTTCTTTGCTGTTATTCTGTAAACAGGTTTAAGGTAATGCCCCTCACAAAAACTGGAATAGAAATTAATCCTAAATGGGGATTCATTCAAAGATTTCTCTTAAAACTAAATCTAGTCTTTAAAATGCATGTTATGCAAAGTGCCTATGATGGTTTTTCTTGAAAATGAAGGTAAGATTTTGAGAAGAAATTAGAAGATTTTTTGTATTTGTCATAAGTTTTTCTTCAATATCATATGAACCCTTGTCTGCTGATCAGTTAGGTTCATTTGCAAATATGAAGTGAGGGGAAAGTTATTATTCAGAAGAAAATCTGTTTCTGCCTTCTATTTCATAAAAGAAATCAGATCCAAATTCAACTAGTAGTGATTCAGTAGTTAGCAGTCAACTGTTATTGCTTGATCAATAGCAAAATGAGAAATCAAGATGATACCTACTTGATATTTTTGAAAAACTCTTTTCCACCTGAAGAAAATGCATTTGCAGATGTTAATACATTGGACCTGCAAGGGAAATGAAGCTGGAGCCATTTTGTAAGGCATTTGATTTGTCTCTATTAAACGCTCATGACTGACACTTGTCGTAAATGGGGCCAGATGTTAGATGGAAAGTCCACTGCTTTGGCTGCATTTAATTTTTTGTTGTAGACATTCTTCCTGTACTGTTTAAACTAGAGTACACTTTTCATTAACATCAGTGGATGGAGGATCATGCGCTTGCATCATAATTTTATTGAGTCTTATTGGAAAAAGTATTCACATAGACCCTGAAAATGTTCTGTGTTTCAGAGGAAACAGACTACATTACGACTGTGTTCAGAGAATGGGAAAGAAGGTTTTAAAGTAGAACAGATTGCTATAGATGGTTTTGCATTAATAACAAGTGTTAGAAATGTTTACATGGTATGATTCTCACTTGGTGACTGGGGAGTATATTAAAGATGAAAGGTGTTTCCAAGCCACTGCTGTTACTTGTTGGTCTGTTCTATGAGTACAGCAGGATTTCTGGCTGGTCATATGGAAATGACTGAAAAATGTTAGTGAAATTAAGAAAAAACATCTGAAAATTTACCATCTTCAGTAGAAGCTCATCCCATGTTAATGTGTGCTGTGGGTTCAATTTTATGTCCCCTTGTCAGTAAGCTAATCTGAAGAGTTTAATTGGGAAGTACCTATTACCCTTTTCCTCAGTGGGACTGAGCTTTCAAACCTATTCAAATTCATCATCAGTCTTGTACAAATTATCTTAGAAAGCCCAAGGAAAATTCAATGGGAATATTTCCCTCAGGGTCCACCACACTGGTTACAAAAGTATCCATGCTTAATACTGATTTTATGCTTGTATCTTCACAACTGATCATGAAAGAGATTCAGTGTATACATTCATGTAGAGCCAGTGATGCTGCAAGTGCTTATAGCTCTGATAAATTTTGTAATGGCTTGCATTTACACCAAACTGTGCTTTGCACTTCTGACAAAAATACATATGTAACTCCCAGGGCATAACATGTGTGTTCATTTTCTCACCAGACATGCAAATCTGATGCATCAGACTTGACAGTGTATAACAGACTAGTTCCTATTTTGAACTAGCTCTACTAACACTCTGTCACCTTCTGTAATAACCCTTTACCTTTCGTAGGGTGAACCACAAATATTTGCACTCACGCAATGTTGACAGTGTCATGCAACACTGATTTCTTGTCATTACCATCAGCTGCATGATCCTATAATGTAGCATAGCAGCTGGAACTCAGTTGTGAAATAAAGACCACACAGTTGGCTTTTGGGACCTCCTACTTTAGTGTTGTGAAATTCCTGTGGAGTACGACATCCTTTTTTTTTTAAGAATGCATAACTTTCTTAAAAGTAGTGTTACTGTTTGTTTTCTATTAGGCTTGCAAACTTGTGCCTGGCACAGTCTCAGTAGCAGCTTATTTTCCTTTTATCATTTAAGTTAAATTTTGTGGTGGTGGAAACTCAACCTGATTTTTCATCAGGTTGAAGGTCAAATTCTTTTACAAATCAGGACAAAATTAGATTAAGTTCCCTATTTTTGGAATACCTCAGTAATGTTAACATTTCTTCACTTCCTATATCAAATTTCTGATGCCATCAGAATGGAAGGTTAGCATCATTGCCATCAGAAAGGAGTGCAGGAATGGCAAGGGAGACCTCTAATTCACATGGGTATTTTTAAATTCAGGACAGAATGGTGAAGGCAGTAAGAGATGCAGATTTTCTTCAATGTCCATCTTATTGTAGACCTCTGTTGCCTAGTGTTATTTCAGTTTTACAGGCAAGGAGGAGTTAAATTTTGTCCCTTCTGTTCTCTTATGTTTAAACATTTGTGTTTCCATGTAAAATTACTGACATCTTTCACATCCTGTCCTTTTGCCCAAGACTGCTCTTTTGCACATGACAAAAACCTGTTACTCTTAGTGAAACAGGGTTCATGTGCCAAGATTACTTGAAGTCTCTGGAACGACAGCATGAACGTTTCATCACAAACAATCAGCTGGTTGCCTTCTTAGGCATTTAGAGACCTGTTTGCTTCTCTTTGACCTGGTGGGTACCTGAGGTTTTAATATGCATACTTTTAGAGCTTTCTGGGCACCACAGGCAGGACCCTGAAGAGAGTGTCCCGTTTATATCCAACCTAGACTCAGCAGATTTCATGGCAAAAATGGAATTCAGAAAGTGGTGCAACACAAGCCCAAAGCTGGGTGCCCTGTGCTGCTTCCTGCTGTGGCCAGTGTGTTGTCTCTGCAGTCAGTGGTGCTGATGCTCTCCAGGAGGGAGGAAAAACTGCAGCTTGCTTGTTGTGGATGCTGGGTTTATCAAGCCCTGCTACTTAAAAGCATTGTTTATTAAACCAACCAAACAAGGGAATTAAACAGATTATAGGCTTATCGTAGAGCAAGTGAAAGACAGAAAGCGTGTAATTGGAAGGTGGAGTGTTTTGACAGCTTCTGCAGATGGCAACAGACAGAAAGGAGGATTGTGTTCCTAAAGTGTAACTTTTTTTTAATAAGGCTCAAATAATTCTAGCAGCTCTTTTGAGGGTATTGCATTTGGCATGAAAAGTATGACTGCATCTCCTTCTAAGTATCGGTTATGAAGATTTTATTTGGGCTTTTTTTTTCTTCTTTATGATCCAGAACATTTTGTGAGCAGTACTATTGTTCAGTTTCTGTACTAATTTTTGAAGTAATGCTCTGATTCGTTTTTGCAATGCAGTGTTGTCCGGAAGGATCAGGAATTCAGTATTACCTCAGAAACTTTGTGTTATCACTCAGCAGTGTTTTCATACTCAGTATCATGTCTAAAGCAAAATATTTAAATGGAAGATTGTTTCAGAATACTTACTTTTCAGAAACTTATATAAACATAAAAATAATACAGTGAAGAATTTATTTTTACATGCTTTTGGCTTTTGCCATTTAAAAACCAAAAGGATTTCCTGAGGGATATGCTTGTCTACATCTGTTTTCTCTCCAGCATATGAAATGACAGGCTGTACAAAGTGCCCAAATATTAATTTTTGTGGCATGTCTGTGTATTCATCTGTCAACCTTCAGTGAATTTTCTGGTTTTCTATTAGCTTGTCCCAAACTGCTGGCAAGCTAAATTTCTCTAACAGACATCAATTCACTGCATTAAATTCCTATTCTACTCTGCAAGACGTATTGATTATTTTTTTCTCAGCAAAGTGACAAATACCATTTTCATGACAATAATAGAGATTGATTATGATTTTATGGAACAGAGAAGGAGCCACTATTGCTGAAAGAACCTTGGGGCTTATAAAAAATTGAAAAAAAGATTGTTTGAATTAATAAAAAAAATAATTAATTCATCTGTTGCTGATGAAGCTGAAGTATTTTTGATATAATGAAAACTGCAGTAAATGCATGATCATTGCTGAAGTGAAGCAGATTTAAATGTGTTTTAAATCCTTTACTCTTCTCTCACACCTTATCCACTCTAAATGAAGCTGCATCGAGAGACAGTGAGGTATCAAGATGAGACTTGAGTATTTAAATTTGACATAGAATTTGTTTATTCATGACATGGTGTCAAAGAAAATTATAACAACAGAATTCACATGAGGTATAACAGCATATACAGTTTGCATGTGCTTTTATATATGACCTTATACTTAAACAAAACAAAAGAATACCTGTTAATGGATACTTTCATATAAGGCAGGGTTTTCTGTGTGTGATATGACTGTAAAATTCACCTCACATTCAACAACCTTGTATCAATTTCAATACTTTCGGTTTTTTACTTCAGAATATATTTTTCTGATTGATGTATAATTGAAAAACCAAGGTTAGAGTACAATGGATGTAAGACTTTCAAACAAACTGGAAGGTACTACAGAAAAGAAAAAAAGTTATGCTAATAACTCTAGTCCCTGAAATGACACATCCTTTTGCATTAGTTTATTCTCTGATTTTCTCCATCAAGAAATATGAAGAACTACATTTTTAGTCTAGGAAATGAAATTCAGAAAATTAAGCTTGTAGAGATAAGCCAGAGTAGTATGCAAAACTAATTAATTCTGCGTCTCTTGCACATGAACATGTCAGTACAACTTAGAAAATTTTACTCCTCCCTCCATATAAAAAGTTGTAAATTATCACAGTTCTTATTTAGTGTTGAGCCAAACATAAGCCTGGTTTGAGGCAGACACGAAATGTTTCAGAATTAGGTGTGAGGGCACACTTTTTGCCTCATAAGCATATTTACAAGTATGTCCAAATGTTTGGGTTTTTCTTACAATTCCACATTAACTATAAAGTTTATAAAGGATTTTTGTTGCCTTTTTTTTTTTACTTGAAAGAGTGGGATAAGGTATTGCTTACCTTCTACTAATTCTATATACATATATATTTAAAAAAATGAAGAGCAACAGAGCTGGGGATGTAGTATTCAAATGTAAAAGCAGAACAAATAAAGGAGTACATACATCCCACTGTGGAACTTGCATAGGAGCCTAGTGGTTAAATTAACAATAGGGACAATTTCTGTATTTGACTTATCATGACCTTCACATACTGTTCTAAAATTTTTAATGGTAAACTTCCAACACAAAAGTTATTTCAGTAGTTTTGGCAAAACTGTCCAGTAGGAGAAGGTAAAATCGTTACTTCATTATAAAAAGGAATGTTTATGACCTTTTAAATGACAGCTGTAGGACCAAAACAGCTGGGTAAACAGGCTGAAATTTTTCAAGATGGCATCTCTCTCGTGGGAGAAAAGTGTTTGAAATGTCTGTATGAAATCGGCTGTGATTTGGTCTGAATATGTTGTGATTTGCCCATGGGCGGTAAAATTTGTTACAGTATATCCACCAGGTTACTTGGAAGAGCAGTTGGCTCAGTCTCTGCTATATACCTTATGTGATTTTTGCAGGATGTGCACCTGGGATTTGCAGGAGCCCTGGTGTCATTTGCTGTTGGCTGTAAATTGTAAAATGTTGGGCTTCCACTTGACTAATTTACAGTGTGCTAACAAGCACGTTTATGCCCCAAGAAGTCAGGCAATTGGCATTGTTAATGATTTAGGAGCAATCTCAGTTTTTCCAACGTTTTCTGCTTGGAGAGAAAGCGCTGTCCAGGTGAGATTGAGGGGTTGCAGTTAGACGTACGTGGAACAGAAGAGGATCCTGTGACTCCTTAGAGCAGCCGTAGTGCTGCACAGGTGTGGATGCTCTGCCACTGGTGCGTCCTTTGATCCATGAACAGGTGGGGCTGCTCTTGTGGGAAGCTGCTGCTGATCAGCCCTTAAGCACCCACGTAACTTCTACATTGAAGCAGGGGAGAAGTCTTGGTGCTGCACTCCCCGAAGGAGCCAGAGGGACAGAGGATGACAAGAGATACCCCTATCTCCTGCTGCATGCTTCAACCTTGCTCCTCAAAGCATGGTGAATGTGGGCTCTGTGGTGAAACACAGGCACGCTGAGCTCACTGCAGTTCTAACTGGATGGTCTCCCACAGTGTACTTTAGCATCTGGTTTAGGCTATATCCATGATGGTGCTGTCTGGCAATGTGTAATATCTTCAATGATGTATTTCACTGCTGTTTTCCAGTATAAAATGCTAAGTTCAGAGGAGTTCTGTCAACAAACAGTGTGTTCGTGACAGTATGCTTCCACACCATTTTGTGAAGCAGGAAAGTTCAGTGACCAGAAAATGGCGTCAGAAAATAGTTAAAATTCCCTCTGTGACTTTTTGCCTGATTTGTTTATAGCTAAGTAATTCTATTTGACTGTGCAAGACCAGGCAAATGCTTTGGAAAGTTATTTTAAATATTATCTGCAGCCTGAACCTATGCAATCACAAGTAATCTATCCCCAGTTAAACAACATGTGAAATTCCGCACTGGAATACTGGCTGAATTTTGTTTTAGGGTTCTCATTTTGTCTTGGTGTGCTGAAAGCAGCACTAGAAATTCTGCTTTAAACTGTGTTACAAAAATTAATATTTGTAACTGATTTTGGAAATGTAATGAGAGAACATGTTTGTTTCTTACTTTAATTTCCACTTTGAAATATAAATTGATTTGAAATCATTAAAAACTGAATAGAATGCTTGTATGTGATTGATGATTAAATTACCATCGCATTTGCTAATTTTTTAATATCCTGTTTTCATGGTGAAATCTTTAAGTATTTAGCCAGCTTAGGGACTGTGGGATGAAGCCCTACTTTCATGCAGTAGGTGAAGGACTCTTAAATCAGTCTCTGGAGTTATTTAACGGTTACCAATTACTCCTGCATTGTAAACAATCAAAGTGCTTGTATCTGCAGGCAGTAGATAACCTGAAAATCAAATATATCAGCTCTGCCCAGATCCTTGAGGAGATTGTCCTGTCAGCTAAAACAAGAATAAAAGATGTGATTGTAAATAACATTTGTGGGACAAGCAGGTTAGTAACATTCATTTGAAAAATAAATATAGAACCACCTGTAGCCCGCAGTGGACATTAATTGTACATCTGTCAGAAAGCAAACCCTTATACCTGAGAGCACGTATGCTTTCAATTGTCTTTGCTTCCTGATTGTTTTAAATTACGGTTTGCCATCTTCCGATGAGGGGGCTTCCCTTATCCGTTCTTTGCAAGGAGGTGCAACGCATAGCACGGATCCTGTCAGAGGTGTTGGAAAACCTTGCAGTTCGGATACTTTGAGCCATGGAGTGACTGCTAGCCCTACATTTTCCTTTTTTTTTGTGAGAGGGCTGTGTTTATGGCTACATGCATGTCATAGGGATTTTACTTTAATATGAGAGTTAATGAATTAATTAACTAAATTGTTTTTCTTACCTGTTAACAACTTTTTCTAGTTTTGTTTCTTGTCACCAACGATAGGAGAAGAGAAACTAATCATTATCTATGAATTTTGATTGAAATGTCTCCACCTCCATCCATTAAGTGGATAAGAAAAATGAAGATTTTTATATAAACTTATTTTAAATGCCATCAGTATCAGAAATAATATAAATTTTACTGACCATTACACTTAATCCCACAGCAGTGAAGTTATTAGAGATTTGGTCATTTAACATAAGTGCTGGAGTACAAAAAGAGCTTCCAAACCAGTAATATTGTGACAGATAGCTTCATTGAGAATACTAGGCTGATCCTGCCGTATATGGATGGTTGTGTTGATAGTTTAAGTGCTAAGCATTTTACTTTTATTTCAAGGGAACAAGAGGGCGGTGATAACAATTTCTTTATAGTCACTTGTGATGGAAATATTTGGTAAATAAATGAAATAGAAGGGAAACAGAAAATCTGTTAGCTGCTGTTTTCTTGTATCGACTCTTTTTTTTTTCCTCTTAAAGATAGCTATTTAGTCCATTAGTGGGTTTCTTTCCCCTTGCAGGCTGGCTTCCTGTAGGTTTCACTGTGGAGTAGCAGGTGTACAATTCCAAAGTGTCTTTACAAGTGGCTCAGCAGGGCTTCCTGTGCCATACATTCACTGGAGACAGCTCATCTGTTTAATCCCTATGTTTTAGTCAACTTTTCTTATTATGCGGACAGGGCTCCCATGCTCAGCTGGATTTTGACTCTCAGAATGAATTGATGGAGCTCTTTGATCTTGGCTGTGTATTGCATCTGTTTCATCTTTCATCTTAATGCATGATCTTCCTAACTTCTAGCTAAAGCTTTATTTTGTTTATTTTACTTTTTTCCACATGGATACATCAGTTTTATTTTGTTCTTTTGGCACGACTTTTTATTTTCAATGAACTTGATTGCACAGCTCTAACATTATGATAATTAAGTTGGTACGGGTATTTAAAACACAGGCAAAGACTCTGAGATGAGAGTCATGAGAATCATGTTGTCTTCAGGGCTGGAACTTTGCATTTTGGAGCCTTGATCGGAATCCTTAAAAGGGATTAGTGTAAGTTTTTTAAAACTTACAGATTACTGCACCTGGTATTTGTGATAAAAAGTGGAAATGCCAAAGAAATAGGATGTGACCGTACACACATTTGGAGCAGCCTGCTGCTGGGTATCGGCACCTGAACTACAGTGGCATTGAGCAGTAGTCGGCAGAGCTGCTATAATGCAGAACTTTCTTGAGGTACATCACCTTGACAGCCTGACACACGGGCATATATTTAAGCTCTTCCCTTCTAGATTCCTGTTCAAAATTAGTCAGCTTCTTAAGAACTGTTAAGAAGTAATACTGTTTCTTAACTGTGAGTTTATTTTACTCCAGGCAGTTTTGATTTAAAGACGTTCAAAATTCCATGTTCTAACTCAGTTAAATGTTGAGCTACAGTTACACTTTGGGTCATCTTGCCCCCCCCGCTCCGTAATCCTAAATTTAAGTATGACAACCAGCAAGAGATTACTCTTTTTCTAATGAATCCAGCAAATTAACAATTTTCATTATACTTTTTATTTGAAACTAGAACCATCAACAGAGCATTTTCTAATGGTATCATTGATTCCTCTACTTATGCAATAGAGTTTAAATTCTGTTCTTAAGAAGAATTAAATCAGTGCTCAGCTTTTAGTGAGAGTAGAAATTTAATTTTTCTCATGATCAATAATGCTAGAGTAGAAAGAGCATTTTCAAATGAGCAAAGAGATCTACAGCAGCAAAACTTTTGAGTCTTTGCTCATAAGAGGTTTGATATATTACACTGCAGTCTAGCATTTTACATATATGGCATACTCAGAGCTATTCCCTGTTTTGCTGCGTATACTCATCCCATTTTGTCCCTTTGGGAATAGCTAGCATTTGGACACGGAAGTTTTTGTGGGGTTTTTTTTAATGCTCTTTATCTGGAGACGGCTCCTTATGCAGAACTCCCACTTCGATGTTTGGCGTGGTAAAACCTGGGGCAGTTGATTGCTGTGGGATGGGGAAACCCACATTTAGAAATGGAGACGGATCCTGCAGGTGTTCTTCTTTGGTCAGTGACACATGGCCCATTGAGTCACATTACAGGAGAATCTTGTAGTGTCCTTGTGCAAATACCATCTTTGTGAGTGAGGGGAGAAAAGCATAAACCAGTAATTTTTGGGAAAGAACAACATGTTTACTTTTGAACTTGTTAGGCTTTATCTAAAAGGAACTGTAGCCTCACAAAATTACTTACATTAGGCTTGATTTCACTGTGACATAGGTAGATAACACTGTTCCTAATGATAATTTCTGTAATGAAAAAGTAAAAAGAGATCTGAAGCTGATATAATACAATTACATCTACTGTTGCTCCAAAAAATAGAATATGATAATTTTTGCCTGATAAAATAAATATCTTCTCCCCAAACAAGCAAACTAAAAACCCCCCAAAACCCCAAACTATGCTTCTCATACTGTTACACCTTCTTCTTTTAGGTACTTCTTGACATAAGACTCTGTAAGAGCTCTCTGTCATCTAATACTGAAAATAATAGATAACTGACATTGATGTGGAAACCAGTTTAAAAATATATAAGAAAGAAATTTAGAATTTGGAAAAAAAAAAGATGACTGACTTGGCCTCCTTGTTACAATTTTTTTTTTTTTCATTTACCTTTGGAGGTGTTGCCTTTTTACTGCTCTGAAATGAATCAGTTGTAGAGTATTATCTGTCAGGAAATTAACTATTTGTATTGAAAGAAGCTCATTAAGTGAATTTAGAAAATTATTAATATCCTGGAGTCCTGTGTTGGGCAGTTTCACAATTTGAGACATACCTTTGTAGAATCCAGACCCAAAATGTAATTCCATTAACTCTATACTTTATTTTTAATGAATTATAATCAGACAATTTTAGTGGTTTATGTTGTTGAATTTTACTTTTTTTTATTTTCCTGTCAGTTTGGTGTTTTGGCTTATGTCGCTTTGATTGAATCATTGAAGTTACAACCTTTCTAATGGGTCACGTACCAGAGTCTGTTTCTGCCACATTATTAGTGTTTTACATGTTTCAATTTTACTCAGACAAAATGGATAATTTTATGAGACTACTTCAGCTATAAGTGCATTTTTTATTTTGGGGAAAAATAGAAAATGACACATTAAACATAAGTACCATATAATCTAAAGAGATTGTGTTGCTGTAGCATGGCAATATGTTTTCTCCAATGTATTTTGTGTTTGTTGTCTCCAGAATAAGCATTTGTTTAATTCAGTTGTTATTTTATTCTGTGTGTGTGTCTGCCATCCCAGTTCCCGTTTACTGCAGGTAAGAACTTTTGCATAGGAGATGCCTTCAGGCTGTAGAAAAGGCTTTTAAACCACAACACTGGGAATGAGTTTCCTGTAAAATAATGCAAACACTGTCTTTAGGGAAGAACTATTACTGGCTCCTGGAGTTGTGGTGCTCAGATGTCTCACTTGACCTAGTGAGAGGCTCTCTGGGAAGGTGCTTTGTGTACTGCCTTTCCATTAAGACAATGCAAGTTTTTTATTGCCTCATCTTTGCAGAATGATACAATCCCCAATCCCACTTCAAATCCAGAATTGTTAGTCTGAATGTTAATGAACAACTTGTCTTTTTAAAAAATAGGCAAACAAATACTTTAAGATAGATAAATTTTTTTGTAGATTTCAGCTCAGTCATAGTGTCTTATTCCCATGAGCATTTCTGTGTTACAGATATGTTGTCAGTTATTTAACTGCACACCCTTGGTACTGATTTTTTGGGTCATTCTGTTATGTATTGAAATTCTTGTCCAGTGTGTTGCATTAAGCCACCCTGGCTCTGTGCTAAGTTCCGTGCCATGAATGGGTAGAAGTTGAGAGCGTACATCAGGAAAGAAAATTACTCCTTGCTTGCCCTTACATTTTTTCTTGGACATCTGCTACTGGACATTGTCAAAGGCAGGATGCTGGTGTATGTAGATGCAGTGTCCATATTCTCAATGGTCAGTTTAGGAAGAGGTATGTCTGACTGCTAGTGTAAGTAACAAAATAACAGAGCATTGGTGAAAGGAAAAAAACATTTGTAGCTTTCAGTCTGGTTTGCATCTGGCCACAGCAGGACAGAACGAAAGTCCTTTACTTCACGTGTCGTGGCAATATTAAAGTGGGATAAAACTGGACCTGTTCATCATGTTGCAGGTGGAGAAATGGTCTTTTTACCCTCTTTCTTTCTTTGTCAGTTCCTGGAATATAGGCAAGATTGTTTTCCTTGCAATGCATTAATATTTCACCTCTGTTCATTCTGTGCTAAGGATTGACACAACATGTGGCCTCCTCACATCTGCCTCATGGCGCTTCCCCCTTGAGAAGCTACGTGTGACCTTTGCAGACATTGTTCTGCATTGTGAAACTTTATGATTTCATTCTTTTCAGTGGAATGTGTGTGCAGTTTATACTGCGGGCTAGCTGCTTAAAGCAAAATTTAAAAGAAAAAATATCCATGACTATTTCAGATGCATGTGACATGCCAAAATGAGAAACTATACCATAAGCTCCCTGTCTGTAGTTACATATGCTCTTTCTTGGAGTGAGGGGGGAATCAATGAGTGAGAGGGTCAGTCTGTCACCAAGCCTTCAGAGCTCCTGATGTCAGGAAAAGGTTCACCGCAGACAGGGTTGGGTCCTTGGACCCAGGCTCCGCTACGTGTGTTCCCTTAAAGCTGTGCACTGGTATTAGTGTACCATCCTGCACGGGCTTTGTGCCCTTGTGTTACACTTTTCCTTCTCCTAGTTTGTGTTTTGTAACACGATCAAACATGTAGGCTCCTTATTAATTGGCAGCGGCTGAGCATTAAAAGTTAATTTAAAAGCCCACTGGATTGCAATGTGAAGAGCACTCCTTTCATTACGTTGTTCATTATTTTAAATGTATAATTTACATATATTATTGCTTAATTTCACTTAATTTTTTGTAACGAGATGCTGAATGGAAGATTTACAGGATTTATGAGAGTACAATGGGAGGTTTATTAGGTGGATGTTTTCAAAGTTAAGCTTATGAGTAGGTTGTTTTATCTTGGTTTTTTTCTTTAGATAATGGATCTTAGTCATTTCTATACTTCTTTCTACATTGGATCTTTGGGATTTTAGGGTTTTTTTTGTTTCTTTTGGTGTTTTGGTTTTTTTTCCCCCAGTATTCTGTGTTCTAAGAATGTAGCAAATACTGTGGAAATCCTGGAGTAATCCTGTCTTTACTGGAATAAACCTCTCTTTTGAGCCTGCACCACCATTATTATGGTCATGGCTACTCTTTTCTTTTTTTTAAACTGATACTTTCAGTTAACCATGGCCTATCCTTTATTTTATCTCCCTCCATTCTAATGAATTTTTTCTTTTACCTGACCCTGAGTTTACTCCTCCTTTACCACTCACTTTCCTTTTCTCCTCCTATGTCAAGTATGCTGTCTAGTTGATTCCGGGGAGGTCTTTTTGCACTTCCTTTGTGTATTCCCTTTTATATGTTTCCTTTTCTCTGAACCTCTTAATGTATGGAGGATTTGGTAATTCTAATATTTTTGCCTCAATGGACAGGGGAAAAAAACCCCAACCAAATATGGCTGATTTTTCAAAAGGCTTAAGAAACTGAGGGACAAAACACTCAAAGGCAGTGTCCTGCCCTCCTGAAAAAATAACATCTTTAATTTCTGTAATTTGGATAATCTCGTAACTTTTACTATTTATGTTGCTTTTGCCTGAGACAGTTCATAGATAAATAGAATAATCCTATTTGCAAGAGACATCCAGAGGTCAACTAGTCCAGCCTCCTGCTTCAAGCAGCGTTAAAACTGTATTGCGGTATTCACGACAGCTAGTAGAGAGAGCTAATACATCAATCCTGTGTATAAGTTGTTCCACCAGTATCCAAGTATGGAAATGGGTATAATAATTCATTTTCAGCAAATTCCTGTCATGCTCTCCATCCTTGGGATGACAGAGAAGATCATAGTGAAAAGCCTAGTTGCTTTTTTTATTATAGTTGAGAGTAGGTGAAGTTAATTCCATATTTTTCCACAGTGAACTCTGAAATAATGAAAAGGAAAAAAATTGTGAATAAGAGAAAAACCTGACGTGATTATTGAAAACGGACAAAAGCACATTCTGCTCCAGTCCCAAGTTTGATCCTTCTTACATGCTTCTTTAAATAATTGGTCAGGTCAATCTGAATCTGTCAGAGACAATCCTGTTTGTTTTCCAGTTCTGCCAGCTCAGATCTGTTTTGACAGCTTAGAAACCTAGTCAGGTCTATGCTGGTGGCTGACTGGAGATACTGCTAGGGATAGCCTTATGTATCTGATGATTTTGGTTAACCTTCCAGAAAAATGAATTGGTAGTTACAGCAGCCTCCTATTTTTGTATCCTTCCCAAGTCCCTCGTTCATTTGCTACGCTCAGTTATTTCTTCTTGCCTTAAATTTCTGTGCTAAAATCGAGGCTATTTCTTCATATTTAACAGCTGCCTAAAGAAAGTAAGGTCTGATATGAGTACAGCAGTAGAAATGAGAACAAATAGTTCAAGAAGGTCTTCCTTCTGAGTAAAATCCTCTTGGTGGTAGATATTTCAATGAAGCGAATTAGGGGTTTCTAACAGTGTCACTGCATTGGTGACAATGTCTTGTGGAGGTACTTGAGCTAGATCTCAATTTGTAAACATTTAGGATATAGGATGCAAAGCAGAACTGGTGTAGTCTTCAATATCTGCCTGAGAAGCTGGTTGAATACTTCATTCATCCAAAATGAATGAAACAATGACATCGCATTTGAGAATGTAATTTATTTCTCATCCTCATCCTTTCTGACAAATATCAGAAAACAATTAGTTGTGTTTAATAATGAATTATGAACACTATTACAATTCTTGCATTCAGCCTCCTAAACTTTCCAAATGAGGAAGTTACGCAGCAGAAAAATTTGACTTCTAAAGGCAAAGAAAGTTGTGCAACACTTTAATTTCGAGGGAGCAAGGTCAGTAATTGTTACTCTCACTAGCTGCTATTTTCTAACTGTTGATATTTTCTGTTTGCATTTCAAGAAAGTGTGAAAATTTTAGCTAAATTGCATGTGAAAACGTTCAAGAAAACTTGTATTGTTTTTAGTGAAAACAGAGATAATTTTATGCTGTAAAGTCCAGAAAATCTTCTTTGCAATTGAGACAGTATGGCTGGATACCACCTTAAATACTAAACTAGATTTCAGTTAAGGCGAAGTAAACATAAGATCACTTTGTCTGAAGAGACATGGTTTTGGAAAAACAGTCTTTGGTCCAAGTGCCAGGGCAGCCAATGTACCAAGAATCCAAAACTGATCCTAAAAATTTTTGCGCGTCCTTATAAATTTGTATTAGTTGATTATTATACTTTATTTAGTTAAATGGAACTGTCGGCAGGCATTTTGAAATGTATCAAGTTAGCTGGTGGGGTTTTTTGTACCAGAATGCATTATTCTGGTAGCTTTTGTTCTATCATAACCTTTGTTTCTACTTCATATGACCTACCTTCCACTACTTTGCAGTGTATTTGGTTTGTAAAAAATTGTCTTATAGTAAGAATGCATGATTGGTTAATTATGCTCTAAATGAAAAGCCCAAATACATTCCTGTTTCCTAGACCAGTGCTGAAATTCATTGTCGGCTCAGATTCTGTTAGGATGCTCTTACATTTTGGGTTTATAACGTATTTGCGTGCTTAACCTTCTCAAAGCATAGGCTTCACTTGTGGGGTTTTATGTACGATCAGACTAGTTGGGAGGAAGATGTATACAGAGAAGCCTTTAATGGTAGCTAACTGCTTCTGTGGGCCCAATTAAGACTATCCAACTGTGAAACAGAGTCCCCAGAGTAATGGAGCAGTCTGCTTGCCTGGGCTTTCTGAGGTGGGGGGAAGGAGGCCTGGAATAAGAGAATATCCAGCGCAGCTTTGGAGGAAAAAAATTTAAGAGTTTTCTTAGGGAAAAAAACCCCAAAAAACCAAAACAAACTCAACACAAAACAAAACTAAAAAAAGAACAGCCCTCAAACTTTTGGTCTGCAGTATTAATAAAGCTTGAGGTCAGCTTTATGTATGCACTGCATTCTAGACTTGACACTGTAGTAGCCGTGCCTGAGATCTGGATGTGTTGTTGGTCCAAAATCAATCTTGTTGCTCCTCAGAAGGCAATGAGAGATAATAAGTACTATTCACCTGATTGCCTTCCTGTTCTGAGACAGCTGGTGACGCTTGTCTTCCCGATAACCAGGAGTTTCAGATCTAAGGCAGGGATAAAGAAAAGCTGGGAGCTTGCTGAATCTAAATTTGACAGTCGATGGCTGTGTAGAGGGTCAGGAGGGATAGAATCTGTGACACGTATAAGAAAGGAACAAAATTTATCTGCTCTGGTTGCAATGATTAGATGTCTCTTTGTCTGGCTTTCTTACAGTGGATGATTGATTGTACCCGCCAGCTGGCTAATATCATAATTAACAAAGTTGCTACCATGTCTGAGAAGTTTAATCGAAAAAATTGCCGGCAGTATGATGCCATTGTCACAGAGATCACAAGCGCAGCAGTGTTGACTTTTGTACTGGTGGAGTCGCAGGACTATATAGATGTGCTGAAAAGTCGTTCACTGGGATAACTAAAGGTATGTTTCTTTCCCTATACATTTCTCCACTGTTCCTTCTTTTGAAAAATGAAGTACATGGTCCTTTGATGATACCTTTCATTTCAGGGTGCCACGTGAAGCTATTCTGTCGTATTTTAAAGCGGTTGCAGTAGCAATCTAAAATATGTTTTATCAATGCGTCAAGAGGTGAATAATCAGAACTGTAGTTCAGTGATACCCTTTCTAAGTGGTCTTCGGTGTCTTGCCAGATGCTTTTTGCAAAAAATGGGGATGCGGTTGTTTCGTGGCTAATTTTCTCAGTTGGAAGGACTGCAGATGCTGTTAACAGTCTATGTTCTAGGAACTCGTAGTTCAGCTTGGGTTTATGTTTTGCAGTATTTCTTTTCATACATTACTTCAAGTTAGAATGTAACTTAAAAGGCATACAAAAAAACCCAAAAACAAACCAGAGAAAAACCTGTGTTCTTGCATCCGTAATTCAGCGTAATGGTGTCTTGCTAAAATGCTCTCTTTTGTATATGTATATTCGTGTCTGTGTGTTTGTGTGTGTGCAAAGAGAGAAGCATCGATGCTGTTAGCTGGGAATTCACAGCACCTTCGTAAAATACTGCCTGAGAATGTCACTCCTTTTGTATGTTTACCTAGTTTTCCAAGTTAAACATTGCTCCACTGAGCTCTTTTTCTCTGCAATTGTAGAGAGAGTGTGTGTGTGTGCACTGTGTGGTAGTTCAGTTATGCTCTGGAGTGTGTTGAAAATGCCAGCCTGACATATTGCTAATGAGTGTGCATATTGACAGTGACGGGGGCGTGTGTCTGTCTGTGTGCCATATATTAAAACAAAAAGAGGAGAGAGACGGAGACAGTGAGACACAGAGAGACAGAGAAGGAAATATTGGGATGGGAAAGAACAGTTTATTTACATTACGGTATGTCAAAATGTTATTATGGCTAAAAAATCCATTTTAAATAGACACAAGATTTCTTTCTCGCAGAAGCTAATATGGCCATGGTAGGAGGATAAGGGAAAACCATGTATTTTGGTAGTATTAGTATTTTTCTGCCCAATAAATTTTGACTTTTTGGTACCAGTTTCTAAAATTTGGGAAGTGAATTGTTTGCATTGTGTTTCAGTTCTATAACAAACTGTCCCTGAGTTTTCTGTTGCTTTTCTCTGTGTCTTTACAGGTAAACTAGTTCTGAGCATTCAGATGGAATTGTTACAGTAGACTTTTGAAGGAATGTATTGTTGAGTAGCTAGCATAGCTGATGTTTATCTAAAACCAACATTTTTGAGGGGATGTGCTCTTTTATATTTGACAATTTTCTGTTCAGAGTTAAATAATTTTCTCGTTTCGAGATGATATTATTGCAATGGTAATTTAAAACTAATGCTACTGTGAATTTTTCAGAGAGACTTTGCAGTTCTCAGTCAATTTAATAGCAGATAAATTGTTCTTAATTGGTAGACCAAATCGAAAGAACAAACTATTTTTTAAATTATTTCTTTGTTTTTTAATGGGTTGTACTCCAAAAGAAGCTTCTGTTTTGTGAGGAAATACTTCTTTGAAGGCCAAAAACATATTCCTATCATCATTATTATTGCTATCCTCAGTAATGGATTTTAGTTTTTAACTTATCCTTGTAAATCTATTGCTTTTCAAGAGCTGCTAAGCAAAATTAAAAATCTGTATTTTGTTTTGAATAGAAAATGCTGTGAACAGCGACAAAATAGGTTAGTATTGTGATTGCAGACAATAGGGAAGATTAGGTTAATAAAACAGTATATTGTTGTTCTGCACTAAAGCTTGTAATATTTTCTGTAATTGAGACTTCGCGCATTGTTAGAACTCGGTTGGAGTATCAAACGGTTGTGAGGATTAGAGCAGACAACTAAAGCAATGTCACAGTAGATGTGGCTGGTTTTTAACAGGATTATCTTCTGAGATGTGTAGAAATGAGCTCTTGTAATAGTTTTGGAGGAATTAATAATTTTAGTAAAATGTTAATGGCAAATGTGCTAATGTAAAGAACTAGAAGATTAGTGATGCATCCTTTTGCATGGAAATAAGAATATAATAAATGTCCTGCAGGTGACTGAAGCTACTGCAATTTTATTGGAGATTAAAGTTTGATTGACCTTTGCGGAGGTGATTAACCCTTCTGAAATTAAAAGCCAGTAGTAAATTATTCTGTCCAATTTAAATGCAAACACAAATGACACAGCATACTGTTCTAAGTGTAAGAGAAAAAAATGTTTTAATTTTTGTTTTGTGCTCAGTGAGATGTGATTGCAGACAGCGCACAGCCAGGCTGTGGTAGAACTGGCCAGTGGCAACCTGCCTTTTCTCTGCTCGCTCCCGCCGGAGCAGCCGTGCCACGGGGACGCTGAACTTGGGAGCAGCTGCCTGCAATGAACCTTCACGTGCAGGAATGCTGGCAGCAGCGCGTGGAAGCGTCAGCAAGGTAAGCCACTGTGGATGTGCTTTATCTGCTAGTGCAGACCTCGAGCCAGCTGAACCGTGCAGGGGCAGCATGACACAGGTGAGGGTCCCTGTCCAGCCTCCCAGGGTGGCTCGTCGGAGATGGGTTGCTCACCCAGGCGAGCCATCGCAGAATTAGAAATAAAGCTGCATCTGTGTTGTTCTTTGAGTTGTGTTTTCCTTCCCCCTAATCCTTAAAAGTCAGATATACGAGCTTGCAGAACTGTACTTTTTGACTGACAGAGCACTTCCTCCAGTACAGGCTGAGTGCAGGTGTGTGAATTGCTGCGCTGCTTCAAGGTTGTGATTCCCATCCTTCCTACAAGTGTGAACAAGCGGCTTCTTAGGCTGTAGCCAGTATGTCACGCTGGATGGGTAGGATTAGGACATAATCTTAGTAGTTGTCTAAAGCCTGTGGGATTGCTTGCATGTGTAAAATCTCGTGGATGGTTGAAGGAGTTTCTGTGCTATGCTACTGAACAGCATTTAAAAAATCTAGAAAGTTAATTTCCAATAGATTTTGTAATTCTGCTTCACATTACAGTTCATATCTGTGTGTGCAAACTTTATTACTTAATATTAAATTGGAAAGGCCTCAGCAATATGCTTGCTGCATTTTTTATAAATCTTTCATTAAAAGTTGAACACTTAGGAATTCCTACCAGAGTATCTGCCTGAGTCTTTATTTTTATTTAGCAGACAAATGAATGTCAGGTCAGTGATTTGTTTTATAATGAATTACACTTAACTTTCGCAGAGTAAGAGATCAGGGTGTTGTTATAAAGCAGCATACTGTTTAAAAGTCATTCTGGAGGACTATAATGACTCTCTCAGGGCTTAAACTTACACTGACTAGAGCCATTATAAATAGATCCAGTTCACATATTTTTTTTGCTTCTTTTAGGAAATTATGTTTTTGTTAAAAGCACAAAAATAATGGTAAATTAGAAGTAGTTTTGTTATTTGAGGTTGTTTTAACGTGCGTAAACAAGTCCTTCAGGGATTACTGTCTCCTCCCTTCACCTGCCAGTCCAGAAGAGGGAGGCAAGTGAGTCAGGTCTGCACCCAGACTTCATGGTCTGGTCTTCACGGTCTTTGGTATACACTGTATTGGATCAGACTATGATGGATTTTTTCTTTTCCTTTTCTTTTCCTTTTTTTTTTCTTTCTTTTTACTTTCTCTCCTTGAATCCACCTCTCCCTGACCACCTGAGAAGAGATGAAATGGCTCTTTGAAGGCTTTTTCTTGCATGCCAGCAGCAGTAGTGCTGGGAATTGGGCTGAAGGGCAGAAGGGCTGCTGCAACTGTTTGGTCTTGCGTGGACTTTCTGCCTAGTAAAATTTCCTATTTTTTCATGCAGCTGTAAGGCATTAAAATGATAATGAATGTGCCATCTGCATTCCATATTCAGTTTATCTCCTCACTTTTCATCAAGGAAGATTTCATATTGCATCTGTCAAGGTAGGGAAGTCCAAGGAATTGCAGTTCAGAAATTAAGGACCCTGAGGTAGAAGCTCACTTCTGTCTCGTCTTTTCATTTACACTTTAAACAGTCTTCAGAGAGATGGGTTGCTGCTTCTGGGACCCAGTGAAGAAAGTGAGGAATAGATAAAAGCTAAACTTGTGGTGGAGTGACCTAAATGGAACAGCTGGCAAAAGTATAGAGGGGAACCTCCAGGGTACTGAATTATACCTTCAGGCTTGGATTAGTGGGATGTTTAACAAAGAGATCCATTTGCCAAAAGGATCTCTGCCTGATTTTTAATTATGGAACTAGCGCTTCCTTCAACATTTGCAAATTATTGAGCTTTTTCTCCTCATGTAAGGTGTAGAGCACTAATTGTTGGCTTTTGGCTCTTGCTTTTGCTTTTCTCAAACTAAAAATTTCTTCATGTTCTTGAATTAACCACATGAATACCTGGAACATGAAGTATTTCAACAGTTTTTATGTTATGAATAATGAGTTGCATGCTCTATGGAGAAAATAAATCTAAATTTTAAATATTTATTGTTTTGCTTATAATCCTGGAATGCTCTTGAATGCTTAGAGTAGGATAAAACTTTCCTTTAAATTGAGGAAAACAGTATTTATACATTCTTTGTAGTCATACATATTCATCATATTTTAATTAACAGAAATTGGTGTGTAAAATCCAATTCTAAAATTTTTTTTAGTAGAAATATGCCTCAATTATTTTCTATATTTTACAGTAGAGCAATACAGGAGAGAAAAAAATGGAGCTCTATGTGTCAGAAACTCCTATTTACCAGCCAACTTTCATATATATATAGCATTTTCTTTTTTGAGACAGCCATGATTTTCTTGTCTGTTATCAGCTAGTACTACCATACATTTATTAAACAGAAAAACCCCTCCAAACTGCATGAAATAATGATACTCTAGCACGGTATCAAATTTTCAAATGGGTGGTGCATCAGGAAAATTCATGATGAAGTAATGACATATACAAAATAGATATGTGTTCAGTGAAGAGATTCTCCTAACTGTGTCTGCTTGTATTTACTGAGGTAGTCAGGCAGAAGAGACAGGGCAGTGTAGTAAAGTATTTCTGGAAAGTTTGCTGGAATACTATATCTGACTACTTTAGGCGAAAAAGTACTAACAGCATGGGTTGTGGAGGAGGCGGGGGGGCTAGGATGTTGTCACTGTCCTCACTTCCTACAGACTATAACATCTAAAATAAACACTGTTAGTCATTACACCTTCTGCTTTGCTCTTCTGAAAAAGGATTTATCAAGCAGCTTCTTTCAGAGACAGGTCACGTAAGATTGTTTTGATGCTCTTCGCTGTATGTGGATTTTAATAAGCCAAGTGAGAAATCAGCAAGTTGCTTAGCATGTGATATGCCATATAGGTGACTCTTTCTGTCTTGCAAAAAAACCTGGAAAAAAGGTACAGTTATAACCTTGTTTGCGCCCACCATTCCTCCCAGTGAGAATGGCATAGGGAACTGCACGTACTTGGTAGGCTGGTCTGATAATTGTTTAGAAATTATCTTGTTCAGCATTTCTAATATTAGCAGTAGTCATGATTGTTTAAAAAGAAAATCCTTCAAAATTTTACACCTGCCACAGACTTTATTTTTCTTCTTCCCTCGCATTTCAATATTCTTTCAATATGTTACTCAGCCAATAGCTAAATGAAAATTGGAGGTTTAAGGCAATTTTAACTGCAGCATTTAAAACATATTTTTATAATGGAACAAACTGCAATCTTCTATATAGAGAAAAGTTTCTGAGTATTGAGATATCACTGCATTACATATGATTGCAAAACACACTGCAATTTCAATAGCTACATAGGGTTAGACCTTAAAGTTGCAAAGAATTTTTTTTCTTCACAATGATGTTTTTAGCAGAAGTTGTATATTCCATGTTGTAAATCTGCACAAAATGTATGGCGTATTTTCCCCCAGAGTTAGCGTCAAATTAGGGAGAAGATACAAAAATAGTGGATTAATTTTAGTCTTCTGTTAAAAATCAGTAATTGCCTAGGTATTTCTTTTCATCATGGAAAATTAGCTGCAAGTTGATAATTGCATTTCTTGTTCATCAGACTTGTGTAGCTTTCTGAAGGTGTGCATAACAGAGAATTGAATCGGAATAACTTGAATAGCTGCATATGAAAACTTTTGGAGTATAATGTTTCAATGAACATTCCTTCATTCCATTTCAATAGAAATTAAAATTCTCTTATGAATATGCAGTTTCTTACACTGCTTAAATGTTTGGGTTTGGGGTTATTTGTAGTTTTTGAAGGGTTTCAAATATTGAGTTGGGTGAGAGAAAGGGAAGAAAAGGATGTGAAATTTTATAAGTCAAGGCCAGATATTTTTGAAGTATTTACTACTTTACATTCTTGAAATAGATGGTGGTAGAAATTTCTAGCTTTTCTTTAAAGTAAACCAAAATTCACCTTCTTCGAAGAAATTAAACTTTAATTTATTTGAGAACTTTTTCTCATTTTCAGACAGGAAAATTTTAATGAGAAAGTTGGACCATCATGTTCAACAGTTCAAAAACCACTTCAGGAAACATTAACTTTTAAAATCACTAAAACTTCTGTCAGAAATGAATCCACTCTTTTATGCAGAAACACTGAGGAAAACATTTATATGAAGAAGATATTGTCAATTTTCTGAAAATACAGACCAATTAGTAAGATTTAATTTAGATATTTGTGTCTGACTATGTATCATGTATATGTTAGAGCTGATTTACCATTATATTCTTGCCTTATTTGCAAAAAGAGACTCCTACTTATTGAAATATTGCTGAAGAATCTAGCTTTCCCCACAAATTACACATTTTTTGCATAAATGTGCCTAATTACCTGAATTCAGTTTTGATTAGCAGTGTTAATTGATGCAGCTGTGGATGGGCTCTGTTTACCTAAATTACCATGTGCAAACAGCAATACGTTTGAAAGTGAATATGCTAAACTGAAAATACTAATTAGCTAAGACAGATTGTTATTCAAGTCACATCTCAGAGCTTTTTAATGAAAGCCTGAATGTGTCAGGGCTTTATGATATTCAGACAGAAATGTCTACATTACATATGAATTCTAAATTTAATTCAAGGGAACAGATGGGATGTCGACCGGGGTTCTTCTCCATCGCTTCCAGTATTAATGTGAATATTTTACTCCACTGGATACATTTTTGAGTGTATGTATGTGGGAGAGAAAGAAGTGTGTGTGCATGTGTGTGTGAGAGAGAGAGGGGAGGGAGCCTCTCTCATTGTGTGCCTTGACAATGTGCCAGCCAAGAACGTCTAACTGGTCTATTTTTGACCAACATATTTGCAAATTATAGGCACCTACTTTCCCAGAATGAAGATAAACAAGCTATTTTGCAAATTTAATAAGGCTAGATAGTAAATGGAATAAAACCAAATAACAGAAAGATTAAACAGATCTCATTAACAGAAGTTTTGCAACAACAGAGATTTCTCCTTTTGCAAGAATTAAAAAAAAATTAGTTTTGTGTATAAGAGGACAATTGGGCTGTGTGTTTCAGATTGTCATGGAAAGGCTTTTAACCACTTTAATCTGTGCAGTGAAATACAAATACAATTTATTTTCTTAATTTTATTTAGAACAGCCCAGATTAAGGTATTCCATTAATTCATTTAATCCCTCTTAGTAGTTCAGTTGGATGCAAAACTGTAAATAAGTCTTAAAGTAGTACAAAAGAATATCTAGAGCATAAGTGTTCTTAATACAGATCAGCCACCATACAGCATATGTCCAGTTTCCAATCCATTTATTCTTTTGCTTCAGAGCTTAAATATTCAGAGGTCAGCTCCCAGGGGAAACTCAGTAATTCCATCAGGAACTTTACCCACCATGTCTTGACAAAATGAAAAACAAGGGTTGTAAGTACTCTATCTATTTGTACCGAAATAATAATTAGAGTTGTAATGTTCTCATTTTCTTGTACGGACAGTTCTTTCATAAGTGTTCTCAAGATATTTGTAGTGGTCCTGGTCCAATGTAGGTAGCTATGGTTATAGTTATTAAAAGTGTCAGATCTTTTGATCTGAATTGGTTGGAATCTATTTTCTTCTCTGTGTTGCAAGAAGAGAGAGAACTTTTTTGACTCTGTTATCCACAGTTATGGTGAATAGAAATTGTCCAGGTTACTTTAGTTTTGTGAACACAATACCCCTTTTTCAAAAGGTTCAATAGTTCTGTTTTTGTGTAAGTTGACATGTAGAGTTGATGATATTTTCTGCAAGTAATTATCTAAGGTCTTAAACTTTATACCTGAATCCTTTAGTCATGGCCTCTTGTACTCCATTAGTGGAAGCTTTACAGATGGAACATATTCCTAAATAAATTGGTCCCAGGTACCTTCATTGTTCAGCTGACAATTAACTCTGGCTGAAGAGGAGAACAGTAGTGGTGCAAGTCAGATTTGGACCCCTATGATAAAAAAATCACTTCATTCCTATTACATTGCTAAATATGAGTGATCCTCTATAATGAACTGTCTCTTCAGTCCAGACATCTGACCTAGGAAAAAGCTTTTATCCTTAATAAATCACATTTATCAGGAGCTCTGAGTCATAAAATGTTGTACCAGACCATTTAATGTCAAGTACTTCACCACCCTCAATACAGCTTGGCTTCTTTATGCGAGGAGTAGCTGAAAGAAAAAAAGAGAGAGAGAAGCATCAACTTCTGGAACACAGAAGGGGAAAGAGGTGACACACAAATCCAAACTAGTTTTAAGATGGAGTTTGAAAATCTCATGAAAATTTGCATCCAGACATTGCTCTCACAAGCAAATTTCTGGAATAAATGATTCATAGACAAGATCTTTCGGGCAGCTGATGATCTTCAAATAAACTGGTAGATGAAAGAAAGAAAGGATTAACCCATAGCTTGAAAGAATCCACCAAGGCCTTTTTTTCCATAGAAAATAAAGTAGCAACTTCCACATAAAGGTTTAAAGAAAGACAACACTTGATGCAGAAAATCTCTCCAAATTATGACCTTTACTCAACCATTGTTTGAGAGCAAAATCAGTGTGAAAGAAGTCTGTAGCATTTGCTTTTGGCCTTTAAAATAGAAGTTCAGGCCAGAATCTTGGTGGCAGCAGTCAGCTGTTACTCAGGTCATCTATATGATACAGCTACAAAAGTTGACTTAGCATTGCAACAGGTTCTTGTTTCCGTTCAAAAATGTAAAGGTGTGTTTGGTATCTTCTGACACCCAACACCTGCTGTGCCCAAACTGTGCATTCTGCAAAATGTGCATAAAATTGCTCAGTAAAGAGATACAATAACATTTTTAATATTATATATTTATTTAGTTCCAAAATTAGCTAGTTTAAGCATAAATTAACCAAATAACAATAAATAAATACTTACGAGCTCTGCAGTCAACCTTCAAATAAGAAGGACACAAAAAATCATGCAGGAAAATATAACATAGTGTCATGACTAATAGCCTGTTTTGCTTTTATCTCTCAAAAAATTCTGCATCAGTAAAAGTGAGTGGTCATCAAATTCCTATGGAAAATAGATCACTTCTGTTCTATTGGAACCGAAATGTTTTAAAGCACATGTGAAAGCTATGGATGTAAGCACACTCATAAAAAGATCCTAAGTATCCAGGAGATTTGGTTCTTATGAAATGCACTTAACCTGAACTGCAGACATGAACCAAGGAGGCATAAAAGAAAAGGAGATTCCTCCTCCTCACTCAGCGCCACCTTTGCTGCCTTTTACATCCCTGCGTCATGCAGTGACATTACATCTCTGGTCGGGGAAAAGCCCATCTAAGAATGGAAATGGTTTCTAGGTTTCTAACAGTGTTCCAATGTATCTTTGATTTAAACTCATCTGTCTTGTTTCTTAACCCCTCATGTTGAATTTCACTTTTTTTTTTCCTACAACAGAAAGACCAACCTGTTGCCGGTGCAAAAATTCTGTCTTCATCTCCTCCTTAAAAGCTTTTGGGCTTTTATTTTGTAGTCCACATTATTGTAATTCTTGTCATATAGGGTTGACTTGGAAGGACGGAGGAGGCACTGTGCTGTCTTGGTTTCTGCACTGTGAATGAGTTGAGTGACTATATATATTCATCCCCTCTGTTTGGATATTTCCAGTGGATTCTGGGTTTTTTCTGGTTGCAAAATCAGAGCAATGTTTCTGGTCTTTCAAGCACTTAGTGTATCAGTTTCGGCTCTGTGGGCTATCTCTTTGACTTGTCAAGGTACTTCTCAGAACAAGGAGACTTCTATTGCTGCATTGGGGAATCTTTTATAGTGCCAGTAAAAAAGCATCATCTGCTTTTATAGCTAATTTTTGACATTTTTCATATCTATTCTGATTTCCAGTGTTGAATTTTTGAGATCTGATGCATTCTGAAGTAGTCTTTTTGTTATAAGTTTACAGGAACACCTTACAGTTTACTCACAGAAAATAACCTACAGCTCAGTTACTCACTTGAGCTTTTTTAAAGTCAGTTTTAGTCTAAATCTATTGCACAATTAAATGTTGTCTGTTTTTGAAGTTCATTGTATAACATTAAGCAATTAACATGCCCTCAAAAAAGGGAAGCATATATAACATATTCTTTCTCTTTCATGTTTCATCTCAAAGTATCCATTGGTGTGAAGGGTCCCTGTTTAAAAATGCCTTCAGGACCCTGCCAGAAGTGAAGTCCTCTAGTCTCTTCCAGATTCTGTATCCCCCCCTTCTACAGGCTCCTTCTCTCTTATAGTCCAGTTGGTATTTTTATGTTCACTCTGACTTCTGTTTCTATACTATCTCTGTATCTCACCTCATCATTTCCCTTGATTCTCTTTCATGTCTGTCCCTCTCTCCTTGTGCTTGGTACACAATTTGGGTAATTTTCCTTTTTCTTGTTGATCATATTTCTTTTCTACTTAAAGATCTTTAGACTGACCATGAGTTTTAGTTTGCTATTTCTTTCTAATAATGTGTGAGTAATGCTATGCACCTGAGAAAATGTTCTTCTGCCTTTGAAAGGCAAAACCAAAGTGTGTTATGCTGGGCTACTCTAGACATCTGGAAGTGCTATCACCAATGGTGAATATATTTTTCTAAGTGTCTTATGTCAGTGTGGATTTCAAAAAGTCTTGCAAACTCCTACTTGATCAACTATTTCTGTGCTATCACAGAATCACACTCACCTTGTATGTGAACTTTTCCATATGCTTTTCTCTGTTAGATGCTCTTATGCCTCTTCTGCTCAGACTCAGCTTCAACCTTCAGTTTTTCATTCATTAATTTACTTCATGTCTATATTTCAAGCCACCATATGTATGTAAAAAGGGCAAGTGTAATAACTGTATGTTATCTGCAGACTTCCATCAAATCAAGGCTGATAACCAAAAATTTATTTTTCATATCACTGGTCTTTTCTAATTCTACTTTTAAATTAAATTTCCTCAATTTTTCTCTATTCTTCAATACAGTCTAAATTGTTCTTATTATATTTCCTTACACTAATTAGAAGCAATCTCTTTTTAATCTAAAATTACCCTCAACTATCTCAAACTACACAAGATAGTAAGAGAAGGAAAAATAAAGTAGGTCAGTACTGTCTTTTCTGCCACATTAGAGATACTCTGCTTGATGTGTGGTTTTCCATGTCTGTGCAGAAATATGCTCAGAAAGGAAGACTCAAGATATGTGAATAAATTCCTTTCTTAGATAACTATTAGCTTCTTTGTCAATAACATTAAATAAGAGTTCTTGTCTTTTCAGTCTCGCATAGCTTTGTTCTTACTACCTCTCCTCAATAGTCCCTCATCTATAATTGTGTTTCCTCCATCTACATTCCTCATCATTGATGACAATGATGCTGCAACCCTTTCTTCTGCTAGATATTGTGTATGTGTGTTTGTGTGAGTGTGCACGTGTGTGAACATATGAGCTTCATGCTTTGGGCCAGTTCCTGCTTCAGACAGATCTGCCATGAAATGAATAAAACCTCAACATAAGACAGTAACTTTTCTTATGTTAGAATGTCTATTAACGAACTATTTCATGTTTCAATTGTCAGCTGTGCAAACTGAGAAGTAGAACAAACTTTATGAGTATTTGAATTTAGTTTGATTCTTTCCTGAGTGTGTATGTATGCAGTGAGTGGTGCTTGCGTGGTGGTTACGAACCAATCTGTGTGTGGCATTTTTATGTTGCCATAAACATAGAGCATTTCGTTTGGGTGAATATCTACTATAAGAGATGTGATTTTTGAATAATGGCTTTTCCAAGCCTATAGATTCTCAGAAGGAAAATTGCAAGACCAGATGAAAATATGCCGAAGTACATTTAGAGTAGTGAAAAGGCCTGTCTGAAAATTGTGGTTTGCATAGTACAGCAAGTGTGTTTCCTTCTGTATTTGGCATATTCACATGTATGCATGTACAAATGCATAGACCATCAAAATGACTGTAAAGATCACACAGAAAATTTATCAAAACTCTCACCATCTCTCTCCTCTTTTACTTGACAATTCCACTCTGGTTGACCATTTTTGGGGCATTTGGAGCATTTTCCAACAATTGCCAGTGTCTTTTTCCAAATAACCTACAAAGAAGTTCTTTTTCTCTTAGGCGACAATTATCTGTATGTTTATTAGTCTCCAGAGTAGTATTAGACTGTGTTTAAATCAGAGACTATTTTTGTGTTAATTTTCTCTCCGGATATGAGAATGCAAATTGCACTATTGGAAAGAAGGAAGAAAACTCGGCCAAAATCCCAGTGCAACAAAATACTTCTTTCCAAGCACATGAACTCTCAGATGTGTAAAATCAAATTTTTTTTTGTTAGATTGTGTAACTTTTAAAAGTTTTTACTTTGATTGTCCTTTTCCTTTTGTACCTATACAATTTGAGTCTGCCTTCAACAATGTCAGTGTGCTCTAAAATGTTATGCACAATATTAACTCTTCCCTCATTTCCTCATTACAGTATGAACTTTGATTCCTTACTTGTACAATGTATTTCTCTATAAGGTCTCTTTCGTCTCTTTAGAAAAACCCAACCCTGTAAGTTCATGCATGTGTGAAGGAGAGATAAAAGAAAGATTTTAGGCAAGTCGCGTTGTTTCTCTTTCATTTCCAACTTGTTTCTCTTTCATTTCCAACTTCAGCTATAAGGCTTCTGAGGGAGGAAAGGGAAGAATATGTTGGGTTGTAGTCTGTGCTGGAAGGAGCTGAGGACTCCAGGTACAATTTTCAAATAATGAAAAAAAAAATCTTATAAATAGCATGACATAGAAGAGGGGCATAACTATGAATAGTACCATTTTAACTGTTGTGCTCGTTTGTCAAAGACAAATATGCTGTAAGTGAACAAATACTGAAATGTTCTAAGGCTGCAGTGGACAGCTACAAAATAGTCAAAACACTGTAGTTTTTAACTCAATGGAAGACTCTTCAAGGCAGCAGATGCATCCGCTCTAGCTTGTACAGTACAAAGTAAAATGACTTCTTGGTCCTGACCATTTATATGTACATATTATGTAATTGAAAGGTTGGTTTCACTTGACAAACAAGGGAATTCAGCCAAAAGGAAGTGCATATTACAGCTTTCTAGCTTTCATGTGGCTGGACGTGGGTCAGTGCTCTGTCAGGACATAAAGCCAAAAGCAGTCCTCCAAAACTCTGTTAAAGAACTGATTGAATCCCTAAATTAATGGTAGATGTTAAAAAATTTTGGCCTTAAAAAGAGGTTTTCTTACCACAGCTACTGGGTTTAAATGATTTTAGAATTAAATTTTTAGAGTAGAACTCACAGAGAGTTGACTTCACTGAGAGTGAAATCTGAGGCCTAAAAAAGGACAGTCATCTATTATGAATACAAACTTTGAAAAAGAAACCTGTAGTGTCTGTATTGCATTATATATACTCTAATTTGCTTGACGATATGATAAACAGCATGAGGAGAACCTTGGCTGCATCTCCATTATATTTTTGTAGGACAGCCAAGCAGCTTGCTCACCTATTATATTCTGGGTTCTAAAACCAGTTTTAATAACAAGGAAAAAATGTACAAAAATTGACACTGTTTTATTAAGTAATTATTCATAGTGAGTACGACTTGGAGAGGATTCAACAATACACTGAATAAAGATGTTTTCTGACTGTTGATTTAAATTTTACTCCAGAAAAATGATGAAAGGCTTAAAATTCAATGTGCAATGCCCAAATCATTAAGGACTGTGTTTCAGAGAATACTTTTAAAACAACTGCTGATTGGAAATATATATTCACTTTTCGTCTTAGAAAGACAGAAAAATTCAAGTGATAGCAACTGTTGTTATTAAAATGTTTAGATTCTCATTCTCCATGTGGCCAACCAACACTGAATTGCTAGTTGAAATGTTGAGAGGAAAGATCAGTTATAAATTCCTCCTGTACCTATGTGTATTTTTTGAGATCCCTTCATTACAACTTTAATTACAATAAAGGATTTTCTCTTTCTTTCTTCCCACTAAACATACATAAAATGTTATCTCTTTCTGCTGCAGTACATACAGTATTTTAATTGCATTTCATTGTTCTCAAACCTGATTTGTTGCATGTTAAGTGTAAGGATATTAGAGCTGGGAGCTGAATCAGCATTCACACGAGAGGATTTGGCAAAATGTGCTATTATTCATAGTAAATCCAAAAGTGGGGTTTTTTTTCTCTATGTCTTTAAGAAGGTCTAATTTATTTTAAGAATGAGTTGCCATTCAAGACATAAAAATAACATCTAATAAGTGTACTGCAGCCTTTTTTGAGAGCGTGTATTTCTTCTGTATAGCAAAAAATGACAGGTTCAAATTTCATCACAGAGTGGCTTTTAAGAGAAAGCAAATGTTTACTAAGTGATTAACTGACTCAGAATCATAGAGTCATTAAGTTGGAAAAGTCCTTTAAGACCATCAATATTTGGGACCTATTCTGAGGAATGCAAAACAGGTTTAGCTGCCCCAGTATGGTGTGAGATGCTGGAATGTTTTCTATGTGTTCACTGAGAAACTTTTTATATTGAACTTAATTTTAAAAAAAGGCATAACCAAAAAGAACACAAACAAAGAAGCTCACAGCCTTTTCCAGTAGCTAGTCCATTCATAAAGATGACCTGTTGGAGTACATGGAAGCGGTAAAACTGGTAGCCACCACCTAACACTGCTTGCTGGAGTTAATCTTAGTCATGATACTCACATCCATCTCTCAAGTGTTTCTACCTCACCTGTAAAATAGTTACCTATTTCTTTTGTGTGAACCATGTATGTGAGCAACATGGCCTGCTGCAGATTGAAGAGATGCTGGAGCTCGTCTAAAACTAGGATTGTGTCTGGGGCATGTTCTGAAGCCACTTTTTGTTGTTTTAGCTTTTTGTGGGTTTTTTTGTTTGACTGGATTTTTTCCTCTTAGGAAGAGGGATACAGCTTAGGCATCTCTGCTGGTCAGAACAAAATTGAAGAATACATGGGCAACATCTAGTCTTGGTAAAACAAATATGACAATGCAGCCCTCTCTCAAGTCCTGTGAGGATTCTAGCTGGAGTCTGGTCAGGACAGACAAATGGCATTTTCCTTTGTTACCAGCTGTTTGGGGAGGAAGGGCTTTGTATCAGAAATGAAGTGGACGATTCATTCAAGTGAAAGACCTTACAGGGAATACCTGTCTTGTAGCTCTCATGGCTATGTGCTTCCAACAGAAAAAAATAATTGTGTGGATTCATGTTTTTCAATTGGCTAAAATCACATGCTGAGTGAATTTCAGTAATCTAGTGTTCACAAGACAAAGGCACCTACAATTTCTTTCATTGTTATGACACAGAATTGCATAGTCTTCATTTCCAAATTGAATACATATAAATGTCACAGTCTCCTGGTCACACACAGAAAGACAGAAATTAAGACATCCTACTAGTGTGATCCTGTTACACCAACGGGCATCCCAGTTGGATCAGAATGCTTTAGACCTAAAGGCTGGAAAGGAGAGAAGTGTGATTCCTGCACTTAACCAAACAACCTGCGGTTAAACTGTGAGAATGTTGTTTAAATTGAAATCCTGATTAGAAGTAACTGAAAATATCTCACCTTTCTGAGCAAACTGTTTTGGTGGTTAACTAAACCTATTATTACAGTACATGTTAGCAATACTCTGAATTTTGTGCAGTTTTACCATCAGCATGGCTAATAATCATATGGGAGGCAAACAGTATCATAAAAAGTGCTATAAAAAGGTGGAGAGTGTTGTCACCTGTCTGTAAGGATTAGATAGGATCAGCTTCTCACACGTTTTTTAGCTTAGAGTGAAAAGGATGTCATATGGAACATTTTAAAGATCCACTCCTTCTACATGTGGTACAATGAATTAGAGTTTAAGTTACTTGGCTGTTAACATGTGCTGCCCTTGAGGAGACAGAAAAAAAGGAACGGTAACAAAGGTAGTGAGGGTCTTGTAAACATGGCATGACGTGGCATCATATTATTGTGTTGCAAAGGCATCAAAATATGTTGATGTGAGAATATTTTTGGAAAACTGAGTTCCAACATTAAATATTTGTGTCTTGAACAAATATTTTTTCATTATGAAAAAGGGTTTTTTTTTTGGCAAAAAGATTGATAGGGTACATGAGTTTGTCTTTGAGCTTAGGTCAGGAGGACAACAGAATTTAATTTCTCTGTCACTCCTTCTGTTGGGGAAAAAACAGGAATGAAAATCACAATATTGTCATGTTGCCACAGAAGCTGGAGGGTTCCTCTGTAGTTACACATCTGTGATCTTAAAAAAACTAAATTCTTATTTCAGTTTTAGCATCATCCTGAAGCTGACAATGGGAATCTGATTAAAAAAATCAGAGTAGTAGAGTCTAAATCAATTGTTGTAAATCTAGTAAGTGATTACCTCTCCCAAGCCCCTTTTCCATAAATAGAGGTGCACTTGTCTTCTTTCAAAAGCTTCCTAAATTGTAGAAGAAAGTATTACATTTAAAGCATCCATGCATCTTTTCTGGCGGAAAGAGTCCATTTCAGCTGAAAGTATCAGCTGCCATTAGTGGAACAATTCCTGGTGCTTTTTGTTCTTTGCTGCAGCTAAGCAGTTTGTTTCTGACTTCCTTTCAGAGGTATAAAGTTCTGGAGGAGTGAATATATATATATATATATATGCAACTCTTCTGCTGCAATTTCATGTTACCCTCTGATGCACAGGGCTTGAAGGGAGGGAATATGACCATATGGAAATGGCTTTCTTATCCAAGTGGAAACAGGTTTAGTCAGCTTGCAGGAGGGGTCCATAAACATAATACAGTAGAGAAACTCACAGAGCTGTACTTTAATGGCCATTAAAATTACCTTTGCAGTGCATTCAGGGTCAGGATACATGGAATACATATGCTTGTATTATGAATGGAAGAAAGAGCAAAAGAAAATCTAATGTTAATTAAAATTTTCCAGGAGGTGGGTTGGATAATTCTTCTTTTGTGTTCTTAAATTTCTTTTGGTTTTAATTGCATGACAAAAAAATTGACCGTAAGTGTAATTTTAGCAAATGTTCTTATTTGATTACAAGCATCTGTGAATGCTAAGTCAAGGAATTAAATGCCTTTGATTGGGGTGGGTTTGTTTTTTGTTTCTTCATAAGGGTTTATTTGTATGTTGGGTTTTTTTTCCCCAAGACAGCCACACTGGTAATAAAGCTTGTACTGTCAGTATGCTGAAGGTCATTCCTATAATCTATTCAGTAAGATCTGCTCCCCTTTGGGTGAAAAAAAAATCAACTGAGCATACCTAAAAATGTCTAGAAAATCCTATTACACTTACTGAATTTCAGTTATGTATTTCAGATTCACATGGAATTCAATGAATGCTCAGATCAAATATGAAAAATTGTAGCAAGTTTCCAATGTTACGCAGAGGATTTCCCTCCCTTCTGTGCTGTCTTAGAGAAACAAGGAAATTCTTCTCAGATATAGCAAAGGATAAAATGAAATGATTAGCATTAAAACCTACCTAATATTGTGTGATATGTTTTAAAACTGGAAACAAAGGTAGGATATGTCTTATCTGTCTGTCGTGACTCCCTGTGCATCTGTCTGTCTCTCTAGAGCAAGTCAATAAAAATGATTAGAGCTGGCATCTCACAATCGTACACCCTTAAAGCATGAAGCAATAATACTGTGAAGGAAATTTTTTTTCTGACCTTTTCAAATTACATCCAACTGTCTAGGGAATTTCTCAGTGACTAGAGGTAATAAAGTTCAATCCGTTTTGCCGGTTGGCTTCAAATTTAGCTCCTCAGAAGCCCTAACTTATCTATTCTTTTTATCTTGGCCTTGGCATCTATTCAGTACAGTAATCCATGCATCTAATCTTTTTTTTCTCTCCCCTCTCAGGTTTAGCTGGTGGATCATATTGTGAAATCTGCAGCCATGAAAGGCCCTCCATTTACTGCACCCTTCAAAACGAAATGTTAGCATGGGAGGCTAAGCTGGTATGTTGCCTTTGAGAGGCTCTTGTTGAATTTAATTAGCTTTTAGATTTCATCTCCATCTCGCATCTCAGCTTTCACTATTGTGTGTGATTTAGGCTTCACTGACTTCCATTATTTAAAACTTTTCCAACTTAGCTGTGCCACTTTAGAATACTGAGGGGAAAGTAAAGTTTAAAGTTCATTGTCTTAAATTGGTTTCTATTTAGTTTTTATGATATGAGCTCAGAAACAATAGAGACATAGCCTCCCAGTAAGATAGGATTCGAGTGACAAAGGCAAACAACCATTTCTGCGTGTCTTTTTTCTCATTGTATTCCTTGAAGTAAAACTGGAAACAGATTAAGAACATTTTTAGGAAAATATTTCTTAAATTAATTCTAAGTTTATAAAAACTGGGCTTTACTGCTGTCTCTTCCCTGAAATATTAAGTCTGTGTTTAGGTATATATCTGATCTGCCACTGAATTACCTGCAGAATATTCAAAATGCATGCATATCTAAAAGCACTTGTAAAATACTTGCTTTTAATCATGGAAGTAATACACTGAAAGACATATGTAGCTATCTTACACACAGTTGCAATGGAAAGAAGTAGCTACAAAATGGTTTGGTAAAGATAGGCAGTTTGGGTTTTTTTCTTTTTTTTTCTGAATTCATCTTAATTTTGATTGTCTCTTCTGAAGTGTAGGAAAACATTGTCAGATGGATAAAGTACAAAACTGGGAGTTTATAGATCTTGCCCCTGTATGTAAATGGGCCTCTACTAGGCCTGTAATGTTTGTCAAGTCACTCAATCACTTTGTACCATAACCCTGGCTACTGTGAAAAGCTCTCAGGGAGTGCTCAGCAGAGGATGAGCACAGAGTGGAATCTATTTCACTGTGTTTAATTGATTTAGCTAAAGTGAAATAGGTTCATTTTTAATCAAAATGTTTCATGCTCCATTGATACTAGCCATGTTGAAAGTGGGATACTCAGTAATCCGAAGGCCTTTCATGCCTGAAAGAATGGCATTCTCAACAAAATTACTGACAACAAAATATCTTTAATTTTGAAATTAATTTAGAAAAACCAGTACCCCATATTGATAAGGTTTCTCACATTCACAGTTGTTTTTTTAGCGTCCTTACTGTCACTTCCTGAAAATAAATGCTTCTAAATTAACAGATCCAGTTATATTTTTAATCAAGCAGGAATAAGCATTTCAAAATTCTTCTATTAGTTTAATGCAAAAGATAACATACCTAAATTCACAATATGCTAGATAGTGTCCTTGCTTCAGAGATCATACGAAGGAACATATTAGAGTGTACATGAACACACAGCTTGGTATTAAAATAATGTTAAATAAATGTTTCTGTCAATGTGTTCATTTACTTTCACATCTTGGAAGCTCCATTGATACACGTAGAGTTATTTTTTAGTGGAACCAACTGTTTTTCACTCTACATGATTTAAGCTTCTCCTGATACTCCAACATTCAGGTTGGTCTCTAGATATGGAGACAAGGAATCCAAAAAGGTCCACAGTTTACCAAGTATCAGAGGACTGAGAAGTACCTCGTAGAAGTAGCAAGTTTTAGCTTCTCAAAGCAATGACACTGTTTTTGGCTGTATATATATCTTTTTACAGTAGGTGCTTGAAAAATATACAGCAAATATCCCCCATAATATTTCAGGCAGAAATATATAGGAATGGGATAATTTTGAACACAAATAGGATATTAAGATGGTGGCGATGTGAGTTTTCTTTCACTGAGCAAGTTCTTATTTCCAGGATTCTTTCTAATTTGCAAACCTGAATGCTGGGCAGAAGCAGTTCTGCTGACAGGTTTTTCTACCATACTGATGGTTTTCAGCTCAAAAGTATTGAAAGTTAGTTTTAAGGAGAAAGGATTTTTCTTATTCATTTATTTATTTGAATTCCATTCATCACAGCATATATTACATAAAAGCAATGATGTAGTGATATGTAAATGCTTACATTTCATTTCTTGGAGAGTCTGTGTGGACAACCATTAAGCTAATGGTGTTGTTTTCCACTTGGAATGTAGCTGAGTATGTTTTACTTTGTCAAAGCCAGTCATTATGGATCACTGAAAGCCTCAACACCTCAGAACGATATTCTAGTTTTTGGTATTACTGGGGAATATCAAAATCTTCTTTGCAAACTAATCCATTCTTTAAAGTAGCTAATTAAATAAAACCAAATGAACCACAAGTGTCTTTTAAATCAAACATACTACATTGTGTCTTATAGTGGGAAACAACAGATGTCCTGATGTTATTCTGGTTTAATGTCTTTATAGCCTTGCCTTCTATTCTGTCTTTCCTGATTTCCATAAATTGGGAGTACAATAATAGTGTGCCATAGGTATATTTTCATAGGTATATGAAAAATGGTGTTTCAGCTTTGTGTTTTCCTCAGTTTGAAACTATCTAGTTTAACAAATCTTTATGAGAAGAAAATACTGAGTCAAAGTAACTCCTGTCCATGTATCAGTGGTGTTAAAATAGGAGATTGCATTGTGCATATCAAAGGGATGTATGAATGTTATTGATACACTGTTGTTCAGTGTTATTTATATTTTCATCATTAGTCTGTAAAGTCTTAATAATTAGCTCTCTAATTTCCCAGAAAAAGCACGGTAATTTGTTGAACTGGTTGAAGGAAGAAAAAAAAAAGCTGACCAATCTGGCATTGTAAGTTAATAGTATAGAACAAAGCATAGTCATAATTAGTTGAGAAAAGGACTTTCCCTGTTCATTCCAGTCCATAATAAAAAGTGCCTCACCAAAGTGACTTAGAAAATAATGCATTCAGACTGAGCAGAATTACCGCCTAGCAGATTCTATTTATCTGTAGCTTAAAAAGCAGCTGCGTTTTTGTAAAAAGCAATGAATGTGGCAGTCCTACTTAAAGGTAGAAGAAAAAGAACACCCCTTGTTTTGTAATAAGGGGATTTTCAATTTAAAAGAGAGAGAGAGCCTGTTGTGTGAAGTATGGTTATTACATTCACTGTATTCTATCTCACCCACCAGGAGGCTAATAACGAAGGAGTCAGTGAAGGAGACCAATGCCACGAGGGTTATCTCGCAGCCCCAGATGCTGGATAAGTTGAAGGAGGCAGAATCGCTTTTGGATGACATTCAGGAAGGCCTTGAATGATTATCTGGCGAAGAAAAGACTATGCTTTCCAAGGTAAACAGTCCACTTCATCTGTCTGCTGTTGGTGTTGGTGTAAAATATGTTCATATAAATACCTCAAGTTCATTTTTTATAATTTTTCAGGGTTTTTTCTTTAGATGCAGCAATGATCTCTTAGGAATCCTTTTTGAGACAAAGGATCCACTCCACGTCCAACCACACCTAAGGAAATGCTTTGAAGGAATTGACAAGCTCACTTTTAATCACAAGAGAGAAATTACCCACATGGAGTCAGCAGAAAATGAAAAAGTAGAGCTCGTGCTGCGAATAATTTCAGCAAATGCCAAGGGGCTAGTTGAGAAATGGCTTCATGAGGTGAATATCTTTAGCTCTTACTTAGGGTTTAGTTACTGTACGATCATTTTCTCTTTCAGGAGCAATGAATATTATAAGTATATACTAAATAGCTCTCTGAATATTTGTCAAGATGTTGACAGATTTCAGCCTCGTTGTTATTTATTGCAACTAATTTAGCATCTGCAAACCTGCAGAAATTAATTCTAATAAAAAGCTCTCTTAAATCAGGCTGTCAGCAGAAGTCGGTCTGTGTCTGAAACCATATGTGTGAATATATGTTTGAGTCTACATGTATGTGTTTTTGTGCTTTCATGGTGTAATGTCTGTAGTTCAGGAGGATAATATGTAAAAAATGATCAAAGAAATGTGAGATTTTGAATGCTTTCCCTGCACCCTGCAGAAAGTGTGTCCCATTGTGTTGGAGGGGTTTAATATCCAATCATTTTAACAAAAGGGAAGAGAAATTATGTCACTGATAACATCCTAACCTTTCCCCTTTGGGCCTCTAATCTAAATTCATTGGTTTCAGTACGAAATTAGTTTGGTGACCTTTTTTGTTTGCTTTATTTAACCTTCCTCTCCCAGTGGATGGGAATGGGACCTTCCATTCTTTTTTCTTTCTGGGCATTTTTCTTCCATGTGCTTACCTTTGTCCTGGGGCAGGATCAGCCCCAGGAATTCCACTTCCCCTTTGTTGGCTGTTGCGGGTACTCTTCTCGTCCTTGGTGGCTTTTCCCTGGGTGCTCCCTAGGCAAGGGTAAGTGGCAGGGACTGGCAGCACCCAGCTCCAGCAGGAGAGGGAAGGGGAGGCTGGGGGCTGCTATTTTTATAGCCAGTTAATTAGGCAGAGGCTGGGGGGTAATCCCTGGGCGGTGAAACCTGGAGCAGGTGGCAGGTTAAAGGTGTTTGGCCCTATTGTGTATTGTGTTTCTACTGGCTGTGTGAGCAAAGCTGGACTGCATAAGCCCACCTGTGAATCCCTGTTTCCCACCCAATGAAGCTGCACAGCAGCAATTTGCCAGCTTTGGATGGAGCCCCTTTAGGGAGGGACTGCACACAGTTTAAAATGGTCCATCTGCATCATCATTCAGGATAGGGAAAGGAGAAGAGGAGGGCATGATTTAGGCAAGCCCAAACACCTCCCACCCTGCTCTCTCTGTCAAGTCACTAGCTTGGGTTTGGACTAGTTCACAGACAAAATTGTCTTCTATTAAAAAAAAAAAAAAAAAGTGACAGTGGTAAGTGGCAGTCCTGAGGAGCTCAGAAAAACCCCAGATTCTCAAGCCTGTGATGTACTTTTTAGTTTTCACCTTCTTCCACAAATGAAACAGGGTTGGGAGAGATGACCAGCTGTGTTTATTTTAATACATTTATTTTAACCCTCACCTAAAAACAAATGGGAGGGTTTGGGACTGCATTAATCTGGATCTGATTAGTCTCTTTCTCCCTCAAAAGTGCAACCTGAGATTAATGAATATAAACTAGAGTTTCATATGCAGTCTTTAAGTCATTTGCATGTTTTATGCATGATAATTGAATTTATTTATGCACTTCCTTTCATTTAATGATTTCTCGCTCTTTGCTATGCTATCAACATTATATTATGCAAGAAGTAGGATTTGGTAGGCAAGAAAGGGTAGCAGTATATAAATCAAACCCGAGTTAATTTTGAGTTCTAGCGTCAACACTAGATCAGAATTAATACTGGTCCCATGCCAGTGGGGTTACATGGCTGGGAAAATGTAAAATATTTTTGGTAAAACACAGACTTTTAGGTTAAGATATTTCTGATGCAGTTTAGTTTGCTTGCAAGTGTTAAAAGAAAAATTATTTTTAAATGGCAGTTAAATTATTGTATTGACTTTTCAATGACCCTAGAGACTTGTGTTTCTACTTGGCCAATTAGTAGTAATAAGAAGATGAATAGTAATTACACTAATAACTAACTGTGCTCAGACCAGGACCTCGGTATTACAGTCTAGCTTAGAAAATAAGGGTATTTTATAATTTGTCTCATTTGGTCTTCCATCAGGAGAAATATGGACTTTGCAGCTATAGTAAATTTATCACAGCCAAGAAGGTAAAGGTCCTAGGGATGAGAGGGTCATATTTGATAGCAGCTCTGTGACAGTAGCTGTTTCAGTGCCATAGGCAGGGAATCTTGTTCTGTTTCTACAGTTAAGCTCAGATGTCTTAAAGATGTCTTAGTGTTGGAGTCTGATGTTTCATAATGCATGCCAGGAAGTTACTAAGGAAAATTAGGAAAAAGATGCTGGTAGTGGTGCTTTCATAGCGTTTATCTATACCAGTTTCTTTTGTGTCTTTTGTCTTTCCTTATGTCTTGAAAGATGTATGTGGAAGTGATATTTTTCTGTGGTGTCCTGTCTTTTATCAGTGAATTAAATGGTTGTGTCTTGTGATTGTTTCTTGATTCTCGTAGGTAGGACTCTGTTTAAAGGCTAAAGCTCTGTTAATTTGTGATGTAACCATTTCAGTGTCTTTCTTGTCATTGAAATGTAGTTTAAAATGTTCAGTAATGTAGCATGAAATCATTGGTTAGTTTTGGAATGGTGGTGAAATCATGTGAAGAAAATAAGTATTGCATCTGATCAAGATAAATTCACTCTAGTGTTTTATGGCTTTTTATTCCTATGTGATAGTAATAAAGTCTCATGTAGGGATGGAAGCCATGAAATACATTGTGAAAAATCATCAACTCAGATGGGGCCATCAGGATAGCATGCTGTAGTTGTAGAGTTATTGAGAATGATTGGAAGATGGTTTAGTATGTCATCACTTTGACTACCATGTTTTTGCATTTTGTTTCTTCATCCTTCATCCACGTAGTTTGATGAGAGGAAATCAGTTTGTAATGAGATGATCCATCTTTACATCAGTGTTCAGTCTTTAAATCATTCCTACATCTTTCATTTTCTGCCAAAGATAACACTGTATATGAAACCCTTAGCTATGAATTTAATATAGCTAATAAACACATGCCAAAATGAATACAAAGAAAAGCCAATGAACTTCTAAATGCTTGGAAATAAGGAAGGAAACAAAGCAAGGTCTACCCTGTTAGCAGCTGGTCCAGGTTCTGTATTTCCATGTTTAAGAGCAAATCTGAGAGGTGATCCAGGGATTAAAAAAGAATTCTTTTCTCTGCTTGCATGCCTTTCTGAAAGTGCTTGTTCTTTTTCTCTCTGGAACTGAGATGAAGGCTGACAGTGTTGGGCTCAGAAAACAATTTCTGACAAATTCCTTACAGTGCTGCTATTCCACATATTGCCTTACTGCCCCGTCGTCTTTGCTTTTGTGTACCAGTTTCCTTTGGGAATGTTTTGGGGAATGTTATTTGTTCTGATGCAACTATTTTTTTGTTGTAATATTTCTCTGAAGCATATGTTAATAAAACATTATTGATTTTTTGGTACTTTGGCTCCTTTATTATTTCTCTTAGGTGTGAATTTTTTCTCTGCTAAAAATACTGACTTTATTGTAACTAAGGTCATCTTCTGGTGAAAAGCCCCAGCAATAATTAGGCAGGATGTATATTTCCCATTTTATTATGAATTTATATTTCTTCTTTAAATCAAAAAGCACACTGAGAATTTAAGTATGATTAAATTCACAGACATTGTGTGGCAATTATTTCAGTTTACTTGGGCTTAAAAAGGATAGAGACAGGTTTGCTCCAGTGGTGCCATGTGAAAAAAAAGTATAAAAACCTATAAAACACATTACCTTCAGACTCCTGTTAAAAGAAAAACTATTTTCCTCCTTATGTATTAACAAATTTTTTTCCAATAGTATCCAGGGTGTACAGCCAAGAGAATGAGCTGCGTTTATTTTTCAACTTCGTATTTGGCTAAGATAAAAATTGTCTTCATGTTTTCAACACTTACTTTGGTGATAACTTTTCAGAGAGACGAAGTCCTTTAAACATGGGCTCCTGTACTCTTTTTCTCCATTTCTACCAGTTTAATGATGAATTGCAGTTAAACTATTCTGTTGGTAAATACAATTCATCTTTGCTGCAGACTATATTTTGAAAAGTAGTCTACAATCACACCTGCAGAGAATATTTTCAATACTGCATTTTGTCTCTAAATTATCTCAAGAGTCAAAAGTTACAGTACTCTGAAATAACACCAGAGGTGAGTTCCTCCTTGGAAACTAGGTACTAGAATGACCGAAACGTGCTTCAATAACTCTCTTCATAGCATGTTTGCAGATCTAACTCCACTGACTACTTCAGAAGCAACTCCAAGTGCCCATGAGTGCTCAACCCTGGAATTAATGAGCAATGACCTGTCCTGGAGTGGTCACACCTTAAGGTGTTAGTGGAGGAGAGAGTGTTACATTGGGATTATATTTTCTTTCTAGTAGTAGTTCACCCATAGATGTTGCAGATAAACTTCTTCAGTCTATTCTTTCCTGAAAAAAAATTATTATTTATATCCTAATTATTTTCCTTTCCCTCTGCCTCCGTCAGGCAGATCTACTTTTTTTTTATGAGCAAGAAAAATGCTTTCTCATAAATTCTGAAATATTATTTCAGATACACCTCTTTGAATTATGCATTGCAAGAACTTGAAAATCAGATTTTAAGTGACACCTTGCCATGATGGCAAAGAGAGTATTTTTCTTGTCAGTGTCAAATTGAGTAAAAAGTGTGTATGTTTAAAGTGTAGTCAGTTGTCAGAAAAAAGCAAGGTCTTGTCACAAAGATGAAATGTTAAAGTTACCACTTTGTTTAATATATTGTAAATGTCCATATTGCATGTGTTCTTAATAATTTAACAGCCTTAGTCAAGAGCAAGACAATGTTCTACTTGTATCTTCAAAATACTGTCTGAGATAGTGGACATACCAGCTTTCAGGAGAAGCAGCATCTTGGTAATCTCAGATCCAAGCAGGATTTCCTGAGTCTTTCTTGGATAATGCAAACAGCTTGAGTGTCACCTGTAAAGGGGGCAAGTCTCTGAAAACAAGTGTCCTGTGTTTTCCATGGCCTGGAATATAAAATCAAGAGCCACAGTTTTCTGCTGGAGCTAGTGCTTTAAAGCAGTCTTCCAGGGCAGCACCATGGAAAATAAATTATTTCAACTTGATCTGGATGTAAGAAAGGCTTTGTTATTTGTTGGGAGGGCTGTGCCACTGGAAGGAGAAGAAAGGTTTGCAATTGCTTTACAAATACAGAAGTGGAAAGGCTATTTCTGGAGACTGGCACTCAGCTATTCTCCCAGCAGTATCACTGTTGTGCTGATGTCAGCATCAGTTCACTGTTCATCCACAACCCCATGGTGGGTTTTGAAAAAAATCAGGTATGGCATTATGAGACAAAAGCTGGAGGAGCTATGTCATTTTGTGGAGTTAAGGGGTAGGAAGATTTATACCGAGAGAGAGAAAAAATAAGTTTTTCTGATGAAATTTTTCTGTGTTATTTGAAGTCCTAGGATTAGTTTAAATGGTGCCTTGTCAGCCTGCTGCTTTACTACCCTTTAAATTATTGTCTCTTCTAATTTTCTTAGTTTTTCTTGATTTCTTAAAAAAATATTACACACAATTTTATATTTTTCATTCCTCTCCCAGACATGCTTTTTAATTACAAGTTATCACCCAGAACTTAACTATCTGGCAAACATTAGATGAGTTGGTTTCTGGTTTTCTACTCTTCAGCAGTTATTGCTAAAATAAAACTAGTGCTTTCTTTCCATGGAAAAAGACAGCTATGACAGAATTGTGCCCATCTTTTACCAGCTCAATATGATTTACTCAAAGATATTACGTATCCTTACAAACTTTCCTCTCATTATTTTATTACCCATACTTCTGGGTAGAACTCAGACTCCTTGTTCCTAATTATATGCTTGGGCAGCTGAATGTTTTGAGAGGATTTTTCAACTTTGAAATCAAACACTTTGGCTCGACCTAAGTTTTCAATAGCTTTGGTCAGTCCTGTATGTTGTTTTGAATGAGTTAACTTGGTTACTTTTAGAACATCAGCAAGTAGAAAAATTCCAAGAATCAATACAGAAAAAAAAGTTTGACCCCTATTTGGAACAAATAGGTTTTTTATTGTTATTTCACTTATGCTTCCTAGTGTTAATGGTAATTTTTTCCTACCTCCACAAGAAAGTACAATGGGGAGGGTGTCTCCTTGGTACTTCAGCCCTGGAAGCACTTGTGCCTCTGAGAGTTGCAAGAGTAGGTATGAGGAGATGCCCTGGTCTGATAAAATCTGGAGACTAACAGTACTCAGAGTGATACAAATTTGGTGCTTAATCTCTGGCCAAAGTTCTTGCATTTTCTGCAGAATTTTCTGTGAGTGCAAGTTTAGTCGTGCTGAGGAGCTCCCCACGTATGGTCCACTAGAATACATTTCTGTAGGATATTTTTGCTGTCTTCATTGTAGTCTTTTTCCATTGGCAGTAAGAGCAGACCAGGAAACAAAATGTAGGGGGACAGGGAGAGGTAGGTAGGCAGTGGAGATGGGGAGCCAAAGAAAGGATCAGTGGGCTAGTGAAAGCTGCATGACTGGATTCATTCCAGCCCTCCTCTGCAGAGAAGCTTTTGTGCAACTCACTGTGGCTTCTGAAAGGAAGGTCCCTATTCATCCGGCCACTGAAGGAGATCATACTAATAGGCTCCAGGATTACAAAGACACTCACCACCTGCTGTTGTGAGCGCAGGTCAGGCTTTGTTTGCTCTGCTGAATGCTTTTTTTTCTTTAAAAACTGAAGTGCAGGTATATATTTGGCAGAGTTTATGATTCTTTCATGTCAGCATTTCAAATTTTAAAAGATAAAAAAGAAAAGCAGATATTGTCCATATAGTTACAGGTAGACATAGGATGTGTTTCTTGCCACTGACACAAGGTAGAGCTCATAAGAAATTTCTGGAATATACAAAAGTGTAGATAATAAAACCATATCTCAAATAGTTTGATTTAAAATTAACACTTTAAATTTAAACTGAACTTCATTTTTATTAAGGAGTATTATTTTGGCAGACAGTATACTCAAGTTTTCTAAAGTAACAATACATTTAAGTGCTCATTGAACTTTTTACCTTAATAAAACATTTGTATTTAATTTCATATTAACAAAACGAATCTTTAGTTTTATTTGGCTTGTTAGAAGAAAAAAATCTACATTTGTAACAAGTTTATCAAAATTTTCCTTTGAGAGAAATAGAAAATAAATCACCTAAAATATAAAAAACATTCAGTGTAGACTGTTTCACATTCCCAGAATTTAATTCATGGAATCCAGGATTCCCAAGATTGTTAAACTTTATTTGGAAATAAATAACCAAATTTGAAATGTGAACGTCATAAAGAATCTGTATTTGAAATTATAGGAGTTCTGCTAGTGATGCCTGAAGTGTTTAATGAGTCTTGTATGTGAAACAACAGATAATGTCTCCTTTTTCTTACGTGACCTCATGAATGCTTATTTTAAGAAGTCAATTTCTTACTGTGTTGAGATAATAGGAAACTTTTGAAGGAAATATTGTGATAAAAATTGAATTAAATTAGTATTTGAGGCAACAAATATAAACATTTGTGGTATTGCATGCTTGATCCAAGTAGGAACACAGCTGCAAATAATATGAAAACTAAACTGTATTTTTACATCAACACAGTTAGACAAAAATGCCTTATTAAGTAATTGCTATTGTGACATAAGCTGAATTACTTGGCAGAGCTAAAACATCAAGCTACCTTGGGAATCTACCACATTCTTTAATTTTCTGATTGATTAAATGGATTATTTGACATTTTGGCAGAGCTTTGAAATCACGGCATAACAAAGACTCCTTTCATTGCTCATTATTTGCTCTCTTCAGGCTTAGCACAGATTCTTTGAAATGAAAGGTTTAAGGTGCTTCTTCCCTGGGTAATTTTTGTTCCAGTTCACATTTTTGCTAGGAGTGTCACATTTCCAACTTAAATTCCCCACTGCGTAAATGCAGTTCCTTATAATGACAGTATAACCTATGGAGATATGTAATCTTGAAAAACACTTTTATATACCTCACAACAGTGGGACTGAAGAATTCAACACGACTAGTCTGCTGTCAGAGATGCTCTTAACCCTTCCACCACCAGCATTTTCTGGGCTGCGGGAAGCTGGGCAAAGTGCTGGGTGTTTTTGTTCAGATTGTGACAACGTTCAGCTTTCTGCTGACCTGGGGGCAAGTAGACAACATCATGCAGCAACTTTGGGGGACAGTTCAGAGATAACCAGGTAGGTTGGAGGTCAGTTGCCGTGGTCATCGTAACATCAGCGAGCAAATGAATTACCTAACTGCATTTCATGACAGTAATGAGCAACAGTCAGACAAAACAATCTTACTTGCAACATAACTACACAGTTCTCTCTACTGAAAAGCAGCTCATGAGGGTACCTACAGGCTTATAGGCCGTTCTGTACCCTGCTGCTTCTCAAACACAAGTTTGGTGGAGCTAGATAGCAAGCACATAGGTAAAGTGAGACCTTCAGTGTCTTGTACTCAAGCATTCTAATTGCAGAAATCCTTGGCATGCTCAGTGAGGGACTCCTGATTTTAAGCCTGTGTCTTTTCCAATACTGTGAGTAAAGTTGAGTCAAATTGCTTTGGTAGTTGCTCTCAGAGGGGTCTGGGTGTCGTCCCTCACAGCTCTAGATAGCAGTCTGGGGCTACATAGTCCTGAGGACATAGCTGTAAGAATTCCACTGCCATGGTAAAATTTCTATTCCAAAAATATTCTATTCCTTCCATGTGCCTTCATCAGTAAGGGAGATTCTAACATACAGCAAAATATTTACATGGGTTTCTGTGAGCTCCAGACATGCTTTTGGAGCTGTGGTAGGTTCATGAACAGTTGGGATTGTACACACTGCTTGCTATTCATAAAACTTCTCTTGCAAAGCATAACTTTCTATGATCCCTCTCCATCTCCTGTGCTTTTCAAGACAGGGAAGTATCTTTGAATATGGAAAACTGGGGTTATAAGCTTACAAAAATTTAGGTGTGATTCGTTCCTTTTCCCATACCATGGGAAGAAGAAATACCAGTCTCCTGTTCAGTCTCCATGCACTTACAGATAGGACTGCAAGGTATGAAGTTCTGTTTGTGTGTCTAAGAATCCACATTTGTTTCCAGTCATTACAACTGGTTCAGAGGGGATGCTCCTACCTGCCATGCTTCCCTTCCCAAGAGTGGGAGCAGGATCCCAATAATTAGGAATCTTTTTCTGAGGTTATATCTTGAACTGGAGTTTGTACAGTAGCCAAATTTGCTGACTTTGACAATTATTCTAGCTGAGGGAAAACCAGTGTTTCTGATATTTCTCTACACAAGGAAGTTCTAAATCTAAGGTTGAAAGACACTGTGTAAGTCTATATATAACTTTATTAATCTGAAGTAGTGATTCTTGAAGTCAAAGTTGCACAGTGCTTTGTTATAATATTTTTTGCTTTCAATTGTCAATACCTTGATCAGGTTGGTATTTTCTATGCCTGTAGTTTTCTTCAGGTAGATTACCAAAAAAATTCAACCCAAAACCCCAGAACCACAAGCCACCTAAGAAAAAAACATTCAGCATTGCTGTGATATTTTGAGGTGAGGATCTATCCACTGAATATAACGTTTCCAACACTCTTCATGAACTATGTTGCTGCGTTAGTTCCTCAATAGTATCTATTTTCATATGATAGAATTATGAAATAACATAAAAACTTACGAAATAACATACACAAAATCAAAGAAGAACGAAAAGATGCCCAGTTCTCTGTTTAGGAGTGTAGGCACATACAAATGTCAAAAGAAGGGAGAAGCAATCTTTTACACGCATTTTGGCAAATTCTTCAGTTACATGTTAATAATAGGTCCCACACTGCATAGCAAACCCAGTGGAAAGGGCACTTGGACCTAACCTTCTTCACGGCTACAAAGACAGGTAGTGTTTCGCCTGAAGTGGAACAACTTCAGTTGGAAAGGGTGAGGAATTTCCACTCCAGATATGCCAGTTCAGATATCTGATGTGAGTTCAAGAGCATTCAGGCAAAGCCTGAAGCATCCTAATAACTCATCAGCTGGATAAGAAAGTATGAACACCACCAGTATCACATCTGGAATGGAGTGTTTTTAGAAGTTGAAGGGTTTAGAGTACATTTACAGTACAGCTCTAGAGTACATTTACGAGTTGTGCAGCTGAGGTTGGGATGTACCAGAAAGAAACAGTTAATATGTGAAGTTTAAGAATTGGTAGGTTCCCAGAGCCAGAAAACAAAGATATTTCTATGCCTAATTCCTGGCAAACCATGGAATCAGAAGTGAGATTTGTGGGAGGAAAAATGTGATTGTGCAACTTATAAATGGCAAGGGAGTCTGTGTATAAAACATTACATGTCTCTTCACGTACCCTAATGGTTAAGGTTTCAGACATATGCTTGAATTATGGCTGAGGTAGCTGCAGAATGGGTGTTTATAGCATTATAGCTGTTCATGTACATCCTTTTAGTCTGCTGCAAATTAAAAGAAATATGACTTTGTACCTCAGTCATTTCAATTTGAATTTGCTGAGGGCTGGCAGCCGTTACTGGAGTTCAGCTGATGTGTGGCGGCTGGATTATGGGGCTGAACCCGGGGCCATAGCAGGATATCAAGTTGCATGCATGAATCCTGCATGGGCAGCAGGTTCTAGCAGAGACAAAGTCATTACTGTCTTGATTTAAAATGAAAGAAAGCAAAAATCCCGAAGGTTTTACATCTTACTGATAATGAGATCATACGGCAGTTTTGTTTGATGTAAGACTGTTTAAGCCATGGCTCTAGACATAAAGTCATCCCCTTTGGGTCACGTATCTGCATCTGGTGTGCCTCAGCTCTAGAAAGAGCAAGACCTTCCAGGTTTCATTGCCCTCAGAGCAGTGACATGTGTGTGATCAGCCATGCTGCTTAGAAAGACCTTGCTTAAGCACTTAACACTTAGTTTTTTCTGTAATGCCACCTTGTCGTCAGTTTTAGTTCTCAAATTATCTTATCCTTGTATTAGACTCAAACTGTCTACCACCATGCAAATAGCTTAGATAGGCTCTAAATTTCCTGAAGAAAAGTTCTGCCTTTAAATATAGGCAAGATGGTACATGAAATTCTGCTTGAATGTGTCACAGGTCAATTTTCCTCAGTTGCAACCATGCGTCTTAAGCCTAAGATTCACCGTGGATGTTTATGCTTTGGTAAATATTCTGTTCCTTTCTTTTGCTTTATGTTGCAGCATCTGCCTCTAGTTAGCTCAGTTTAGGAAAGCATCCTACGTAACAAAAATACAGTCTCAAAATGAGCACAGCTCAGCATATAATTTAGATGGGTTTTTTAAATTTCGGTAAGATTTATGTTGTATTTTGCATTGTGCGTGTATTTGAGAGTAAAAGTTCAATGGGTTAGTTCTATCCAGTTAGTATCTATAAGTGGTAGTTAATGAAACCTTTTATTAATAAAGTTTAGTTAATTATCTGGGTAATTCTACAGACAATTCAGTCATTTGAAATGATTTATTCTGTGTATAATGATACTTTATTCCCTTTTAGTGCAGTTTAACATGTTAATTACAGAGACTCAGGGGACTTGTGAAGAGTTATTCTAGTGATCATATGTTATTAATTCTCCAGGGACACTGCTTTTTTGGAATAGCACCTACAGAAAGATTCAAACCTCAAGCCAATATGCAACATTGGCAATTAAAGATTGAAAAACCCAACAAAACAAAAACTGACCTTCACTGTGAGGTGGGTTTGGGCTTTTTTTTTTTTTTTGGTTGGTTGGTGTTGATTTTGAATTTTATTTTTGTATGAAAAGACACCACATCATTTCATCCTGTCTTTCCATGTGACAGTTGCTGTAAATTGCTGATCTTCAGGTTTTTATGGTTGTAGACACCAGGGAGATAAATCTGGTATCAAAGAAAACAGATCACTCAGTGTTGCCAGTCAATAATATTAATATATACCTCTGCTTTAATCTGTGGTAGCATCTTTTGCATTGATACCTCAGTGATGTCTTTTGGAAATGCAGAACACAAAAGTCTTACAAGCACTTGTTCTCTGTGAGGAATATCATGCATCAGATCCTCAGGTATGGAGGCATCATCCTCTGCGTCATTGGAACTACTGCTGTCTGACAAAACCCTCCCTTTTTGTAAATGAAGAAGTTTGGTGGTTTTTTACTTTTTGGTTTCTTTTGGGGTTTTGTTTTGGTGGTTTGTTTTTTGTGGTTTCTTTGTTTGCTTGCTTTGTTTTCTTTTGGTTTTGTTTTGGCACATCTCTGATTACTTCAAGGCAGAACTTCCTGAAAACCTAGCTCATTCCTGATGTCTGGTAAGAGATGGCACAGTTAGAAGGTTTGTCATCTCTGGGCAGTTTGGGTGTGCTGGAGCTGTTACAGTCCTTGTTTTGATGTGGTGGTTTGAGCACCAGCTTCACGCCAGCCAGCTAGGAGCCTCTTGTCACCCCAGGATATCAGAACTCCCATATTTCTCTGTGCAGCTGGGAGGGGAACTGCCTGGGCACGCCTGTCATAGATGTGACAGAGGAGTGAGAGAGTCACTGGGGACTTTCTGGTGAGTTGTTACTGAGCAGGGATGAATCTTGAAGCATGCGCGAATTAAGATTCCCAGTTGTGATTCTACTCCATGTAAATGGGAAACTGAATAACACCAAAACAATGACAGTTGCTATTCATCATCCATGCGACCTGTGCTTCAGACAATTCTCCTGAGGAGTCATTTGTCAACAGTAGCACGTTCTGCCATGTCATATTCTACACATGTGAACTGTGAAAGTTTGAATGGAGGCAGAGGGAGGGAAAGTGGAATGATTTATTAGTAATAGATATTGAAACTGCAGTCATGCACGCCAGAAATCCTGCTGCTAGGTTTGCCACCTCAGCCCTGTCATATCTGCAAATCCCGCTGATCTCTTTTTAGATCAAGTTAGAGTTAACAATTTGTTGTTTAAATTGTTTAGATTACTCTGAATCCTCACCTGACCTTAAAATTGATAGGACAATAGATGCATTTGAGGAAGCATTTTCTTTGCTTTACACAGAAATTTTTCTTTGCATTCACTATTTTTAGACCTATCATCCAAAAGACATCAATGTCCAGAGGCATCCAACTCACCTGAGAAAACATGCTTTTTCCCTGGTTATATTATCATAGTATGGGATTGTCTGGTCCCAGGTTTCACTTAGGTGGAACACCAGATCCTCTGGATAAAAAATATGCAGTTATTAAAAGCAGTGTATATTGTGTATTTTCTAAAATGTCTAATTGTGCATTTTTACACAGTTATAAGCAATATTTAGCATACTGTAGCAAAAATGAGGGGATTCTACATATAGCAGAGGAGATAGTGACATTAGATGATATTTCAAAAAGTGCAACATGAAAAATGAAGTCCCATGAAGTAGCAACATGAGGAATACAGAATACATCATTTGTTTAGTAAATATATAGCTCACCATTCATTGGTGTTCAAAATGTGCTAAACTGAGAATGAAGGCTGTACTGATGTTATTAAAAAAACTTAGTAAGTTTGTACGTGATGGTTCATTAGTGATTAAATCAATCATATGGTTTATCCATATATAAATATCCATATAAATTGTGGATATTTATCATGCTATTATTGCATCTAATATATCTGATTAAGCTAGGAAAACTCTGATAGCTGATATTTTATCTTTAGGGCAATATATAAACGGAGCCTCTCTAGCCATGCATAAATGTTCAGACATTATAATATGCCATAGCAGTATTGATCTCTCAAACTGATGACGGGTGGGAACAGCTATGAAAAATCAAGAAATACCCAAAGGGATGGAAGTTGTGACAGGGTTCCAGATCTTGCTTGCAGGGATTCTCCAAATCCATTGGCTAGAGCTGCTAAAAAAAGGGCAGAAATGTATTGGTGTTAATTCACAGAGTTCGAATTCCTGGATCAAATCCATCAACTTTCTGTTGTTTTGAGAAAAGATATCCCTAAAACCAAGTGAAGAAGTAAAATGTAATTTTTAATCTGTTTCAGTACAAGGGCTTGCTTGTGGGAACATGCTGGGAGCTGCCAACACGGGAGTGAGAAGCAGAGGTTTTCCAGAGGATGACCTGCTCCTAGATTATGTTTCCCTGTGGTTCACTCGTTGTTTTTCCCCTGCTGCTGTTGAGAGTTCATGAGGATGCCCTCAATAGGGACAAACGGGTATAGAGCATTGAAATAAGGAATAAATAAGGATTGCCATGAACTTTTGTCAAAGCAGAAAACATAAAAGGTGAAACTAAATGAAGAGCTGATGTACAGGAGTACAGAGAAAAAAAAGGCTTAAAAGTAACTTGGAATGTAAAATAACCAGCCTTCTAGGAGGATATCTGTATGCACAGCAATGTTGTACTATGTGTTTGGGCACCTAACATTATAGTGTATTGCATTACTGAACTATGCTATTTTCTCATGAAACTCTTAGGCAATAGTGATGCAGTTGGATTGAAAAAAAAGAAGAAAATAAAAGCTTTTTGTAGCTGTTTTTCATCTCAAGGCCTCACTTTGTCTCTCCCGTGTTTTCCAGTCTCCTCTTCCCCTGCATTTGCTTTCAAATCAGGGACAGCTTGGAGGAGATTGCTGAAAGAAGTAAAAGTACACAGCCAAATGAAAACTCTAAAGTGAGTGTTGTTTTTGAATATGTTATTCTCATTGAAAGCCTCTCAGGAAGTAAAATTGGATTTCTTTAAAAAACATTTTTGAACAAAAAAATCCCCTTTTTCTCTTGTGTTTGGCAAATTACCTTCAGGCAGTGAGATAAACAGCAGAGGAATTCTTTTACTGAAAACTCAGGAGAGGAGTTGCTTGTTGGCCAATTTACCAATAAAGCTATTAATTCTTCTGACCTTGGAGAAGGGAACTGGAAATACATGTACGACATCTAAGCACCATTTCAGCTTAGAAAGCTGAAAGGAAAATTAATTTTATTAATATTGTGAAAATTTACATCCAACCACAACTTTCAACCACGTGTCTTACTGAGCCTGACATGTGCATTAAAATATTTCGGAAAAGGGATCAGTGTGACGGTAAGAAGACGTCCTTCTGATAGGCATCTGAAGAGTCATTCCTTGTCTCATTTCATGAGGCACAGTAGTGCTCTTAGAGCACCAGGAGCTATAAAACAAGATCTTACTGAGCACTTCCTTTGCATCATCCTGATAAGAATTTCTGCTATGACAGCATATCTTTTGGTCACTTTTATAACCAAATACTCGTGCAGCAAATATGATTTTTCACACTGGTGTTATATATTTATAGCAAGGGTAGAAAAAAGCCAGCGGCTGACTTGGTTAAACACCTTCTGTAAATGTTATTAAAACTTGTCCGTAATTTTTACTCTTTCTGCTATTTGTTTTGGAACTTCACTTGTCTTTTTCACTAAGACCTTGCCCACTGCCTACTCCCACCACCATGGAATAATGTGGCTGTTTTGGTGATTATTGCAGACAAGTCCTAGGAAAAGCTTAATAAGAGGAAAGTAGGTTTGCCATAGCTGCATGACCTTTTCCAGCCTTGCCTTTAAAGCAGTTTTTTTCTCCGGAACAGTTAGCATTGGCAAAGATTTACAAATGAAGACAGCAGTATAGACGCCCAGGAAAACCACCTGTGCTGAACTTGCTCCCCTGCCACCAGCCTTGTGGAACAGAAAAGCCCAAGAGTTGCACACACAATGATACAGCTTCTTATCTCTTCTCTTCTTCTTTTTCCTGTGAGTTACTGAGAAACCCCAGGTCTTTATTACCACTGAACCGTGGCCTGATGTTGGTTCTATGCACCTCATCTACATTATGATGCTGCTCTGTCCTGTGCCATTGGATTAAATTAATACGGACATTATTCAGCACTACTCTGGTAAAACTAGAGGTAGAATCTAGATTCTGGTGGGGTATGTTTGAGCTAACTATTCTTTCCAAATGGAAGTACCAAATTTCTATGCTTGTTTCTTTTGTCTTGTGCTCGCTGAGCGATAGTCTTCTCTGCAAGCTTCCCTGATGCCCACTGATGAGCAAATTGGCCTGCAGGTGATTTAGAGAGCAGGTCCTGACACAGTGTCCTGTGCACAGGGACAGGGGGGCCCTGAACTTGGCTGCAGAGCTACCTCGGTCACAGCATGGGCTCTCCCAGTTTGGATCAGGGCAGCTGTAAGAAGCTGTGATCCACAGAGAAAGTCACAGTTCAGGCCATTTATGAGACAAGAGACTCTTGATTCTTATATAAGTTTTTAATGCTGCTAAAAAGGAAGGAACAAAACACCTGAGGTTTATCTCGCAGGGGTTTCTCAACAAAGATTTCACCTATGCCATGCAGCAAAGCTGCCACCCAAGGGATTCTTTCTCAAAAACCCCCAAAGGTAAAAATTACCTACCCTAGCAAACACGGAATTTGAAGTTGTTCTTCCAGAGGAAGTTGGCTATACGGCTCTGTTGTTACGAAAACACCTCTAAAATATTTTAATGAACAAGAATTTTACTTGAAGAAGACTGCAAACTTGAACATAGTATTATCTTGCCTCTCTGCTGCAGAAACATAGATGAGATTTAAAAGCCACAGTAATTTATGAGCTGTACTTAGAAGCCATAAAGGGATATTTCGGTTTCAGAATTGTTTCATTCCTGATGTGATTTAGAAGATTAAACTGTCATATTTTAGCACAGATAGATGACCATCATTGCTATAATTAATCATGTACCATGAATTCTATTATTTAGAAGCTACTTCATATAAAAGTTGAAAATACTTTTTATACAATGCAAAATTAAGTAGCCTTATAATTACGTTTTAGAGATATATGTCGATTTGTTTCATATGCAGAGGATATTTACAAAATAATCCAATATACTAAATGCATACTGCAAAACAATACAGTAATGGAGTGTTTGCTAATGACTTCAATTTAAGGATAGCCTGTCTAATAGCTGAGATAAGATGTTACTAAAAGAGTGTGCTAATGATTTGAAAATTACTACCAAAATTGTGTTCAGTCTAGGAGGGGTTGCAGATGTAATTGCGCTAATAAATATCCAAGTCAGCCCTGATTTTGAAGCTTGTATCGTGATTACTACGAGTTTTAGAAATCAGACAGAGCTAAATCATGCTGTTGTGCTCACATGAATAGCCTCTCTGGTGGCACTGCTCATTTAAGTAAAGAGAGCAAATACACCCATGCTAGACAGAAATGCATTAAGCATTCATAAATGACTGGTTAAAATGCTTAACTGTACATGTTTCTTGCAGTTCCATCTAATGAAATTCGGTCTATATACAATCCTGAATGTAAGTTCATATGTAGGTGTATAGAATTTTAAAACTTGGCAAAGACAGGATTCCATTCCTATTCGTACCTTACTGTAAAACATTGTGCGTGTACCAGTGTCACTGTCACCTTTCTGTACATTATTTAGGTGCTCAAAGTGCTCATCTAGGACAAGAGAGATGTGAGTTCAGTTTCTTCTCTGCCTGCATGGCACTAAAGTCTTCCAGCTTCTAAGAAAATTATCTAAAAAGCAAGCTAATAGAGAGGGTAAATCATAGCTTCTTATGGGAGCAATGTGTCAATTTGACCATGGCTCAAAGCAAATCTTGGTTTCTGTTCTCTGCTATGGGCTGCTTATGTAGTTTACTTCAAATAAGAAGAGAATAAAATATATTAAATAGGTCTTGGGACAGAAACTGAACCATAATTCATTGTTTCCAGTGAGCCAGCTTCAACATGACACAAGAGAAGAGGAGCCTTCAATTTGGAAATTAGCCTGTGAGAAGAGGGCTGCCTATTTGTGCCCACTGATGAGGCATCAGTGTGAGATGGGGTTAGAGCTGGATTGTCTTAGCAATACTCAGATATTTCTGGGAGTTGCCTAATGCAAAATTCTGCAATCCCAAAGCAGATGTTTGGGAAGCTATGGTACTATTCCACAGCTGGATCAACAGTTTTTAAATCAGAATTTAGTGTTAAAGTGTGAAAACTTCCCAAAGCTTTTGCACAACCTCCTATTTCAGTGTTGGTAGTATTTCAGCCTGTGTTCTTAAAGAAAAAAAGCTCTGCACTCTGGCACAGTGAATTTAATTTTTTTTTCCATTCAGAAACAGAATGAAAGCCTCTGCACAGCTGCTCATAAGATGCAACATTTGAAGGTGTTATTTCTAAGCTGAGGATGTGAAAAATAGTTTGTCCACCATTTTCCCAACAAGGTATGGATTGTGTGTTCCTTCTGCTCCCGACTGCAAGGTGAGGCAGCGAACCAACTAACCTACTGCTATGTCAACCCCCTTGCTGCGAACTGATGGCTGAGGCTGACTCCTAAGGTACTTTATTAGGAAATCTGCTTTACAAGCATGAAGGCAGTGGTGTGTATTGGAGCGGCCTCAGGGGTGAGCTGGGAGGATGCCAAGAAGTCAGATGTGCCTTTAGAGGAGCAGGTAAAAGGGGCAGCACCATGGTGTACCTGCCTTGGTACTGCAAATTCCCTACTACTGACCAGAGGAGTGTTACAAGGCTCCTGACAGCCTCAGGGTGCTGCAGCTGCAAGCCATGAAGAGCAGTGGTAAAAGGCTGCATTCAGCTATAGGTCAGAGAGAGAAAAGCAAGGCTAAGCAAGGAACATGGGAGGCTTAATTCACTTGGCTGCTTCCTTTCCCATTGCAGCTGCTCTACTTCAGGTTATTTACCAGGCCTGAATTCTTTCTTTATTCATCATTGTTGACTGTAGCTAGCTTGCTTTGGGGTTGAAAGGAGCTGAAGAGTCAATTATGTGTCTGGGTGCTTTTGAATGTCTTAAGTGTGGTAGATGGCTGCAACCCCTACTGCTCGTGTCTAATGAGGCAAGGCAGAGAACTGCTAGCCTCTGGTCCAGCACAGGCCTGTGGAAACACTCCAAAGAGCCAAACAAAAGCAAACAGGAAGGGAGAAAACCATCTGCAGCTATAGCACTGTTCACTCTGCCTCTCTGCTCTCTCTGGAAATGTCCCTGTGCAGGGCAGGGTGTTGCTCTATGCCACGTCCAGTACTGCTTACTGCAGGTGGACTGTCTTCAGGTGGCTTCAAGGTTTTGGGCAGGTAAGTGTAATAAACAGTGAATGAGGTGCTGGGCTGCAGGGATGGTACCCTGTCAGAGCTCCAGCTAGTGCTCATGGTGCCTGGCATCGCTCACCACCTGCTCATCTGCTGGGTTCTATCTTGCCTTTGCTCATGGAAGCTTGGGCTGACACAGCGGTGGTTACTGACATATACTTTGCAGCATCATTTACCTCACCTCTGCTTCTAGACTCCAGTCTCTTGGATTTAGCCTAGAGAGTTCACGTTGCTGTTCACCTCCTCTGACTCCTGTGGCTTGTATCTTAGTTAATTATCTGTAGACAAAGACACAATTGATGCCTTATCAACTTGAAAGACTGAATTAATCAGCTTTGTTAGGCAAAGGTTATAGCAAGGGGGTGACCATCCTATCCATCTGTTCACTCATCTCCTGAAGAGTAACCATAACAGAACTCTTAAAAATCCTATTAATGGATTATAGGTCAATAACCTAGACACTCTGATAGCTCTGCAAGGAACTATGGACAAAATATCTGAGATTAATGGATTTTCTGAATATTTTTGTAAGGTCTTTTATAGATATTTCTCTCTCAAATGCTAATATGTTCTGCAAGTAGAAAGAAAATGGCTTTTTACCACTGTATTCCCTTGATGTGGCTAGGCAAAGCTGGGAGGTACCCAAAACTATGTAAAAGGCATTGAGCTGATCAATTCATATGTAAAGTTCAAGGAGAAAATTTTGGCCTTTTGCCTTCAGAAGTAATCATCCAAGTCACAGAATTATCTCATCCTGACGCATGAGGAGTCTCATGCACTGAAATCCAAAAGTTCACCCAATTTACTACTGGTGATCAAATTGGCAAAATGTACTGAGGAAGCATCAGACAATTCACTGTGCAGCATGCCTTGCTGAGGTGAATCCAATCTCCCTCAAATTCTGTCTTTTAGAAAAGTGTTATACAAGTAGGCAAAGAAATTTTGCCACCTTTTTTTTAATTATGGAAACTTTCATTTAGAGGTGTGTTGTAACCTATTCAAATGTTAGGGCTCTAAATATGGTGTTTGTGCTTAGTTTGCAGTAAGTACAGCTGTGAGCCAGGGTGACCATTTATCTCTGCTCTTTTTTACCTTGACAGCTATACTTGACATCTCCAGTTGCTGCAGTGTAGGATGCACTCACACCCAGAACAGGGCACAATGCGTGCAGAGCAGTTTTTGAAATCTTTGTCCCTGATGTCCATTAATTGAAAGAACCTGAACGCCCAAATATGGAAAATTGAATGTTCATGCTGTTGTGTAGATTTGTTACTATTATCTCCAATGCTAGAATATTATTTAAAATTTACACCTTTCCCTGCTATTGTTTTACAAGAAGGAAGGGATCTGCAAGGACTGAAGACGATTTGGATTTGGTCTCAAATAAATAAGTGATCCACCTTTTCTGGAACAAAAAGTAACGGCAGGTTTTTAAAATATTATATTTATGCTCTGGAAATAATAGAGGTTTTTTCCCTATAAATTTTTGCATTGGGGTGTGTTTGCATTATTAAAATTTCTGATTTTAAACAGAGCAAATTTTTCTGTTCAGTAGGTATGCTAGTTTCCCAAAGCCTTTCTTTACTTCTTCCAGGCTTGCAAAAAAGGACCCAGTACCATGTCACGCTTTTTAATCTCTCAGGATGAGGCATATCCCAGAGAACAGTGATGCTAAGATCCCCTCCTCTCACGGGCTGGAGTTCTACAAGGAGCTAGTCTGCCCAAGTTGCTTAAGTTTCTTCTGCCACATGCAGAATAAAAAAAGTTTACAGAACAACCCTCTCCCTGGCCCTCAAGAGCAGAGATTTCAAGGGGACCCTGGAAAGTTGACCAGGAAATGCCAATTCTTCCTCCTCACTCAGAGGGGACATCATCAAAGAACTGACAATGTTTTTACTTTCAGGAACAACCCTGAAGAAAGTTGGCAAGCAGAGCTGGAACCAGGCTGAGAAAGTAGGGACACGTCCGAAGTGGCAAAGGTCCTTCTTGATAGCAGCAGCAGTTCTAGCAAAACTGGGGCAGCCACTGTCTGTCAGCACCATGCTTCTGAGGTGCTTCTGGATGTGTCTGACCCAGGGACTGACCCAGACTGCTGAGATTTAGCTTTGAGGTGTGAAAAGCGATCAGCATGAGCTCATCAGGCTGCTCGTGGGGCAGGATTCAAATGCAGAGATGTGCAGTGCTGTCAGGTTGTGTTTACTTATCGCCCTGGCTTAAACGACTGCCCAGCAAGATAGGCACTTAATTCTCTTTATGTCACACATTACTTTGAAGAAAAGAAAAAAAAGGTAGAATCAACTTGAGAACTTGAGATTTGCAAATCTTTATGATATATAAATTGCACACAAATTTTCTCTGAATATCACAAATTCTTTCCTGCCTTCTCATTTCTGGGAAAGGAAATGTAAGTCCTAAGGGATGAACAATACAGGTATTGTCTAAACAGTTCTGTGCAAATCTTTCTTGACCAATTACCTAAAAACTGTGTCAGCAAGACGGTTTGTTTTGTCAAAGTTTTGTTTTTAATCTGAACCCACTCATCTGAATGGATGTTTCTTTTTTCTGCTTTCACATCTTATCTCTCATCTGTCACACACTTCTTCTGGAAGAATATGAGTAACAGTTTCACTAGAGAGTAGGACATAAACAGAAAGTGGCTTATAAAGAAAGAGAATTTAGACAGTAAGAGGTGAGGCCAAATCCCTTCCACAGCCCTATTGTAGTCAGTGTGTGAATAAAGCAAAGAGGATTTGGCTTTTGCTGCAGTCCCAGCCACCTTTTATCATTGGAGAGAGAGAAAAACACCATAAAATTAAATAGGTATCATCCTCCCTGCATTCCTAGTGTAACTATTTTAACTGGAATGCCTCATAAACAGATAAAGGCACTCCTGAGCTTTGGGATGATCATTTTTTAAATGACCATTTAGGACTGGATTATGGTTTTACATTTTCACCTTGGAGCTTTTAAGGGCTGTTTGAGACATTAAATGCTAACATATCAGAGCTTAAACTGAAAGGCAATGTTGCTTGCGGTCGTACTGCCCAACAAAATAATATAGTTTTGCTGCTGTTAATAGGTAAATACTTTCATTTGTGGAAGGAAAATGGTGATTCAAAATCATTTGATGCCCCTTAAACTCTCGCAGCAGCTGGATATTTTACATTGGTTTCTATAATATTCTTATGATAACATTCCTATCCCGCAGGGGTCTGCTTGAATATCGGAGCACTCATCTTTTTTAAGTTTTGCATAATGTGAGATATTAAAATTAAGGCTGGTGTTTACTGTTCAGTTCTTACACACATATTCCACATTCACAGCTAGATATTATTTCCCTTGGAAATGCTTTCTGTCCCTGCCAGTTACCGAATGCAATCAGATAGCTTTGCATGGGCCAGCATACCAATTAAGTACCATGCCTGGGATGCACGCTGCTTCCTCCATCAGAAGCTCAATGGTTCATCGGCAAGTGAGCTGTGTATATTGATAAGGAAAAAGCCTGAACCCACAATGGAGGCAGAATCTATTTCTCAAAAAAGCTTTCAGAGAGTGGTTTGAGGGGGAAAGGGGAAAGGGGGCAGGCAACATGTAAAATGGTTAGAAAAATGAAACAGGAGGAAAGATTAATGGAAGCAGGATCAGAAAAATATTCAATTAGAACTTGCAGGCCTGGTCACATTACTCTGTGTTATTGTACATCTTGTCATTATCCAAATCTGTTGCTAAAGTGTTGGCATTTGTCTTCATTATGCAGTAAAATGGTATAATGAATAGGTTACAAATATGATGGAGGAAATGCCCTGGAATTACCACAATGCCTGAAAATGAAAAATGCCTTAATTTAAATTATTGGTGTGTGGCATCTGCCAAGTGTACAGACAGATGTGAAGAGTGTAACATGATTTTGTTCTGATGATGCCTTCAAAGATTCTGTTCCCCTTCAAAGGGGTTTTCAGGCTGAATCCTTCCTTAAAAGCCAGTGTCAGGGATGTGATACACAGAGAGCAGCATTTGACATATTTCTTAGCTGCAAGGAACTGCAAAGCCTGATATCTAAGTTGTGGTTTTAAAAACTTTTGCAAGCAGCACTCCCCCATATTTCAGGTGGAGAGCTGGTTAATGTATAGATTATGGCTTTTAACAATTAAATTAAATTTGAGATGGGAAAAAAGCTACTATCTCAGCCTAGTTAATTAGACATGATTTAGTCTTCAAAATCGCAACGATCCATATAGACATTTTACCTTTCAAGCTCAATTTTGCATTTGACCGATTATTATCTTCTAGAAAGACATTTTCAGAATATTTAAGCCTAACACTTGGCCTACTTTAAAACTGCAAGATTTTGAAAATCAGTACCAGTACATAATAAAGAATTTTATATTAGGACCAGGATAGGAATTAATATTTTAATAAAAGTTCAAATAAAATCTTAAATAATACTGAAGTACTATTTCAGCAGTAGGGTTCATAGCCCTCCTTTTCCTAGATGTGTGTTAACTTTAATAAAGTTTCCTAATAACTGCAAGGACTGTCCACCCGGGCTGACATCCATGCTTTCAAACTCAACAAGAAGCATCTATCATACAAATACGTGTACATTAGAGAAGGAGAATAAGAAGTCATGCAGTCATCCAGTAAGGATGCAAGCCTGAAGCTGGAGGAAAGTCTGTCAGCTTAGTCCTCTGCTAGAGACTTTTTATGTGATCTTCAGCAGGTCTTGGTTGGTGCCTGGGCTTCATGTCCCCACCTGGAAAATGGGCATAAGGGGGAGTGGAGGAAGGAAGTTTGAAAGAGATATCCTATCAGGAATTGCCCTTTCTAAACTGAATTTTGTGGAAGACTCAACAGTTAGAGAAGTGGGTTTGATGGAAGCAAACTATTAAATTATTTGCATCAGTTTTTGAAGACTGTTGCACATTGCCACAGTTCATGGCACTGCATGCAGATAGAGCAGTATGTGAGAAGCTGTTTTCTACCTTGTGTGTGAAAAGTTAAGTACTCTGATGGAGATTTGTATAGTTGTTTATACTAAATTCTTTATCCTGTGTTGCTGTCTTTATCTTGATTAACATGGGCTACTTTGACATAGATCAAACACTTGGGTGAGATATCATTTCTATATTAGCATCATTTTATGTTTCATTAGATTTAATGATATATAGGTATCTCTGCTTCACTGTGAATGGCAGGCATTTTAAACATGTAATATGCTGAAGTTGATATAATTATTCTTTCAGAGGATAATTCTAGTCTTATACTTCATAAATGCTACTAGATTCTTTGTGGTAATGTTTCACAGTTAAATTGCACATTTGGAACCAGATGGCTCAGAAAATTGATAAGATGATACCAAATCTCTCACTTCTCAGTCACTGTTGGGTTGAATCCAGCCTTGGTTCCGAGTAACCAAAAGTTGCTACTGTCTGGCAGCTGTTTTGTGGCTTAGATGTTTCCAAGTTGACAGGTGTCCACCACAGAAAAAAAAAAAATCACCTGCACAAATAGAGGGTTGCAGCAGAGGAGAGTTTATGGGCACTGAAAACAGACTAACTTCTCTGATCACTGGATTAAGTAGGTTGCAAAATGGAGTCCACAGCTCTTTCTGGAAATACCTAAAATGTCTAAATCCTGCTGTACCCCATTCAGCGCACCCATAGTTGTCAGTAAGCTCCTGTAAGGTCTTTCATGAAGTGCTGGTCAACAGCAGCTGAACATGAGCCAATATGTGCCCAGGTGGCAGAGAAGGCCAAAGGCGTCCTGGCCTGTGTCAGCAATAGTGTGGCCAGCAGGACCAGGGCAGTGACCATCCCCCTGTACTCAGCACTGGTGCAGCCCTGCCTCGATTCCTGTGTCCACTACTGGGCCCCTCACTACAAGAAAGACTCTGAGGTGCTGGAGTGTGTCCAGAGAAGGGCAATGGAGCTGGAGAAGGGTCTGGAGCACAAATCTAATGAGGAGAGGCTGATGGAGCTGGGGTTACTTAGCCTGGAACAAAGGATGCTCAGGGGGGACCTTATTGCTCTCTACAACTACCTGAAAGAAGGCTGTAGCCAGGTGGTTTTGGACTCTTCTCCCAAGTAAGAAATGACAGGACAAGAGGAAATGGCCTCAGGTTGCACCAGGGGAGGTTTAGATTGGGTATTATGAAATATTTCTTCACTGAAGGGGCTGGTCAGGCATTGGAACAGGCCCCCCAGGGAAGGATACCATCCCTGGAAGCATTCAAAAAGATGTGTGTGGCAGTTAGAGAAATGGTTTAGGGGTGAACACAGCATCATGCTCAGAATATACAGCTGGGGAAAGAAGAAGGAAGAGGGGAGATGCTAGGAATCATATTTGTTGACTTTGTTCTCAAGTAGTCCTTGTGCATGATAGAGCCCTGCTGTCCTGAAGATGGCTGAGAACACATGCCTGTCCATGAGACGTGCTAAATGAATTACTTGTTTTGCTTTGCCTGCATGCACAGCTTTTACTTTACCTATCCAACTGTAATTAAATGGATTCTCTTCCCTGTCCCATGGAGGGAGAGTAAGTGAGTGACTGTGTGGTGCTTTGTTGCTGTCTGGAGTTAAACTGCGACAAATGCGCATAAGATGAAATGCTATAATGTTTTCCCTCCCTTTGAAATAAAGCTCTGATCTTTAGAGCTTACAAGTTAGCTCCCTGATGAACAAATAGTTCATTACAGAACTCGTGTAATGGTAACAGTGTAGGAAAACATTTATAATGATAGGGATGCCAGAACTAAAGAAACAGGATGATCTCCATGTTTTTTTAATCATTATTTCTCGGCATAGTGTGACTGGAACAAAAGGGAAAAAAATAGTCCCCATTCTGAAAATGCAACCAGAGGGGAAAATCTATCATTGATTGGAATTAGCTCTATATTTACTGGAAGGGTACGTGTTACAAGATCTAAATCTGTGATTCTGATTACTTTTCATTAATGCCAGGGAAACTTGATGCAGGGGGTCATGTGGTAGCCTGAAACATGGGAGCCCCATGTCCTTTTGCTGCTCTTGCCGTGAGAGCCTTTTTGTGTGTATTTGAACCAGTCCCTGTGCTTTAATTTCCTAAATGTAGAAGAAGGATATCACTCCTGTTCCTAAATGCAGCAGTGTGAGTTAAGTATATTCAGGTTCGTGTACAAGTGCCTCAGAGACCACCCTGGCAGGAGCTCCAGCTAGGCAGACAGAGCTCCTGTTAGACCTCTTAGGAGAGAAAAGATTTGTGAGTCTGGCTGCATTTGCTTTGCACTGTATTTTTATTTCTACTGTTTCTCACAGGTTCATGTTGATCCAACACAGTGTGGCAATGGTGTTCCCAACCTGCCAGCATAACCTTGGCCAGAAGTATCTCTTCCTGAGCTATGAGTCTCCTCCAGGGGTAAGCCAGGAGCAGGGATGCATTCTTTAGTTCCTGGTGTTATCCCTTCACCTTCCTCAGCTGGGGCCACACAGGACCACCTGGCAGAGCCAGCTGAAACAACCATCAGTGTCGATGCTGAGTGGAGAATGATTGTAAGCAACAGCAGTCTGATCTGCAAATTCAACTTGGTGTCTCCTTTCAGAAGGAAGGCATGACTTTTTTACTGGGCACTACTGGTGGACTGAGTATCAAAGTGGTAAATGTGGCAAAAGTAAAAAGTTGTACGCTTTCCAGCCCTTTAAGAATAATTACACACCAATTAATGGAAAAAAATGACATCTGACACTGTCAGTGTTCTGAAGTGTCACGTATTAGACCCCAAAAAGTAAATGAGACACATATTCATTTTAATTAAAATGTTATCAAGAGGTGCTGTTGACCAAGAAGCCCATTAACAATAATCTGCTTTAGTAATAAGTGAGCTAGTCAATTTATTGAACTGAACTAAAAAGCAAACCCAGTAACAGCTGCCCACTGAGCAGGCATTTGATCTTTCAGCTTTCTCTGATTAGCAAGGGGAGGCGTTCCCTGAATATCACGGACTTTTGTCTACTTTCTCACTAGTTTGTGGTTACTTGTAGAAACTGTCTCCATGGTGCAATCAGCATTTGCTCATCAAACTTAAAAGGGAGCTTTACTAGCAGATCCAACTTCAAAGAAGACATTTATAGAGAGAGCAGTTGCCGGGTACCATTATTTTCTTTTGTGCCTCAGCTGTTAAAATCTTTGCACAGGATGGACTGTTTTCCTTGGAGATCTGGCTCTCTTACATACAGAGGCTAGTTGCACAAGATTTGAGGGTTGCAACAGAGGCAGGCTACTTGCATTGTAAAATGACATGGTGGCACAAATTTACCTTTTCAACCTAAAGTCATTAATTTCACTCTTTAGGATTGATTACTACGTGCTAAGGAGCATTAAACTGGCCAGATACTTCAGGACCAGATTTCTGCCCTTATAGGAGCTCAATGTGAACGTGAAGCTGGTGATGATGACCAAGTTACTGCTTGTACCGGGAGGACCAGCAATTTTGATGAAGTATGCTTTGCTCTGCTGTCAGCACCAGAAATGGGAGCAGCCCCTCTGCAGACCTCTGCCTGGGCCATTTTGGGAAGCCACCACTCCTGGCTGCTTTCTTCTACCACTTTTTGCCGTGCCTGTACAGTGGTGGCGATGTTTTTTCAGCCGAAGAAAATTTTAAAAATCCCTTCTCATGTTCCTTGTGCTCTCTGTGAAAAAGGCCAAACCCTTTACTATGTGAGCAGTACACGTGGGAGTTTTTTCTAGAATCAGCCATTATTTCAGAATAAATTTTAATAGTTTCATGCAAAAAAACCTGAAAGCAAACAGAGTGAACTTCTGTGTCCAAAATACAATAAAATTGACAGCAGGTTAATTCTCTTTTTCACAGGAAGTTGTTCAAAGCTTTGGATTCTTCCTGAATCCATCCTCAAACAAGATGCATCAGCTTTCTTGAATGTGGGAGAGCATAGCAGGTCCAGAAGCCCCAAGATGCCTTTCTAAAAGCTCTGGTTTAATAGTTATGATCCAAGAAGAAGGAATTTTTATAGAAATTCTGCCAATTTCTGTCTGACAGAACATTTTAAGTGGGAAAATGAATCCTTTCAAAAAAGCACTGATGCCTTTTAAGTCCCACTGTGGACAATAGACACATCTGTCACTTACTGTTCAGAGGGCATGCCATGTTGAGCAAAACTGAAAGTCAATGAGATTTAGTGTACTTCAGTCATTTTGAAAACAGGATCGAGCAACCACTGGTCCAGAAGTTTACCCAGGAGTATATTTAAGGTAGAAAGAACAGCAGCAGCCACTTGAAATGGAAAAGATTGATGCTAAAACTGAAATAAAAGTTTCTTATTTTTTCATGTTTAATCAGTCAGCATCCTTCTTAGAAGTACAAACATACGAAAATAATCTTAAATATTAGAATCTGAAGGATTCTTCTCATATTTTGTTGCAAAACATTTTGGAAGGCTTGGCAAGAAATAAAGAAGTGAAATACTAAAGGAATGACTTCACAGAACTTTAAAATATCTTTTTAAAACTGAACTTCAGCACTTTTTTTTTTTTGACAATTCTAAAGTCCCTGTATTGGCACCAAAACATTTGCAATTATTTCCAGTGGAGGAATTGGAGTGAGGAGTGATTAGATAGTGGAACTCTTGAAAGAATTAATATAATGTAATCCTGTTATGTCTGATCTGCTGTCCATCAGCAGGGAAGATTATTGGCTCTACAAGACTGTTATTCTAGCTGAGTGTAACAGTATGTTCACACTTTAAATGCTATGATAAAATAGCATCTAGAAATACATGTTACTTGCTCCATGCATTGTTGTTTAGTGAGACACTGGTGACTCTTCACTTGTTTGCACTGAAGTCCTTTGAGGGTCCTTGAAGAAAATATTTTTAGTTGTTTGTAAGCTGATGCATTTCATATTATTTTGGAATTTATGTTTCTTCATGTCACTTTTCATGGATATCCCAATCCAAGTTCAGCGGCCAGTTGATTTTTCCCATATATGCATTTTATTTTTAGGACCAATGAGTGGTTTCTCACATGGGATGCTTGCAGCTCTTCTTCTGCTTGTGTGGATGGGGACCCAGCCCAGAGCTAAAAGCCTTTACCCTCACCAGAATAAGCAGCAGGCATGAGCAGCCATCAGCCCTGTCACAGACTGATCTCTGTTGCAGAGATCCCTACTCACCGAGCCTGCACAGTGGTAAGTGAAGGAGTGAGATAATTTGACTTAGAGGCTGCAGTAGTCTGTGGTCCCAGTGGTCACTCTTGGCATAGAGCAGCAGTTGGTTTGAACATGTTGCAGATGGTGTTTTCCTGCCACAATCCTTTCCTCAAGAAAGGATTGCCTGCTTAAGCCTGTCTGTTATCTTTTGGAAATGATAAGCAGAAATAGAGCTGACTGAGGATCCAGACCATTTACTGTGTTTTTCTGGATTTTTTTGTGATGATTCAGCCACCATTTAGCAAAAACTCATAAGAATTAATTAGGCCTGTTGCTGATAATCAGTGGCAGACAACAAGTTATTTAAACCCTACAAAATATACTGGGCATGGGAGAAGTTACAGCCTGTGATAGATTTAGCATTTAAGGACTTGATTTTTAAATTTTAGTTGTTACTTAGTACTGCAAGAGTGGGGAACTTGGGTGGCTCAACCAGTCATTCAGGCTGTAAGTGCTATTGATGGTAAACACACAAATGGAGGTCCAGGCAAGGGGTCTGCCTTTAGAGGATCTTCTATTTCTTTCCATTTGTTGTATAATATGATGTTAATAACATGAATCAGTGTGTTTGGACTTCACAGGATTTTTTACTTTAAATATAAATTAATGATGAACTGTCCTAATTAAATAGCAGGCCCAAAATCAGATGCTGTTTCCAGAAAGAATCTCACTAAGAGGAATGCGCCTCTGGATTTTAAATTTTTTTTTTTAATGGATAAGAAAGCAAACTGCAGAGGATAAATGGTGTTCAAAATTGTCTTGTCTCAGCAAAATGCTTGCATGTGTATGGAGGAGAAAATGAGACCACTGAGGATGAGTACTAACTATAATCAGTCACTGGTTTACTGGAAGGTCTTCAAAAATTATAACTCTTGTCCCTGTCCCCAGGTGCAGCTTTGCTGAGCTGGCTGCGCCATTCTCTTTCTTAGTCCTGAGCACTGATTTCAGCAATGTGGCTCTGGTCAGGCACCCATTTGTGCTCTGGTAGTGTGTGGTCTGGTCACATGAGATGTTTTTTGTGTTACTTCTAGCAGTGACCAGGGGTGGAAAAATATAAAACCATTCTCTTCATAACATATTTTGTAATACATGAAAAATGTAGAGTATCAGCAAGGAGAGGTAATATATACTTGTTCAGCCAGGTATAGCTTTCCAGATCCTCTCTGAGGAGCCAGGAGTCCACTAAACTCTACTGAACAAAAACATCCAATACACATTAGCTGCTTTTATTACAGTAAGTTCCTATATTACCCAGAAAAGAACAACCACAATGATAGTAAATGCAAAATTGTCAACATTCTCTATCATTCATACAGGCTTTGGCAAGAAAATATGGATAGTAACCACGATGAACTGAAAACAACATTACCAAAATAACTGGAATTTTCCCATTACCAGCAAAAGTGCAGCTATTACAGTCTACTATTATGAGTGTAGTTGAATGTGTAGACATGTTTTGAATGTACAAAACAGCCTCAAGATTGGGCGTCTTGCAAACATATTTCTGAAAACCGCTCCTGTCTTAGTTTCTGTAGTAATACTAAAATGTGTCACTTGAATCAAGCCAAGTATTATTCCCTCTTTACTGCTATCTCTTTCTTCAAATATCTTTTGGAACCTTAAGGGTGGGGTTTTTTGTGGCTTCCTCATGCTTGTCTTGGGACTAGTGAAAGATGACATACCACTTGGTCACAATGGCATCATCTTTTAAAGTGAGTTCACAGCCTGGGCCACTGGCAACTGAATCTGCAAGTGGGCCAGTAGACTTTTTTCACCTCTATTGCTTCAAATCCAGGCTTATTTACAATTGTGGACAAGTACCTTTGCTGACCACCTGCCATGCTTTGGCTGAAATCTGGAGTTAATAACTGCTCTCAGCCTAGTGCCAGCCTTCACTTTCCCACTGACGGGAGTCTGCTGCACTTTTGAAGACAGAAGGGGGAATAGCCCCACAGCCCTTCTGCTCTTGCACTGAAGCAACCTCTCTCATTGCCTCAAACTACGGCAGGAGAGGCACTTGAGCTTCTGTTTAGAAATATTCCAAACTTTAATTTTCCAAATTTCATGTTCCCTGGTTGACTGAAGGGTTTTGTTTCTGGAAGGTAATCTGGTTTAGCCTGTCTCTTTCAGAAGAACTCATTTCTTTTGGCAAAAGTACACTTAAGGAAAAAAGAAAATAGGTTCTTAACTGGACATAACACCAGATGAGTAAATACTAGTTTTAACCTTTGAGAACAATCATGAAATTGAACAGTGAAAAAAAGCATGGGAGTCAAACCATAATCTGAAAGTACAATAAAGACTAAATATATCTTATCTATGGAGCAGAAATGTTTTCTAATGGTTTTGAAACATTATGAATGGAAAAAAAAGAGTATGCAACTTTTCAGTTTATAACAGAATGTGTTGTATTTATTTGATAAAGCAATTAGCAGTTCAATTAATTTTCTCTTTTAAGAGTCAAAATTGCTTTGGCTATGCTCTTTAATAGTTTTTTTTTGTTGAATTTGACATTATCTGTCACCAAGGTTAAGTAAGGGAAACACTGCCTTCTGGTAATACAATGGAAAGCTTTAGTGCAAAATCAATATTGTTTTAAGGACAATTTTCTCTAATTAGATTGAGATGATAACATGACTGATCTCTCAAGAAGTAAATTAACTTTCTATATACATGCAGAACTTTGGTAAAAGTATCATTTAAAAGGGGAACTCACCCCAGATCAGGCAATTTGAGTTGAAAAGCCTCAGCTCCTGACTGGCCTGATAACGGTAGCTGGGTTTTTCATTTGCAAAATATCAGATTCTTCCCTAATCTATTATTCATTAATTTATTTATGTGAGTGATTTAGATTTAAATATAATCTAGTACCAAGGAAAAAGAATTCGTCAGTGCAGTGACCTTACTGTTAATGTGTTTGTGTCATTAATGCCTGTCTGGGCTGAAGAAGAATGAGTTCTTTTAGTTGGTATTTTTTTAGGATGATTCATAATTATGTGATATAAAATAATATCAGTATAGAATTGGCTGTTACTTGTAGGAGTCTATCTGAAGGTAGGTTTCAGAAGACACTGGTTAAGTGAAGATGCTAATGGCAGAAGCTTTCTTAGGATCACAGAATATCATGGGTTGGAAGGGAGCCACAAAGATCATCAAAATTCCACTCATGGTCCTGGACAGGACACTCCAAGAGTCACATCCTGTGCTTCAGAAGTTATCCAAACACTTCTTGAGCTCTGTCAGGCTTGGTGCTGTGACCATTTCCCTGGGGACCCTGTTCCAGCACCCAACCACCCTCTGGGTAAAGAACCTTTTTCCTACACCCTTTTGAATTGAATACTTGTTTCAGTGGTGGAAGTACAGTGAGAGATTTTGTGAATAAGTGGTGAAGTGATGAAGATGAAATAAAATAAATGCATTCTAGAGATGTTTCTCTGCCATTATAGAGATTCCTTTACACATGAGTTTCTGGGGAAAAAAGTAATAGGCAAACAGCTTCAATACAAGGACATGAAACTCACCAGAATTAATGCTTTTCTGTGGTATGCAGAAAAGTGACTCATTTTCTACAAGCCATTACCTCCTTCACAATCAGAGAAAACTGTTGAAAGTCCTGTCCAAAACCAGGGACATAATCAGAAACTGTGTTTTAAACGAAGGGCATGATTTTATTGTTGTTTGTATTGTAGGTAACCTAGATTTATCAGCCAAGATTATTGACTGATTTACCAACACTGGATCAATGTTAAGGTTTCTTGTTCAGGCACAGCTACTTGGAATACTGCAGGGTTGTGCAGCCCTTGTCCCTTGCAGAAGGAGTACATAGTATGCACTTTAGTATCTTTGTGTTCTAAGACAAATTTTTCAGGTCTGCATGATGTGATCCTCTGTTCTGCATGATCAAATGTGAAAGGCAACACAGCAAATCATTAGTTTTATTCAGATCTAAAAGACAGTGCTCAAAGTTGTATGTATCTATGTACTAAATATTTAGTCAATAAAAGAAAAAACAATGTACAATTGCTCACAGCATGGCAGAAATAACGTGGTTGAATTTGTTGTCTACAACTTCTGTTTACATTTATGATTGAGTTTCAGTAGCAGATGATTGCAGCACATAATTTAATAATCAGCTCTTGGATGGTTCTGTAAATATAGTAAAGATCACTATCTCATTTAGGTCTGTAGCTTGTTGAGCAGATGATAAACGAGCCAGGAGACTGATCAAAACAAAGCCGTGACAGAGAAATTGTTGGAGATTTTCTTGAGTTTTTAGTGAACATTACATCTGAACCTAAGTATCTCTTCAATCTGCCTAGGGTCAGAGGTAGAGAATCAAAGGAGAATGGGACTCCAAATCTCCTGAGAAATGAGGTGAAAAGGGCATCAATGAAACCACTTTCAAAATCAAATTGCTATAGGTTTTAGAGATACCGATAACCTGCTAATACTCCAACAAAAAAAAGCAGATAAACAGCACCACCTGTTCCTGTCTTTTCTTTGTCATCAAGTAAGTAAAGAGGTGTCTTCATTTCACCAGATATTTAAAATGCTTAGGCATTCAGTGACAAAAAGAGCAACAGTGATTTAAGTGACAATCGTGGTGGCAAACAGTCAAGTGAGACAAAGCTTTGGCAAGAAAAAATAATTTTCAGGACACACAGCTGTTTTTAGTTCTTAATGCTCCCCAAAACTTTTTAGGTTAATAAACATTAACATCACTCCAGGTTAATATGGCTGTGACAATCTACTTTTCTATTGTCTCAGTAGCATTCATTACAGGGTCAGTTTAAAAGATCAAATTAAATGATGCCACCAAAGATGTCAGTAATGCTTTCACCCTTCACTGTGGAGCTGTGATGGGTGACAGACCACCTTCTAGACTGCACATGATTCAGACCCTGCTCTGCTGGTTGATTTGGCTTATCCTCAGATGGAAGTTAAATCCGTAATACACCTTCCTTTTTGTGTGCTGCCTTAGGGCTGTCTGTTTCAGGAATACTAAAATAATCACAGCTGCAGTGTGGCTCCACATCTTTAGGTTCAGCTCCAGCCTCTTCGGCGCATGGTCTGTGTGACCTTGGATGTTCACTTAATCTCTCTGTGTATTATTCTTTCTTTTCTCTTTCGTCTGTTTTGATTTTATAGTCTCCAGGGCAGAAAAGCCTGTTGCTTATCACAGCATGAGGATATCTGGCTACTATTATTATGCAAAGTAAATTACGAAGTGAAGTTATTAATACTAAATGACATATACTGCTAGAAATTTAGCATTTAATAACTCTTCCCTGTTTAAAACTGTATTCTCTATCTAGTTTTCATAGCAGTTTAAAGCAGAAGGGCATAGAATTGAACCTGTAGTGGGAGGGAAGCAGTGACAGCAGGCCAGAGAAATTGGTTGGGACTGCACCGTTGTAAGACTGAGCCTAAAAGTTTTATCACCAAGCCTAAAATTTAAGCAGTATCTGTCTCAGCTACTTACACGAAGTTACAGTGTGGTCATAAAACAGTCAAATGCTGCCTGCGGGTTCACCTCCCATCCTTGCAGAGCAACAGCTCCATAGGTCATTGCCGCCTCCTCAGCCATCAGCAAAAGTTGCTCTCTTCTTCTAGACATCTTTCCCTGAACTTCTGTCAAGATTTGATCCTGGTTATATATCTGACTGGTTGCTTTTTGTATTTCCCTGAGTCCATTTTCACAGCATCTGGAAGAAATCTGAAAATGTACTTTTTTACAGGTGCACACTCTTGGATGGGGTTAGTGGGGAGCATCACTATGTCTGGAGTTTTGCTTTCAGTGCCTTAATTTTCCACTCATGTCCCTTTTATTTTCCTTCATTTCCCTATAGTACAATAGAATATACTGTTTTGCAATTATTGACAAACAAATGGGATGGACTTGAATAAAATATTTATCTCAGTATTTTAGGGAATAAATGTGCAGGGAAGTGACATTTCCTGGGGCTCTGGTGCAGTAAAAAATGTAGGAAATGTTGCTTCTCAGATCTAGTGGTGTTTGCAGCCTATCGCCTAAGTACCATATGAGCAGAGGCAGGAGGAATGTTAGCAGGGATAAAGCAGTGTTGGCCAGGACTTCCTCGGGCACTGACATGCACTCTGAAAACAATGCACCCTCTTAAGCTGACCTGCTAAAAAAGTTTTTTATTCTTTGATTAATGCATCTAGCAAATTTTAACTCTTAATAACTTTGTGCTGCCAGTACCTGCTGGCCTGTCAATGCACTCACATGCATGACTAAGGAGGCAATTGTCTGCTTTGCAACTGTAATTCAGCTACATCTTCTTAAAAGTTAGCCGCAGTTGTTTCTTGGGGGCTTTTGTGCAGGTTGTTTTTTCTTCTAATGTGCTTTCTGCAATGCAGCTGTGTCTCACTGCCAGGCAGAAGTGTCTGTAAGCTACTTTTTTTCCCTGTTTTCAAGTATTCATTCTGCATCTGCCACCCCTGCAACAGGGACTGTCCAATTTGCGAGCGGGCACTGTTCCATCTGAACAGACGGGGAGGAGTGCAGACAGACAAAAGATCATATGGAGTAGTTGCCTAAAAAGTGTTGTGGTGAACCTGATAAAGTGGCATGGATTTTTCTTTATTAATGTTTTGGGTTTTGCTTTGGTTTTGGGTTTTTTGGCTTATTTTTTTTATAAAATTTAGAAAATCCTTCTTAAACTCCCTGACAGGGCAGCCATTAACACAACTGACAGTAATGCTGCACCCTGAGTGAATGTAGGGCTTGAAAACTGACCTCTCCTCTCAGGCTGTTATTACTTGTTCGAGTGATTAAAACAAACAAACAAACAACACCCTACTTTCTGTATTTTGTTTCCATGCCTATGTCTAAAGTGTATTCAGAAGAATTCTTTTCAGTGGTCATGACATAAAGTCTTATACAACAATATGAAGAACTGGTGTCTAACTCTGGAACTCTTCAAAGTGAAGAAAAGCTTCCAAGTTTTTAAGCTAGTTATACAGCTGGTTAGACTGGAGTCTAACAGATAATTTAAAAATCAGACCCTGCCTCTGCTTATGTTATTACAATGTAATCTGGGCACAAGGCTTAGAAAAATATTTTATCTGAAGCGGACTTTTTTCCTTTGTTTTACAGTATTTGTTCTGAGATTTTCCAAAACCTCTTTTGTTTCCAGTTGCAAGGTGTTAAGTGTCATAGGGTACAGAAGGTTTAAAAAAATAACCTAACTTCTACTTCTTGCCTTGTTTTTCAGTCCTAGCCAGTTCCATCTCCTCTTTCCTTTGCCCTTGACTAAGCAAGCACAATTTAATCAGATTTATTGAGAGATAGGAAAGCAGAAATTGAGAAACAGATAAGAGAAGCAATTCAGCATGGTTACAAGTTGCTAGTGCATCTCACAACCAATGTGAGCACAATTTGGGGGCCTTTTTTACCTTCATGTAGTCCTGTGGATCATTTTAAATTTTTGAGTCAAGCAATATTTTGGGTGGACCAAATAAATTCTTTTCCTTCTTTTTCATTTCTTTTTTTTTTTTCCTTTCCAGAGCTTTTTTGAGACAAGCTGTTTGTTTGGTTCATAATAGACTACAAAACCTCTATTTTGGTAGGTTGTAGTGATTTTAACTTGTGTGCTTCTGAATAGAATTTACATTCCTAACAAAAATGTATTAGAGCCTGTTTCACTACTGTGTTCTCTAAATTTGAAAATTCTGTATCAGTTGTTACCGTATCTGAAAATTTTTAAATGTAATAGATGTGGTTTTATGATTTTTAACACTGCACAACTTTTATTCATAGTGGTTGCTGGCAAAAAATTACCTCTCTGGGTAAAAGAGAATTTATCCCTATGTGAAATCCTGTCTTGGTAAGATGAATAGTAGATTGTGTTGCTGAATTTTTAAAACTCCAGACATTTGTGCATACCAGGTCAGGAGCAAGGCTCATTTACTATATCCCAGAATGACTTTTCTTAAAATTAAACTTCAGCTTTTTATTTTACCTGGTTACTTTAGAACCATTGCAATATTGCAAAACAAACAAAAAGCCAAATAAAACCCAACCCCGGTTTCACCAGAGTTGACAATACAAGTCCCTTCTTTCCTGCTAAAGTTTATTAACTAGGTGGATTTTAACACCCTGAACTACTCAAGTGTTGCCTCATTTTGCGTTTCAAATGGGGCATATTTTAAAGTTCCAGATCCGTGTCTCTTTGTTTTATTTTTTTTAATCAGAATTTCAGTTCTTCAAAAATCTAAGTAATTTTTTTGAGCTCTTCTACTGGGAAAAAAAATGAAAATGTAACTTGAATGCACCTTGCAGGCTTAGAAACCTGACCTGCAAATAAAATCAACCTGAAGCTTTTTAGGAAATCTGACAGAGTGGAATCCATACTCCGTTGAAATCAAATCTGCCATCTACTTCTCTGAGAATAAGTCTTCATCTCAGATGTTTAAGGTGAATTTATGACTCCTGAAGGTCATGCATTTGTGTGTGTTTTTAGAATGCTCGGAGCTGATGCGTCCATAGTTTCTTTAAAAGTTTCCTTCATATACTCAGCTGTCTGAAAAAAGAATTTGCCCCTCATAATGGAATGTAGAAAAATATGATAACTGCAAATACTGACCCTTAAATTCTCCACAGTCCTCTCATTTTATATTGCTTTTGGGTAGCTGTTGCAAAAGGTGGTGGAATACCTTCTCTTTCACAGAGACTCTTTTGACTGGGAAAAGGCTTTTTGGCTGGATCATCTGGCTACTTTGCTGAGCTCCTCAGCCTTTTATTTTAATTTCTTAAGACAACGTTGCGATTGTCATTTGTAATTTTGACTGTCTGTGTTTTGACATTTGGGGCACTAGTTATTCCACAGCTTTTGAGCAGCTGGTGTCAAAACTGATGTACAGGACCCAATAATGGAGATTTGAAACCTTGGCACTACACAGCACACCAAGCATAACTGATTTCAGATTTACACTGTATCGTTCGTCTCAGCTGCTGCATCCCTCTCCATCAAAAGGCATGTAAGCAGTAAACTTCAAGGAATTGTTATATGTATCCTGGTGCATTTTTCTTCCTCCATCTTTACACCAGTTCCACCCACATATTTTCCAGTTGCTTCAGATTATAATGATTTCAAAAATCCATTTTATTTCTTTGAATTGACTAGGGAACATGCAAAAGTGTGGCAGCTGTAATTGGGAGTTTACAGAGTTTCTTGTGTATTGCAGTCAACAAGGGAACAAAACAATTTCGTTTTCAACTTGCATGATAAAACACACGGCTCTGTGGCAGTATCTCCAGGCAATTCACAGTATACATCTAGTAACACAGTCTCATTTGTTAGAAATATGTGAGCTGTGTCTGTTGCTACATAGAAATATCAGTAATTTCTATATAAATAAAAAATACCCAGGAAGTCACTACAGTTAAAAAATACCTTCTGTGTAGCTCTCATTCCAGAAAGAAGTTTGTCAGAGAAGTTATTTTTACAACCTTGTTGATACACAGCCCCAGAAGTTCTGCCTGCTGAAGAGACATTTTAATATGAATTGTTAATACAGGCCTAAGAAATGAGGTTTTGTTTCCCACCCACTGAAAACAAGAACTGTCTCCTTCCAGCCCAGTAGTGACAAAGGAGGAAGATAGATCCTCATGCCTTGGGAATCACACAGATACTGTCATTCTGGCGAGCACTAGGCTTGTCCTTCATGGCAGGGAACGTGCTGTGACTGCTTCTTTGACTGGGTCAAGAAGCTGCAGTGAAGTCTGTGGCCTTACAGGTATGAAAGGGAGGTCTTACACTCCCCTTTCTTGCTGCACATGGAACAAGCCATGTGCAGGGGAATGGTAACAATATGCTGCAGTTGTACATAATGCACAGAAGGCAGGAATTCACTCACAGTACTTTCGCTTTCAGTGATGCTTTCAGAAGAGTGGATGATTTTGTACTAGAAGCCAGCTATTTGTATGTGTTGACAACTATTTTTAAGCTGGAGCAGGGAGGGAACAACAAGTATTTTCTACCCAGCCTTGTCTCTATGCAGAGCTACTGCTGTCCTGCAGTTCACAGCAGTTCTGGGGGGGTGTTCAGTGACAAATTTGCAGTCACGTGGAAGAAATAGACCTGAACTCCACCTGTTTCCACTCTGAATGTTACAAGCTGAGGTAACATTCAGGAGTACATTACAGATCCCAGTTTTATACTCTTTGGGGCTGTTTATTAAGCAGCACACACTGCAGAAAGACAATTTGATTACCAAATGCGTGGTAGTTACCTCAGCAAAACACATGGAACAATGGCCTCAAGGTGGACAGGTAATGTTTCAGCTAGGGGTTTGAATGGGACTTTCCAGTCTTGGTAGAGGAAGGGAGAAGAAATCTGATGCCCTTATGAAAGCATGAGAAGGAATAGGAAGGAGGAAGAGAAATAGGAAGAGAAGCAAGAAAAATAACTGCAATAAGAAAGTTTCAGTTCTTGACGATATTGATGAATGTGAAGTGTGTGGTAACTTACACCACTTGTTTTTGATCAACAACCATTTAATTTTCACTGCCTAATGAAAGACAGAAGGGTCTTTCAAGGCATCAAAAATCAGTGATGTAAATACTCTATTGTTTTCCTATTCTCCCTTTCTTTAGGGCAAAGAGACCACCAGGTCACAGAATGTTTAGGTGCAACATTGTGCAGTTTCTCTTTTGTATATAGGCCCTTAGCCCCTTTAAGTTGCTGTTAGATGTAAGGGCACTGCCCTGGGATATATGGGTATTCTTCTTATATTTAGAAGGGGACACTACATGGGATCACTGGGAAGTGCATAGGGGTTCAAAATAGAGTATGAAATCAGGACAAAGAGAGAAGTACAAGAAAGTAAAGGGTATCCCAGGGGGAAAACCTATTGTACATTCATAAAATGAAAGAAGCATTGATGACCTTCACAGAAGACAGTCATTTAGAAGATGGTCAGTCAGATGGTGCCTAAATTATTAAAGAATTGCAAATACACTGGAGTACTAATACCATGGAATAAAGCTAATTTGAGCAGAATGAACAGTATGGAAGTACCCCGAGAACTATCAAAGGCAAACAAGGTGATATGTTTAGCAGCTGATGTGTAGTGCTGCTTGTAGTTCAGTAGCTGATTTTTGTTGTCTGGTACCCCAAAAGCAGAATAGGAGGGGCAAGTACCCATCCCTTCACTCTTTTAACAGGTTTAGAGGAAATGCCATGAAGCTGAATCAAAGGAGGTTTAGGTTATATATCTGGAAAAAATTTTTCACCCAGAGCATTGGAGCAGGCTCCTCAGGGAAATGGTCACAGCAGCATGCCTGACAGAGTTCAAGAAGCAATTGGACAGTACACTCAGGCACATGGTGTGACTCTTGGGGTGTCCTGTGCAGGACCAGGAGTTGAAATCAATGTTCCTTCCAACTCAGCACATTCTCTGATTCTATGATCTGATAATGCTGTGGATTGGGGATAGTGTTCCTTAGGCTTTCCCTTTCTCACTCTGATGTTTAGCACAGTGAGGTAAGGAAGTACTCTTCATCCTCTAACTTTTTTGTTAAATTGTTGGGGCCCATTAGAGGCCTGAAAGCAGGATGATGGGGTGCAGATTGGTAGTGAACAACATATAGAAAAGAAAGATGTACCAGATGAGTTGCTGCCTACAGAGTTCCCAGATTGAACTATGTCTCTAGAAGCTGTGGGCAAAGTGTTTATTTTATTTAAATAGAAACAGGATCTCAACCCTATTCACTTTTAGTGGCTTGTAGATAGTTTTGTTAATATTTTTAAAATATTTCTGTCTGGCTAATAACAGCAGCTTTAACAATACAAGTTCTAAATTCCAATCTAGCTTTTCTGTGCAATAAAAAGTACCCAGAGGTTATTTAGTCTTACTTATAAGTAAAACTCTCTTTCATCTTTTTAATCAGAGTTTGACATGTAATGGTAATACCTTTGAAAATGTACCTGCTCCACAAACAGTAAGAAGTAATCGTAAAAGCAATTTCAGATTTTAGTTGTTCCCATTCTCACAATTTATGGCCTGAGAAGGCAATTGGCCTGTAGGTTGGAGAAGAAGCTGAATACCCTTTAAGTCTAGCCTGGTTTGTCCTGCATATTCTTTTTTTTTTTAAGGCATGCCTATTAGCCAGGGCTTTATTTCCTTGACTGCTTCTTTCTAGGTAATGAAAAGAATCGTATCATTTTTCTGTTTTCCAAGGATAATGTAAGCAGCACAAGCCTAGATGCAAAACATTTTTGGATTTAAGTAAGTAGAGATTGTCTTTTTGTGAAGTCTTTGAGAAGTAGATTGTTTTCCAATGAAATGAAGTAGCCTATTATTGCCCACCTAACTATTCGGTATTGTCCCCTTTTCAGGGCATAGAAAAGCAATAAAATTGGTGCAGTTTTCACTTTTTCTCCAGGGCAGATCCCATTCCCTAATTCCTATTTCTCTTTTCAAGGTGTCTTCATTGTAGCCATTTGCTCCTTTGGTTCATACTGCTGCATACTGCAGGGCGAGCCAATCTTAAACATGGACTCAGACTAGGAAACGAGGAAAAGCTACTATGTGTAGCTGCCTTCACTGTCTTTCTCAGGCGACTGAGGTTTCTCATTCTTCATTTTACACTCCTGGCTACTGATTTTAAAAGAAAGGAGATATAGTTGTCTCTACAGGAAGCAAATAAAGAGCTTTATCTTAAAGAAAAAAATTAATTAAAACTCGTAACAATCCGAATTCTGGTGCCCAAACTGAATGGCAGATATGACAATACTATTATTATTTTTTGTCATGAATTTCAGAAATCTTAGAACATTTACAAATATCTTCACTAGAATATTTGACTGTTTTGACCCTCTAGTTCAGCATGAGGAAGGCTTAGCTGCTTCCAGCTGGACTCTGTGCCTGACTGGGGAGTAGCTTCAAGCATGTTTGTTGTGGAGAAGTGAGACTGACACAATTGCCTTGAAGCTGAGCTTGCTGATTTTGCATTAAAGGGCCAAACGAGCACTCAAAAAGCTGATTTCAGGTCTTCCAAAGGAAGCAGTCACCAGGAGCATCACCTGGCTGATACGCCCTGTGCTGGCTGATGCCACAGCAAAGGTGCACTGGGAAGGTCTCTGGGCTGAGCCCTGGTACTCCCACCTGAGGTGAGACCATTCCTGTAGGATGCTCCAACAAATGCCAGCCAGGAGTGAAAACTGTAAAGCACCTAGACAGATCGTCAGATGTTTTCTACTACCCTGGTCTTCCATCCTTGGCACCACTGCTTGGATAGAAGTGGTTTGAAGGTGTGTCATGCCTTAAAGCAGGTTAAAGGAAACAGTGGAGGAGGCAGCAGTTGCCAAAAGGAGTCAAATTTAGCCCTGAGCTAGAGGGAACAAATGTCTGTGGTGAATCAGAGAGCTTCAACTAGACATCTGAAATAGTATTGTTGATATTCAGCCTATCTTCTGCCAGTATAATACAACATGCCTGCAAAGGTTAATCAGTTTGAATGTTAATATCATTCTTATTTTCCAACCATTATCTTTCAAATGTATGGTGTGCGCTTGTCATCTTCCAGGATTAACAACATGACAAGTTTGAACTTTTAAAAGCAAGACACTTTTTTGGTTATTGGAGAGCAGAAAAAGGTCACAATGCTTGGTACAAAACAGAACCATGTACACTTCCAGGCCCATAATTTTCCTGCTCTTCTCAATAATTTATAAAGCATGGAGAATAAAAGGGCCGATTTGGCAAGAAGAGGGACTGCTCTGCTTATGTGTACAGTGGAGGAATTATGGTACAGGATAAAAGGAATTATCTGTGTAGGTTGACTCTTGCAGCCTCGTTTTAGTTGGCACAATATAATAATTTCGTTTGTTTCCTAAGCATGAAACACGCTGGGCCCAATTCACCATTCTGCCTGATTCTCTCTAGAAGTTATTTCTTGGTTGCAAATAATAGTCACAGAGAAATGAGAAAATGTATTGGCATCAGTGTTCCCTTGATCAGTGTAAGGCAAAGGAAAACTCAAGTATTTACTTTCTGCTGTAGCTGCTATTGTCCTGGGGGACTGCTGAAACTTTAAATCAGAGTCCTAATTGGCACTCGGATAGCCATGAAATACCAGAAGCTTCAAAAGGAGCTTAAGAGAGTAGTTTCTGCCTTTTCCCCGCTCCATCCTTTGCTATCCACAGCACACACATAACAAGGGTTTGGGAGGTAGAGTTATCAGCATTAAATCTTGCTGTGTGACTAGCTCAGGCTTTGTAAGACTAGGCACCCCTGAGCAAGGAGCTGACATTGAAGTCATAAACCTGCAGCAAATTACACTGTGCAAGTAAGTTATTGGAAGTGTGACATTATTTGCCCCGACTCATCCACTGTGTTTTTGCTGCTCTTCAGGTAAGCCTGCAATGCTTTTAAGAGTTGTGTTGTCATTTACAGCTTTTTAAAATCGAGACAGCTTGCAAAAATCCATGTATTCATGTGTCCATAGCCTAAGTCATGAGGAAGGATGGGATAGGAACTAAAGGGATGAATGAATGAATGCCACTTGTGGGAGACTGGAGGCAGAGACACTCCCTGCTTGGCTGACACAGTTGTACATCCCTGGTTTGGAGTTTGCCAGCTCAGAGCTACTTGGTTGACTAATGGCTCCCTCCACTGCTCCCTCACCCCGATACATAATTTGAATTTACTAACCTGGCACCAAAACCTGCTTTTATCAGAAAGCCTCCTTCGCAGTTGTAGTAATCAGGGTAGTTAGTACTCATGGTAGTAGTGATCACAAAGCATTAATAGAAAGTCTTGGTGATCTGCACGGTGCTGGTCCCAGTGCTTTTGATCCATTCTTGCACTGTGCAAGCATGATGAAGTACAAACAAGCACAGCTGGAGCTGTTAGGCTGTTTTAGTCGAGCTGGATAACAGCAGAAACAGTTGTTGGAAACCAGGGAAATTGATTTTTTTATATCAAATACTGTCTACTCCTAATTTAATTTCTGCAGTTTAGGACTGCTACTCAGCTGTTGAAAGCTGTTCTTGGTGATGATGTGTACACCATCATGGAGAGACAGCACAGCTGGAGTAGATGTTCTCTCACCTTTCTGCTGGCAAAATGGAAGAAACTGGGGAAACCACTCTAAATCTAATCCCAAGACAATGAAAGTTGTTCTAAATTCACTTGAAACAGATGAACCTTTACTTTCAATAGAAAACAAGTTTTCCTTGTGCAGTGACAGGGTGAGTCTACTCAACAAAAAAGATCATTGAAGGTCTGGATATTTTGAGCAAGCTTTGTTGGGTTTTAAAGAATCCTGAGAGAGTTAAAACCCAAAGATAACCCAGAGAGCTAAAACCCAAAGATACCCCCAGAGCTGATGCCCTCAGACACTCAGGCTAGCATATATATAAAGTAGGTACGCTGAGAGGACATCAGAGAAACATTTCTTGTTTTGTTCTTTTTCAGTTGATGCAATGTAAGTCAGGCATGAATATTGAAAGGTGCCAGAGCCCCCTGTTGGTACCAGATGGGGTTTGCTTTGGTGCTTTGCAAAGAGAAGTGGTTACACCAAGTCCTGAACCACCTTTGCTCTGAACCTCCTATCCCAGTAGTCCCAAGAAGGGCTTCCTAGAGGACAGAAGACCCAATTTTAAGATCCAATTCTAAGAGGAAGCCATTAAATTTGGTAAGACACACCAGAAAATGTATAAGAGAAAAGTCAATACCATCTGTACAACTTTGAGTCTGGACTGAAACTCCGTAGTCTGGAGTAGGCTGTTAGTGGTTTTGAACTATTTTTTTTACAGTTTTATAAGTAACTATAGCTATTTATTGATCCTGATTGTTAAAGAGTTATGCCAAAGAAATGGCATTATACAGGGGGTATGGGATTTTGGTTACTGAAGAGCAAAGTGTACAGCTTTATAAGATCATTCCCCTTCCTGCATGAGAGTGGGCATTTAGGCACTCACAGGGTCTGTACCCCCAGAAATCCATCACTCCACAGGGCTGAGACCGGTGCTGAGAGATCCCTATGGTTGTGCTCACATCACCACCATCTCAATCTGCAAGTTAATCAGCTTTCTCTCCGAACTCTTCCCTTATCCTCTTCTGCCACAAAAGTGTGTGTGTGTGTGTGTGTGTAAGTATGCAGAAATATCATCAAGCATAAAGATTAAATAATTAAATACAGTGGTAGTGCAAAATAGTGGTGGGAACTACTTACTAACCATCATTTATTTAGTTCTTTGTGAATTCTCAAGTATCTGTTTTGTACAAGCTCTCTGATAAAAGACTTAAAGTTCTGTTTCTGTGTGGCTTTTTAATTACATTTGACTAATTTTGTGTGCAGTATTTTCAGCCTCCATCAAATGTAATGGGTTGTTCCTTTGCTTTTCAGCTGTGCAAGTGCAGCCTATAGTCAGAGCTAGGCTCAGGTTTTCAGGGTAATACCAGTTTTAGGAGCAAAATACAGTGGCACCTGGGCAACCTCACTGACCATCCAGAGTGTGCTCATGTGTGACAGGCTGGAATGTAGCTAACAATTCAATTGGCAAGGTAGTGTAATGTGGAGAAAACAGTCCATCCATCCATCCATCCATCCATCCATCCATCCATCCATCCAACCATCCATCCCTGCATCTGTATGTCTGTCCCTTTCAATGTTGTAAATTTGAAAAGTAACAAGGTTTTTAATTGGTGTAAGTAGAAAGTGCCCGTTTCACAGTCTTTTTCTGTAGGAGAGCTGCTTTTTGATGCCAGGTTCCTTGTTAGAAGAACTTGGTAGGTCTAATCAGTGTCATGTCTGGGAGGGAGTATAATTAAAACATGATAATTAATTTATTTATGTATTTTCTATTTATTTATTTATTTATTTATTACATGTATCCATGCATTATACAGGAGTAACTTCTTTTCACTTCCAATTTTTTTACTGGAAACTCAGAAGCCACACTGCACAGCTGGAATGAAGAGTAACTTTCAATTATTCAATAACTTGATTTCACCAAGGAAAATGGATACATTCTTTCCTAATAGTATAGTACATTTGAAAGAAGTAATAATATGACAAATAATGATTTTTGCCAAATAAAAGAAATAGCACCTGATAGCATTGCAATCACAAAATAGCTGTACTATGTCATTTAAAAAATAAAGTTTATATTCACAAATATCTTCATTTACTGGAAACTTGGTTAAATACTTAGTGTTTGATGGCACAGGCTGTTGTTTGCTGCTTTGTTAGAAGCTATCTTTTGCAGGCAATTTAACTTTTGATATTGCTCTAATTTTAAACCCCCAAATGTTGTTGGCAGGGTTCTTTACCTTGAATAAAGGTTATTATTATAAAAAATTCACAATTCTGCCAATGAGAATGAGACAGTAATTTCTCCTGGCAGACTAATTTAGATAACTTCTCAGGTATGCTTTTTAAAGCAAGAGTTGCATGAGAAATGTGAAAAATGTTATCACTTACCGGAAATGCAAATGTGGCATTTGTTCAGCCTAATATGAATGCCTCTGCACCAGGCAACAACACCAGAACTGCCAATTAGGATGCAATCCTGGTTCCAAAATTTCACCCTTTCTTTTCAGCTAATATGACATTTATGCGTCGCGTCTTTTTTCCTTTCAAAGTGTGGCTGTGTTTCAACCTACTTGCACAGAAATGCCAGTCGTGCTTGAATTTTATTTTAACTAAAAACCTGTTTTTGTGCCAGGCATCAATACAGAATGGTTATGCATATAATGTGTTTTATTATGGCTAGAATTTAAAGACCATTGCCATATAGGTCAATCAGTGTTACGAATGACAGCAGTTGTTATCTGCTAGTGAGGACAGCAGTATAATAATAATGTTTATTGCACATCATTTTTCAATGATTTTATGCTATCATTTAGGAGATGAATGAAATGGCTCTCTAGCTGACATGAATGTAAATAAATTAAGCATTAAGAACCAGAGAGTTCTAATCATCTTTCTTTAAGATTGCACTAAATGGTTGCAATCAGTGAAATAGATGAGAGATTGCATTAAATTGCTCTTCCAGATACTATATCATGCCAGCTCAAACAAGGTTCACACGCATTACAAAACAGCTCAGGTTGAAGGAGCAGCTGGGATGCCTCATAGGCATGCATTAGCTGAGAGTAATGCATTGGAAGTGTACCTCTGCTTACAGTCTTTTATATTAACATACATGGAGTGACAAAGAGAAACCCAAACAAATAGACAAGGGAAAACCTGTGCTGTTTTGTTCCGGGGATTTGGTCTCATTATAGATTTGTATTAATATATGCCATGGTTTAGAGGATTATGCAGGAGCATCGGTTGCAGTATTTTCTCAGCTCTTTCATTCAGCCTCTGCTGGTTTTTTTCAGAATGTTACTGGAAATTCACAGGGCAAAAAGATGACAGGTTGGAGAATGAAGGGAGGTTTGTTACTGTTATGAGGAGAGAATACAGGCACTGTCTTATGGGTAGCAGATAGGCAATATCTGAGAAGCTGTCAACAGGACACATTAAAGCTGGGTTTTCAGGAGCTGACCTCTTATTCTGCCAGTACAAATCCACAAATTAAATTGTGCGAGCAGTTAGGTCACGGAGAGGTAGAGACTTCTGTATTCATCTGACCTAAGGCAGACTCACCAAAGTGAACCTGGAATAGGAAGGGTCTTGGGGTCAGCAAAGACAGATTGAAAATTTGTCTCTTTATGTCTTTAAATAGCAGCACAGTGAGCACAATTAAAAATGTGATTGTTCAGGTCCTCTGCTGCCAAAAGTAGGAGCAGCATCCCTTTTCATTTAAGGCTAATATGATCCAAAGTTATCTCATTACTGATAGCACGCTAATCCTGGCTGTGTGGCACTGCCTTGGCAGGATGCTCCAAGTACCACTCCAGCAGTTGCTCTGGAGCCAGTTAAAGCCCGAGCCCTCAGCTCAAGGCTGTGCTGGGAGGAAAGGGAGACTGTAACATTTCCCAGCTTCTGGGTTCATGTCCTATTGCACAGCTGTCCTATTAAGAATTAGAAAATTCCATATTTCTAGATTTCCTTCCCTCCTGCTGAAACATTCATTTTCTATGCCAAGCAGACATGCTAGTTATTACTTAAAGGAAAAAATGAGCCTGTATTGAACACTTAGATGTAGTATTTCTTCAGCACAGTACAAGAAAAGAATGGATGAAAGAAAAAACTGTTTTCAGGCTTTATCCAATATTTTCAGTGACTACTTAAATTGTAAACACTTTTTGTTGGTTTGGTTTGATTTAGTTTGGTTTGGTTTTGTTGTTTTTTGTTATTTTTGTTGTACTGGACATTCATTTAGTTTACTCAGGACTAGACAGGAACCAGACAGGTCATATCCTACACAAATATCAGACACAAACACTTGGGTAAACATGTGGGTATGTGCCTTGTAATTGCATGCTCTTCACAGCCCAATATCCTTTTCAAAGTGTGACACCTGCATTTTTCTTTAAATGCCTTAAGGTTCAATAAAAAAGCCTGCAATATGACTGCTCTTTCAAGCTACAGTGGGAGACAAAAGGAATGATTCTGGTTTTCTTGTTTTTTGTAGTATTGCTCATCCTTCTCAGTGGGTCAAAATCTTTGGCAGGAAGAAGCAAGGCTAAGAGAGGTCTTCACCAAGTTTTTTGAGAACTGATGCTGGCTTATTCCAGAAAGCAGAAAAACTTAATCCTTATCTCATAACTTCAGGGAAAAGAAAGACGGGAGCACCAAATTTTTCCCAATTTCACTTAGGTTGTCACTTTTTTCACTGCAAAACTCATTGTGTGTCTACAGTGTCTGGTGCTTTTAAAATCCTGAAATATTCCCAATAAGAGTGCTTTTCTGAACCCAGCAAGAATGTGGTCTCTAGACTGTGAGATTCTTCAGCCTACAGAGGGGTTCCTTTCTGTCACAGGTGGTGCCCAAGGAGTGAAGACTTTGCTGGACTGTATTGCAAGGAGACATCATCTGCATTTGGTAAGTAGCATTTGAATTTATTGCATACTAGGCCACACAAAATTTTGCCTGTGCCTTTCACATACGAGGTGATATTTTCAGTGCTACAGCTGGAGAAAGCTTCTATCTTAAGTCTCTAAATTAAGAAGTTTTAGGAGCCCACAATTCTTGCTGAAGTTAATGGAAAGATGAGAAAACTGTACTTTAAGCTACGAAATTTCTGGTACCCAAGGGGTAGAGAGACTTATGTTATCTTTCCATTAATGTCAGCTAATACACTTGAGTGGCCTGCTGTTCTTTGGTTTATTTAAGACCTGAATCTTTTAACTTACAGACAAAAATAATGGGTTATTCCTAAGTATGAGAGCTGGCCACATAACCATTACCATTCAGCTTATATAGACAAGAGTTTGCTCTCCGCTGAAGGGAGGCAGAACAGTAATCCTATTACCTTTTTACTTGTTCTCTCCAGAATTTAACTGCAGAAATTAGAGCTTTCCTCAAAGCAGGTAGGGAGCACTGTTCAAGTGGAATTTTCCCCCTATTTATGAAATACTCATATTTCATTGAATTTCAGAGGTTTATTGCTTTAATTCCCAGTCAAGTAAATTATATCAGAACTAGAAAATTAGTTTGATGCATAAAGGAATTCCAAGATGATTCTGACTGAATTGTTAGTAAATATTTGAGATCTAACTGTAGTCCAGAGCAGGAGGATACAACATTGGCTTGATGGACATGGTGACTGAGACTGAAATTCAGATTCAGTACTTGTTCTTAACAGAGACTCTGAAAGAACTCCCAGTGCAGCTAAGAGCAGCCTGTTTTTCAGCATTTCCACATCACTTGCTCTGGAAGCCTTATGGTTTTTTCATTGCAGCTTGTCGCTGTTTGAATGGTTTCTAAATCCCACCCAGGTCAATTCTGATGCTAGATATCCATGTTCCCATAGTTAGCAATCTGCAGATGGTGTCTGTGGTTTGCACAGAGAGAACTTTTCAGCCACGGGAGAAGTGCACCAAAAATGACTTAAGGCACCCCGACAAGATAATAAAGCCCATCTTTCTTTTACCTATGCAGCACATCAGAAGAGAGCATGAGAAATCAAGGATATTACTGGTGTCTGGTATTCCTGTAGCAGAATTGATTTTGGTAAGTGAAACTGTGGTTAGACTGCAAGAGAAGAAGGATAGATATTATAGAAATTACACATGGGTTTTGCTGGCTGGTATTTTAAGAGCTTTCTGATATACATCTGGGTACCTGAGGCTTTACCTAGTCAACTAAAGCATATATGTGTAAAAAGGATTTTACAAGTTCTGTCCCTCTTCCAAAACACATAGAGAGCAGTGAAATAGGATGTGGTGATGAAAACCTGTTTCTACAGTGCTAAAGAACTAGAAATGTATGCTCTGTTTTGATAAGGGTTGTGCACTTGGTGTGGAATAGGAAGTAGGTCCATGTCTGGCTGGAGAGACTAACAATGCAATGGGTAATGCATTAAAATGGTGATGGGGGCAAGGCAGTATCACAGCTTGTGACGTCGTGGTGCAAAATCTCTGCTAACCAAACAGGACAATGCTCCACAAAGGGAGCATCCTCCTGTCCAACAGAACCGGTTGCATGTGACAGCTCTGTGAGTTGAGACAAAAGACCCCCCAACTTTATCTTTCTCTTTACCTTCTGGGTTAATTTTGCAACCAATTAACCCCCAGGCTGGTTTGCTGTGTGGTGCAGAAGCAGCTGTGCTGATAATGCTGAAATGTGCATGTGTGATTAGGTTGGGAGGTGGCCAGGAGAGCTGTGACTCTGTTCCAGGGTGTTGGCACCAGTCACCCTCCCGCGTGTACTCCCAGCTGGCCTGAGGTCCACAAAAGCAAAGCATCATCAGTTTTCGTGCATGTATATTGCTTATGTTTTTCTAGGCTTCTACTCGGCTGCAGTTTTTTAATTGCTGTAACTGTCTGAAAGCATTATAAGCTTTTTTCTCCCAAAGTGTTACTCTGAGCACAGAAACTATTAGACCAAACCTTCTACCAGTACAGTTTATTACCCTGTGGGAAATAAAAGCAAAAAACTTGTGCTGATTAAAAGCATTTTCTGTGAGTGCGTCTGTGTTCATGTCCAGGTTTGACCCCAGAGTATTTAAGACCACCCACATGTCAGGGCTTTATCCTTTTATCTGAAAATGACTGTCAGGTTGCCTCACACTGCTGGAACAGTGCATTAACTACCTATGTTGGAAAGGCCTGTCCCTTGCACTGGCACAAGAAGTAGGTGATATCTGCTGGGGATGTTGTTTTCAGGGTGAGCCAAGTGCTAAGGCTGAGACAGAGGTTGGCTGAGACAGAGGCCAGCTGTGACTGGTAGAGAAGGTGACGTGTTTATGTTGATGCAATGCTCCAAAGGTGACCAGGCCAAGTATGTCAGAAGTGCAACTGTTTTAAATACCACTGAGATAATACCCTGGGGGGTGCTGTTATTTCAAAGACCGTCACAGAACCCCAGGAACCCTTATTTTTCAAAGTTTCTATAACCTTCTGCAGAGGAGCTGGACATTTCTACAGAGCAGCTGCACTATAGCTGGTGTCTGCATCATCTCTGGTTCACAGTCCGCAGCCTGGAGACACTGCTGGCTTGGTACTGTGCTTAATGATCTGAAAGTCATCAAGCTCAGGACTGTCCTAAGATGTCTTTAAGATCCAGAAACACACATTTCTTCTCACAAAAGCAAAATGAGAGGTCTTGGAGGCTGCGTGATTAGCCTGGAAAGCATTCATGTCTGACACTGTTTCCAGAGTAGCAGAAATCAAAGCTAAAATCAGTAAAGGGTATTGTGAAAGGAAAAACAGCAGGGGTTGGGCTTTAGGAGGGTACCAAAGCAACATGCAACATGCTAGCTTGGATAAGGTATTGTAAGTGCCCCAAAGTCACCATCATGGTGCTATTGAAATCTACTAAATAACCCCATCATATTTAAAAAAAAATTTTAATATGGAGCAAATAAAGTTTAATCCAGTGACTTAAGGACAAATGATAGTAAAAATAAAATACAGAATTCTGGTTCAGATGTCTGTTTCTTCTGAATTTTATCTTAAAAAAACAACAAGAAAATGAAACGCTTTCCACTTTTTAGTAGAATAAATGTCGTTACAATTAATTACTTTGTTGACTAATGACACCTTTTCCATGCGTTTTTTTTGAGACAGAGTAGTTTTTGTAGCAAATATTTTTAATACAAGGAATTTGAAATGTACTGGTAAACCACAGGCTTTGCTATTGTATTGCACCAGCTATGGGAAATGATGTTGGATGGGTGATGGAAAACATATTTGAAGACAAGTAATAATGCTAGTAAAGGAACTAAAGCTTTAAGCTGTTAAGGCCATTTCTGTCGACTGCCTGATAAAGAATAAAAGGTGGGAGTTGGAAGCTCCACGAGTCATCAGCTGGAATTATCTTTCTGGAGATCCAGGAGAAAATAGAAGTCTGTGGGCAAGACCATTTTTAACAGAACTGAACAGTAAAAGCTAACTCAACAGGCTATTTTTCTTGTTGGTAAAAGTGTTTTCTTCTAGAAGACTTTTATTTCATCCTCTCTTGTTCCTGATTTTTCTCTTGATTGAGCAGGTATCTTTCAAGGGGCAAATGAGAATTAATTAGTTTTTTACTTTGATGATGGTTATCTTTGACAATAATTTGTGTGTAGCAGGAATATAGATGTTCTCCAACACTATACTCTTAAATCAATAAGAAGAATAAGGAAGAGTCTTAAAGCAGACAATCAACATAGCTGGAGAATTGGTGGCAAGTACAACCGCTACCTCACTGTAATCACTGTGAAGTTTTAGATAATATATTGTTAAATCTACATTTTTCTTCACTCTGTCACAGTAGTCAAGGATTTCAAGGATGGAATGTTTTAAAGGGGGTACTAACGGCTTCTGGTATTTTGAATTGTTTACACAGAGTGGAAGGGCTGCGACGGTAAACACTGGAGGTAATTTCAGTGAGAACCTTGAGTGGAGCCAAGTTACACAGAGCAGATGAATGGAGGCAGTGTCCTCTGGGACCGGGAGAGTTGACTCTCCTGCTCAGCTTTGGGACTTCGATATCAGTACCAAAAGTGCAGACACAAAGAAGGATATAAGCAAATTCTTAATGACTTGACCTTTCAGAAGATACTGTATACGTGACTTTTACCCTTTTCATTGTTACCATCCAGTAGCCTTTCCTTAAAAAAGAGGAGAAAAAAGTCTAGGACAAAACAGATCAACCCTGAATTAATTAATGTGAATATGACAAGTTATAGGATGATCTCCTGGGAGCCAGGCAGAGATATGGCTGGGATTTTGAAGTGTCTTGCTTGCACATAAAGAATGACATTTCTGCACAGTCCTCATCATTGCAAATGATGAACTTTGTATCCAGGCTTAATGAGACTGTATGGCTTTTGTATTTGTTCATTGGTTGGTTTTGGTTTTTTTTAAAGAAACAGCTAGTGGCAATAACAGAAGGGAGAAAGGAGCAACAAGAAAAATAAAGTCAGAACCAAACAATTTAAGAGAAAGAACCTAACAATGGACTTTGACACAGGGCTTTTGCAATAAGCAAAGGCAGATTCACAGAGGTTTCCTCTGACAGAAATCCAGAGCTTAGGGTTTCTTCACGCATGTCATTTCTTTGTAAGCATTTCAACTGACAACAGGCAAAGCATGACAGTTTCCAAACTAAAACTTTAGCTAGTACAGTAGGGTATGTCAGATTTCTGTAAACTAGAAAGTTTTTCCAACTAGATTTCTGTAATTTTTTCCCAGTATTTAACATTTAACATTATTTAGCAGTTTGTAAAAATGGAAACTTAATGGAAACCATGGGGAGTTCTTTTAGTAAAAGTAGGCAGTATTGAAAATATATATCCTATAAGGAAATATCCTATAAATTGTAGCATGGGACACTGAGAGCTGATTTAGCTAAACTCCTGAGAAATGGGCTGCAGGCTGCAGCAGCGTGGTAAGGAGCGAATTTATTGTAATATGAAATAGGCAGCAGCTCAAGAGAAGTGTTCTATGAGATGTGTCCATGAAGTTGGATAAGACTCCTTCCCATATAGTACCCTGCATATGTGAGCATCAAGGGAAGAAGACAAATGCTTGTGGCATTATGAAAGGGGAGTCATGATATGGAATAGGGAGCTTGAAAATTCTGGCTGATTATTGTAAATGCTGATTCTAGCAGCAATACCAGATGAGGGACTGACTATTTGATAAGAAGCATAACATTACTGTTCCATGGGCCACTTAGCTACAGACATTTTGCACTAAAGAATTGAGTACAGGATTCTGTACAGTATTTCCTTTTATTTTTTCAGTGATTAGTTCTGAGAGCTGGGATGATATATCACCTGACGTTTTCTCTGATGCTGAATCAATTTTCTCTTGCTCATATTTTATTGTTATTGTTATTGGTTCTGAATAACCTCTGAAAGCTTACTGCCATATATGAAGCTGTTCCTTCATTAGTGTCTGACGATCCACAGGGACATTTTCATGGAAACTTCTACATCTTGACCTGTAAATTTTCTAGGATTTGAACAATCTTAATGTGAGCAAAAGCCTCCGCTGCTACAGAGAGGAGAAATTATTTATTTGTACAGTCAGCAGTGAGTGTACCCCTAAGCTATAATAAAACTGTTGAAACCAAATGTTCAGTAACTTCCCATCTAGAAAAATTTTCTGAACCTTTCTCTCTGTAGTTTTCTGTGTTTTGAATTATCATTTGTTAAATATATTATGACATACTATTTACCACAGATGACAGCTTTGAGACCTTTGTATGGCTATGTCCTCTAGGAATTTCATAAATAAATCACTGAAAATTAGACATATTCTTCAATTCCTCTTGATGTATTTTATGTCTTCTGAATGATATCTGCTTTGACTAGGATGAGACCAGGTTTATTAATGTTGCTTTATCACCTGCTAAGGGATGTGATGTGCTGGAGTAGGATTTGGACACTGCTTCTTAGCATGTGTGGCTTGTAGACCATAAAGCTGTTATCCTGGATGAGGGGCAGGGGAAGGAAAAAAAAGGGGGGGGAAAGGTACTTATTATTCAAGACAGTTGAGCAGATTGAGGATTCCTGGTTCATCTGAAAACCTCAATTGAACTCTCCCGAAACAGGAAAAGTAATGAAATGCTGCTTGACTATGTTTTTTTTCTGCATTGTGTTTTGACATTGATTTGATCTGAAATTTCATCTTGACCAAAAGTCAGCATCTTTAATATTCATGTTTCTTTGGTGGCTCAGGTCTGTGCACTCAAGGATTTGCTGATAAAACAGCAGTGTTTTGTAAAAGTTGGTGGGTTTACTTGGTTGCTTACAGAAAGTAAATCTAAGAGAATTGGTCCATTACTGGATGTGCATCTGATTCTGAGTTAGTGAGAGATGTAGGTGCTCAGCACTTCTCATTATTGAACCATACAAATAAGGAGGCACCTTATAATGGCTCATGCAGGCTTTTGAAAAGAAAAAAGAAAAAATTACCTTATTCTGAGCAGCTCAGTTCATATCTTACTGCTTGTCCTTCAGGCATCATTCGTTTAATAATGTAGCCTTATCATACAACAGATATAAGAGTATATCTAATTGAACCTTAATTGTTGATTTAGTGCAATACTGCATACGGATAGGCCCAAAGGATATGGGTTTAGATCTTGTTGCTGGAGTATATGTGAACTCAACACAAGTAAAGCTCAGAACAAATGCCTGTGCTTACTGCCTCGCCACACTGGGACCAATTGCTATCACACTTTCCTGTAAAATGCATCCCCTGTTCTGATTTTGTTTGAATTCAATATGATGCCTTTTGTACAGTTTTTGTCATATTCGTTTTGTGAGCAGAAAAAAGATTTTTAATCTGAGTTGCCTTTTTTGTCCTACCTCCATTAAATAACCAGATGGTAATAAACCTGTTTAGATGTTATATTTACTTTTGTAATAATAATTAGATGGGATTCTTACCTTCCAGAACTATTTTTTAACCATGCATCATTCTCTTGGACCTCCTTGGCCATATATATATACTCTTTGCTTATATTCATATACATGCATTTCATATACACTGAAATAGAAATTTTTAAGTTGTTCTAATTCTTGTTACATAAGAAATATTTTATTATTTTTCACCTTTGAATTGGGGAAGTTCTTTTTATAAATCAGCTTGTTACTGTTACAATACAATCAGTATTGTCATTTTATATATTTCAGCAGAAGGTTTACCAATGTACTTTGGGCTGCAATGTACTGAGATCAGCCATCCATTTATGAAATGCCCTCCTGGCATTTAGAAGCGGTATCCATTCTGCAAGAGCAGCAATGTGTGAAAACCTGTAGGAAGTAATATAAATAATGGTTTATCCAGTTGAAACGTGGAGCCATTGGTTTGTAAATGACACAGATGTAACTCACATGCTGCAATTTGGACACTACTCTGTCATAAAACCATCTGACTTTTGCCATGTCTAAGACTTATCACATAGTGTGTCACCTACTTCATACGCTATAGCTGGTGGTTTATTTTTGGTGATCTCTGAGAAATTAATTATTAGCTCTAATGGCTTCATGAGATTCAGTAAATTCTCGAGCTGAAGTAGAATGTCTATTGCATCTCCCTCTATTGTGGGCCCTCTAAGTTGCCTCTTAAATAGTGAATATCCTATTTATTCTTAATTACAAATAGGTGATGTGTATTTGCATTAACCTTTGCTTATTCTGCCATTAGAAGAAGTAAATTAGTGGCACAGAGGCTATAACCTTTCTTAAACGGTGTAGCCAACCGATCTGCTATAACCACATAGTAAAAAGCTGAAAAAGGTGTTTACAGAAACTTGATGAGATTTCAAAACCTAGCAGTAGAGAATTAAGGTTTTTTGTGTGCTGTGGAATAATTTGTCTTGTAATTTAGCTTTAATTCACATTTTCACAATTAATTAAACATCAACCTAATCATTATACACATAAAGCATTTAAATTGATGTATGAAGAATGATGGGGAATGAATAATGCTTTGAAGATCCATTTCAAATTAGTTGTTTGATTAATGAATATTCCACAAGGGCATTTGTGTGATGACCTCTGTTGATGACTTAAAGAAAGGCATGGCTGTTTAGATAATGAGAAGACAAAGTGAGTGAGAGTTATCTCTGCAAATAAGCAGTGTAGAATTACAAGGATTAATCTATACAAAGCGTATTACTCTTTTGCATTGCTTGTAAGAGATAACATAGAACTGTAAGTTCAGTAAATAAGTTTGGTATTTGAAGATACTGCTTAATGATAAAATGTGCTGACTGTACACGCTGGTTGTCTTTCTCTGGATATGGAGGACCATGGTGGAAGGCTGTTCTCTCTTCCCAAGCCCATTATGATCCTTCACAGCACCTGACAGACATTGATGTCTTGCATGCGGAAGCAGGAGAATGTTTCACACTGCAGCTCATTCACTTCTCATTGCGTCCATAATTAGCAAAATGAATTGTAAATGTTTTACTTGGTAACCTTACTTAACAGATTTGATTTCCAGCTGTTTTAAGCAGTGTATAAAATGTATATACAAAACTAATAGTAATCTTACATCTTATCAGGGAATACTGGATAATGGAAAGAAAGAAAACTTCTCATACGCTGGTTGATCTAGAACAGAGACAGTGCACGTTTCAGGTACCTTCTCTCACATTTTTTCCTATTCCCCTGAGTCTCTTTATTCCAATATTTTTGTTCTCTCAGCTGCAGTCTCAACAAAACTGAAACAAAATTCTAATATTTCCTCTTAACCCAGAAAGTCAAGGAACAGCCAGGTTTATTTGCTTTCCTTGGAAGTAGAGACAAGAGCCAGCACAGCATAGCACCCATATTTCTGCTGGGTAGGAGATTTCAAATTTGCTATCAAATGTAACTTTTTTCTAGATCCTATGTGATTTCAAGGGATTTCTGCAAAGTCTGGATACAGGAAGAGCAGGAGTTCCCATTTCCCCAACCTACATACTATTAAAAATAATTAGAAGGTAAATTAAAGCAGACTTGAAGCATGGGCTAATGCAGTGAAAATGGTGAAATAAATTTTGAATTAGAGAATATCAGCACACAGCTGTCAATCACAGTATTTACACAAGAGAAATCAGAATCATGCCCACTGTGATGTCTTCCAATATGCTTCTTTGGAAAGACACTATTTAAAGCACAGTACGAGGCCACAAATAGTAGGACTTAAAATATAGAATACTTTTGCATTCATCAATGGATAATAATGATTTGAAGTTTTTATCTCTAAAAGTTATCTCTTTGAGCTTTGTCATTACTTTTTGGTATATTTTTAAAATTTTGTTGCTGATAAAATTAGCTCTGCCTTGTGATTACAATGACTACATGAGAATGACAGGAAAACATATTTATTAATAAGTTGTTTTTACATAACACCTTGAATCAATAGGTGCAGATGAAGCTGAAGTTGCATTGAACATTAAGCTGTTACCAGAGAAAACTTTAAAGATAAAAGTTGTCCCTGCCCATGGCCTGGGGGTTGGAAAACTAGATGATCTTTCAGGTCCCTTACAACCCAGGCCATTCTGTGATGAAAATGTAGGAAGTTACTACATTGTGGAAGTTAGAAAAGTTGCCTGCAGTGAGAAGCTGGGAGGTAGATGTGTTAGGCAAGGGAAATGTCATTTCTTTATTAATGCATAACACCTAACTCCATCTAGTGTAGTGTATAGCCTCTCATGTGGTATTGATTACACTAAAAGTAATCACTATTTATATAAAATACCTTTAAAACCTTCTTGCAATTAGCTCATTTCTAATGATCCATGCAGCCTAAAGAAAAAAAAATCCTAGAGAAGAAACAAGGACTATTCTGCCTCAAGAAAAGAGAAAGCAAGTGCTTCACTCCAAGTTCTCAGCTGGTGCAATCAGTGTCCTCCAGGGACCCCACTGCTCAGAGATTTGTTGTATTATGTATTTGTCTTTGCTTGTAGTATAACTGAAGTGAAAAGAAGGCAATTGTTTATCTCTAAGCTTCTTATCTTGTGAACAATGTGTGCTGGAGCATATGTGTGTGTGCGTGCATAGATTCAAAGTTAGCACCAGAACAGAGGAACTACCATTTAACCGGAGATTTTTCTAAAATTGTAACACATACCCCCAAACCACTAAATGTTTTTATATACCCATGATAGAAGATCAATTGAAAGATCAATTGGAAGTTTTCAGCTGACTGCCCTGTGCAAATTGTCCTCCCAGGACAGAGCTCCGGTGGGAGTGGTCAGACAAACCCAGCTCGGCTCAGCCAGCAGCCAGAGTAACAGCAGGCTGGCATTAATATGCCTTCACTAAAGGGCGACGCTCTCTGCAGTTTCTTTACCACCTGTGTATCTAATTTCTTTTCATATTCAAGCTTCTCCTCATTAGTGTCCTAGAAAGAAATAGCTTTTCTGTGAAAATGAAATGTTGAAACTCTACTTCTAAGTGTATACTGTTCCACCCTTGTATTTTCAGTGTTGAAAACCAGTTGTTACATCTACAGCTGAACCCTTCAAATCCTGAGCTTATTGAAAGAAAAGGGATCAATTTTGAAACTGTGCTGGAAAGAAAAAAATCCTGAGAGGAAAGTATTCAATGGTAAGGTATCCAGCCGTGCAAAGCTGTTTGGAGGGAAGAGCTGCTGCCTTTATTCTTGAATGGCACAATTCAGAGAGCTTTTAGAGCAATAAAATCGCACCTTTGGCAATCATGGGGAATGATTTCTGCACAGAAGTCTTGCAATGTAAAAGTATGTGCAATGGACCTTGAGCTTGTTTACCTGGTCCACCCTGAGGGATCTGAGCTGTTCTTTATGCATCACTGTCATGGTTCTCCAAACCTAGCCACAGAAGCCATTCATTTCCAAAGAGCCAGGTGATTCAACACCTGCCTGAAGGGCCAGGTATGATCTACTTCTGCACTTTGCAGACCCCGGTACAAAGAGATTTTTATCTTACCATGCAAATGGATTCCTAAATTCTCATCCAAACTTTCCCCGCATTTTCAGGTTTAACCAAAGATAATATATCAAAATGAAATTCAGTGAAGTGATGGCTTTATTTTGCCTGGTCTCAATTAGAAAACGGTGTGGACCATGAGGTATGTGCTCTGTCAGCTTTCTATCCCAGAAGAGAATGAACTGCAGCTCCTGTGAAGCACTGTGGCAGCTTGAGGAAAGATTAATGTTGAACTGTCCTGAGACAAGATACTTTAATTGTATTTAGGAAACTAAATTAGTCCTGCATAGATCAATCCAACCTAAGCCAATTTGTTTCATTTTAATTTTGCACATCGGAAATTGAAACATGACAGAAAAATTCAGTTCTCACAAATTTGCTTTCTATTACAAGTCTTACCCCCAAATTCTCTATTAAATTCTCAACTGACATGTAATATTTACTCTTTCCTGCTGGTGGCTGAAAGCCAACTTCCTTCAAGGTTACTGTTTGCAAAATCCTTTTGCTGGACGGAAGGCATGCAAAGATCAAAGCTCTCCCTGAACTGCCTGGTTTCATCTGGGAAAGGTGCTTCTTCAGCTCATCAAAACATACACTCTAAAACCAGGCAAACATCTCAGAATAAATAATGTATAATGATTTCACTCAAAGGGGCAGGTTTGGGGTTGCAGGCATTCTGCCATGAACATGGACGGCTTTAGTCAGCTTGGACAGTGAGTTAATTGTCCTTGCTTCTGTCTGCAGTAAAATGAGTCATTTCGAAGAACCACAAACCAGCAAATTCAACAGCAGGAAGGGAGAGAGAAAGGGCATTGTGGAGTCGTTTCACAAGGACCAGTAGCTACTGCTTGCTGGTGAGAGCCATTCCAGACCTTATGCTTGTAATTGGCACTCTAAGATGCTTTTGCTTTTTATGTTTCCAAGTGAGCCATTCAGCTAACGTTAATTTCATTCAATGGCAATAAAGGTGAAATCTCTCTAAAAATAATTCTCTTCTTTTGCATCAGCATATGATCCCTAAGTAAACAGACTTTAATTAATGGCAGTGAGCATCCCATCAGCCAGCAACACTCCCTTTAGCTACGCTAAATCCATGGCGCTTTTAAAACAACTCCTTAGACACAGCATCCAAGTCTTTCATCCTACTGCCCAACACCCCTCTCTGCAGCGAGACGCAATGGTTTTGAGTGATGTGATACAAAAATAGCACCTAAGCAGCTGTAGCGAGTGAGCCTGCTGTGCTGTCGGAAAGGAGAAAATCTTTCAGTTTGTTTTGTGGAGGTTCATGCAGTGGTGGTATTTCTATGAGTTTTAAAAAGTCTCATCTCTTTTTGTGCCCATATCAAGAGGTGATAGTCTCCAGCAAACATGGCATGCCTATCATTGGCAGCTTTGTCTAGGAGTTATTCTCACCAGAAGTCAGGACATAAAATTGTTTTGATGACTCACAGGTTAGGTAGAAGACTGTTGTACTTTTCATCAGCTGTCGCCTGTCTCTGTCTCGCTTTGGTGCTTTCGATGAGACACCAGAAGGGTCATTTTAGCCCTCAAAATTTTTTGGCAGCAACTTGCTCTTGGCCGGAGGTATCCCATACATCCACAAAATGTGTGAGAGTTAGGCAGTGCAGACACTGATGTTTCTGACCGTTTTCTCACTGCTTATGGCTATTTCAAATTAGCTCTCTGTGTTGGTAGTATTTCTAAAGTGATGAGTGGCTGCCTGCTAAAGCACTGCTTACTTGCCTTGCAAAGCAGCTTGCCTTGCAGCGTGTTGCTGGCATGATCATCCTTGCCCACGCTGAAGGGACCGAGTCATGCAAGCTCCCTTCTGCCATGTAGGACCCATGTAAAGCAAAGGAAAGTGCTTTGGGAAGTGCTTTATTCATGAAGAATTTAACACCTCACTTCTGTTCCCTCTGCAAGGGCACCTCATTGACAACCTGTGTGTGCTACCTGCTGGTGAGATTGATCTTTGCCCTGTGTCAGAAAGATGCTTAATGATCATTCAGGTTAATTTCCAAACGTCCTTGTGATATCTTTGGGAGAGGAAGATGAATGGTGGGTTTGCTATGTGTGACTGGGTTTTGTGAGAGATTTGTTTTGCTGGTGGATCAAGGCAGTGAAGAAAGGTTTGCCGGCAGCTATGACCTCACTGATGCCACTGACCAGATGGAAGAATGGTTATTTCTGCTGACCTGCCTGAGCATGTGCTAGAGCTTGTCCTCTGCAAAGAGCAACAGAGATGCCAGTGGTGAGTGGAGCTTTGCACATTGAGGAGCTGCTTGGTGAGGAACGCAAGGAAGGAGACAGAACTGCACTTAGAGAGAGGATAATGAAAATCAAATAGGTGACAGTCAGGGTGCTGTGGGCACAGCATGCCGAACAGCTCCCTGGTGGGCGCATCAGCACAAGCAGTAGCTGCCCCTGCTGCTGGCTCTTGCCCTGTGTTTCATGCCTCTCTCTTCATCCAGCAGTCCCATGCTGGCACAGCTGTTTTTTTCCAGGAAACAAGTGAAGGAGGCTGGAAAGTAAACACTCTTGATTACTTTCTTCCAGAGGATATTCTTCAGCTGAATCAAGTTCCTCCCGCCTACCTGGCCACATGGACACAAATGCAGCAGCAAGGACAGAATAATTCACGGCCAGGAGCAAGCCGTTGGAAAGGACAGATGGATGGGGCAGGAAGTGGTTGGAGCAGACCTGCCTCTAAATGCCCAACCGCGTTGGTCCCTGTGATATCATGGAAATGCTCTGACTTTTTATTAATATGCAAAAGCCTGCAAGGCATAAATTATGCCAATTAATTAGCTGGATTTCTGGAAAGGATCCCATATTGTTTTTTAAAGAACTTTGGTCATATAGTCGAAGGAGCATATACACATAGCTTTGGATCTCCTGTGTCTTTTTCCAGCAAAGAATCAAAACAGTTTTTTGAGGAAACTGGCAACTGGTTGCTCATAAAATTGCTTTATTGTAGTTCTTGCCTTGCTTGACTGTTATGAGGAAGGAAGATATGTACTCACCACACTCTGTTAACTGGGAAATTCTGTGGAGTTGCTGGCAGGTTTCTGGTCTGATCGCCACAGTGACATAGGGAGCAGGCCCTCATGTCAGAGCTGCAGAATGGTTACTGGACAGAGGTCCGGGGGCTGAAAGGAAAACCTGAGAACCCCTTATTTCTAGGCCAGGCCAGAAATCATGAACTGGACTTTCTAAACCAAACGCTAAATATTAAATGAAAGCAAACCATAAAAATGGCTCTTTCTCACTTTGTACAGAAGGCTGCAGAGGGGTTTAAAGGGTTCCATCACAGATGGCATAATTACTACATGGCAAAATCCACCAAAATTGTGGCTTTAATATTAGAGATATAATCAAAATTTGGCCAACTTTTTGCATATTTCGTTTTTCGGGCAGGAGTTATGGTTTTATGTACTGGAACTCTATAACAGCTTATCAAAAGTGCTTCAAATGAACATATGTTTTCCCAGGGTTGTGTTTTCCAAGCATGCCGAACGATTTAGTAATACTGGCTAATGATGCAAAATGGTTTTCAATAGCAATTTAGTGGCTAAATGAATCATACTTAGATAAGGGAAATCTGAAACATTCCGTTTTATGCAAAACTCCTAAATGACCTATCCTACGTATCTCTGAGGAGAACTTAACACAGGGTGGATCATGGAACTGGAAAAATACAATGATATTTTATTCTTTACAAATGGTTGGGATTTTAAAGAGAACTCTAACATGCCATGCCAACAATTTTCTTTATGCTTGCTATCTTTGAACAGATTCACGTATGTCTTTGGAGATGAACTCTTTTCTTCCTTTTTGCATGTAATATGCTGAAACACTGGTTAATTGTCATTTGTTTTCTTTTACTTGTGATTTCTGTTTCTTTTTCCCTTTTTTCTTTCTTATTAGATATTAATAAACGAGGAAAACAGAAAAATACAAATGCTGTGACTTGAAAAACAAATGATGTAATGCATATTTTATCCTATTTTATTCTATACACCTATCAAGCTAGGTATTTCCTCCAAAAAGAGTTTTTCAAATCAACTTACAAAATATGAGAAGGTATCTTACACAGTTTTGGACATGCCAGAGTCGATTAACAAATGCATTCATATTTGTACAACTAAAATCAAATTTCTGTAAGGCCTAGAGAAAAGCAATTAGTCAAGTTCCACGCCATGATTTTTATCAGAAAATTATTACCACTATTCACATACTTTTTATTTTTCTTAGGGTCCTATCCAAAAGATGTGATCTACTTGCTTTTTTGAGAAAACAAGAAAAAAGGAAGGGAGAGCAAAACAATGGAAAATCTGGTTGACATAATACAAGGCAAGCTGTCCAGAAAAGTAACTGTTACTCTTGAGACACTAATCACTTAAGATGTTCATGGTTTGTGAATTTCATTCAGTGTTCCAGGATCAGTAGATTACATTTCTAGAAGTGGGGCCTGAAAAAGTACTTTATTAAGGAAGCATATACTATTCACTACAGCACTGGGTAGAATTTTATATTGCAAAACACTTCTTAACTTTTAAATAAATTTTATCCCTGGTGACAAGTTAATAGATATCACACTAGGCTATTTGCTAGGAATTGATTTATGTTGGTAGTAGACAGAAACAGTAGCCTTCTTATTCTGAGAGAAAATTGGGAGTGGGATGTGGAGGAGGAAGTAGAAGAAATATGAATTTTATGGTGATCTTAATTAGAAAAATATTATAGCACCAGGGTCACACAAAAGGGGTGAAGCATTGTTTTACTTTATGACAAAAAGATTGATAGTTTCCACCTAGGATTTATGGCAAAAGCCCATTTTAAATTGCCATAAACAACAAATAAAAATTACAGCCGGAAACAATATTTTTATGCAACTGGTCTGCACAATCAGGATTTTTTTTTCTAAGTTATTTTATATTTTAAGATGACAGATATGTTCCTATCTAGGGAATCTCCATATTTTCAAAACAATCTCTGCTGAGACATGAAAAAACTATCAATAGAATATGGAACTTAATGATTCTGTGAGGGTATGTTATCCTCAAAGCATATAATGAGAAAAATAGAATACTTAAAGTTGACGTTGACCTATTTCAATTATCTCTTTGCTTTTCAGACATGGAAATGAAGTTTAGGACCAGCAGCACTTAGAATGTGTTCTCTCAATAGGCTGGAAGCATACTTGGGGACTCCATTGAAGTGTAAAGGAACATTACATGTTGGCACAATAACTGATAGAAGATTACAGACTCAGATTAAATTACTGTAAGTCAAAAGCAGTTAAAAATGCACAAGAAATTAATTTACAGAAAAATCAGTCTTGAAATGTTCTCAAGCAACACTAATTTAAGATATTCATTGCTTTGAAGAAACGGTGTTACATGAAACTCAGAATGCATTTCAAAGGTCTTCAAAACCCTATAGCACCTAAATTTCCAAATTAAAACTTTTCTTACTTTTCTTTTGTCCTCACTAAGAAGCATGGTGGAAAGGTGGAGATCTGCATCAAGGTAAGGTGTGCATACTTACTATGTTTGGGAAGTAAAAAAACCTAGAAATCTGAGCCCTACACCTGGGCGTGTCCAGCGATACTGTCAAAAATTAAATCTGACTGCCAGATAAGCAAACAAATGCCAGCAAACGGCTTCATGAGAGTAAAATTCAGCAAACTCTTTATCTTTCTGGACTTCAAATCTGTTTTTTTTTTCTTTCTCAAGGCTGCAACATGGTTGCTCCAACCATGACAAACCCTGACCAGATCCTTGTTTCATTTGGTTTAACTCCATATGCCTTAATATGGCTCCTGCCTGCTTCCAACAGCTGCAGGCTGAAACCTACTTTTTTGCCTCCAAGATATCTTTTATTTAGCAAGTCTTCTGTAAGTTAAATGTTCATCATGTAGATAGGAACTCCCCTTGATTTGTTTAAATTTGATGTTATCACATTCACAAGCTGGCTTTCTCTTTATTATTTTAATACCTGAAACACAGAAGCTTAAAAACCAGACTATTGCAATGATTCCGTATCGATATATTTCCAGAGAAAAAGGACATCTTTGAATGTTAGAACAGAAATTGAGAGAGTAGAATATATTTTAATGTAAATCTAATGATTCGTTCTAAAATCAGCACTTAAATGTTTTTTAAGAAACAGATTTACAATATCATTAACAGCTAATTATGAAGTGTTTATAGTCCTACTCTTTTAAAACAAATTGTCTTCTCTAAATATTTTTTTAAGTCTCAAAATAGCAGCTGTCTAAAAAGAAGATATACATTTTCCTTGAAATTAATCCTGGGCATAGCAAATATTAGAAAAAGATAAAAAGTAAGATTGCATCCTTTCTCTTTATTTTTTCCACTCTGAAATTGTACAAATGACATTACAACATTTCAGAGTGTTTTTTCATAAATAATTTTCACTTTACTTTGAATATTTGCACATTGATGACTTGGGGATTTAGTCATTTTCAGTGTTCTCTTCTTTCATGAACACTCTGTGATTATTCATAATGAGCCAACGGTGTCTTTGAAAGTACTGCAGACTGTGAAAGTAAGATTAAAAAAAAAGTTTTAGTGACTGCAAATGAAAGACCTATTTAATCAACTGAATTCCATTTAAACGTTAGCATTAGAAACTTCAGTATGTCATCATTATATGTTTAACCCCTTAAAGCCATGCCCCTCTAAGTCACACCCTGGAACCTGTGTGACAGCATAACATAGAGAATCAGTATCCTGAGTTAACAAAATGTGTGCTCCAGACCTAGTGTGGAGCCAAAGGCTCATCCTGGATGCATTCTCAGACTTCTCTCGGCGCTTACTTAAAGTACTATTTGAGCACTGATGAGAGCAACATCTCCTGATAAAGCATTTGGATGGGTTAAGAAACTGCTGATTCTCCAGTAAAAAAGGTATTTATGGAGGTAATATTAACAGATTTTTGTATTATAAAGTCAGCCCAGTAATGCTGACTGGATTTACATTTCTCTGTGTGAGCGTGTGTATTAGTTTGCCATTTTAAAATTCATTGAAGAAATATTTAAATTGTTGTAAGTTCTACCACATTTCTCTGGGGAACCTATGGCGGTATCTGCTGCAGTCCATGGTTTAAGCTGGGACACGTTTTTGCATTTATTAACCATTCAGCCCCTGTTAACTCCAAAGTGCGTATTTTGGGACCATATTCCGGAAATACCACAAGTGACAGGGAAAACATCCTGAAACTGTGTATCTCTCAATTCAGTTTAATGTGGAGATACAAGCATAAAACACAAAGTTTCTTATTTGCCAATCGTAATAGGGTGTCAGCAGAGGTACTGCTTGCTTTCCTTTTTTTAGGAGAAAGTAAACCTGCTGTAGGCAGAAAAATAAAGCAAAACAAACCCAAAATGAAACTAAAACCAAATTAGCAAACAAAACCCAACTAAACACCCCCCACAAAAAAACCCCTCAGAGGTCATTTAGCTCATAACTTGGTTTGCGCTCATTTAGGGCTCTAAGGAAAGAACAGAGACCTGAAACAGCGCCAGGCTAAAAGAACCCTTGCTGCTGGTTAGGCAGCCACTGAAGCAGCATGGTACTGGGTTAGACTCAGGTCTAACTGAGCAAAGCTGTGGCTTCCCTAAAGACCTGAGTACTTTTGAGGACTGAAAGTTAATGTGATCCTTGTGTGATATTATAGGACATGCATTTCATTTATGCTAATATAAAATTTGTATTCCACTGTGATCCCAAGAATCTGTTCATGGGTTAGAATCTCCCAAAATCTTTATTTATACTAACTTCACCTGGACTCCATAGCTGAGAAGTTTCTGGGCAGAGAAGTCCATGGCACTAAAGCAACTCGGTTGCTTTGGCCCTGGAAGAGATGGGAGCTGGAACAAACAATGTCCTCACACCCTCCCCACGGGAGCATGCGTACCTTCATCACCCACACGGTGTCATTTCCTCCTCCTCATTAGCTTCCCACGATATGAGACAACAGAATTGTCCATGCGGACAAGCAACTTGTGCTTGATTTATTGTCGCTGATGCTGACACAAGTAATAAATTCAAGGGAAGATGAAAATTGCCTAACAAGAACGATTCAAATAACACCTGCCTTCCTGGGCAAAGGAGCACTTATTTTCTTCTACTCCACTGACAGCACATTCACTGACCTTTACAGGAATGGTGAAAACTGCACACATGCCAATATTTAGGAAATTAATGCGTTTTATATCTTGTCTCTAAACAAAAATAAAGGAAAGCTCAGGTTCTGTGCTCTGGCACTTATTATATGGCAAAAATATGAAGATTAACTCTCCTACCAACAAAGGGTAGAAATCCTACTTGATAAAAATTTAAAGACATATTACAATGATGTAGAAGATGCATTAATTCTGAAATGTTGATGAATTTTTTGAAATGCTGCATCGAATAAGTGATTTTTGTAGCAGCCAGTGGCAATATAAGTTTCTGTCCACATATTAAGTATAAGCTGTGATTCTCCCAAGTGAATGATATTAAGATTTGAATTTGAAGAGTAATTTGCATCTTAAAACCATTATTCCTCATTGGGCACAGTTGATAGTATCTTTCTGCCTATTCATATACATTCTGGGTTTCAAGACAGGAAATATTTGCTGGAAATGTATGCCTTTCTCTGACCTTACAGCTGGAGATCCTCCTACATAAAAATATAGAGAAATACTCTTTTCCCCCCAAAAGCCTGCAGAGACAGTCGTATCTCCATGCCAGAGATCCAAAACTCAAGCTAAAGAGAACTTGAGCCTCCTTCCTTCTATGGACTCCCTTTCAGCAGGAAGCTTCACCAGAAGACCTCTGGAGATCCCTTCCAGTTACTTTGCTCTGTGAGTCCCTGAACCACTTTATGCTTACTTGGTGGTTCATACATGTGTAGTATTAGGAACCGAGTGATTTCTAAAGGATTTAAAGGGCTAATAGAGGATGCAAAGGGTTGGGAGAAGAAGCCAAAGGCATAGATTGCCTTGGGTTAGGGCTGTCAACACTTCTAGTACCTGAACTGAACATCTCCGAGAGACTGAGGAACAGTGTTGTATAAAAGGTGTGTATAAAAGGATATGTGAAACTCAATCAGGATAGTGCTCTTTGTAGGGAGCACTCATCATCTGGACTGGTCTTACTGAGAGCTTGGTGGAGCAGCAGCAGTGGAGAGTCTGAATATATACCATATACACTCAAGAGTAGTCTTTCAAGGAGGGAGATAACCAGTATATCACACAGCCACCTTGTAGGCTGATCTTCCTGCTGTGTCCCAAAGCAGCAGGCAAATGAAGACAGAAAAATCATCAAGACTTCTTTTTGTTCTCCCTTTCTCAGCTGCACCATGGCTGCTATATCTAAGAGGATAATATGCTTCTGCCATTAAAAGACAGTCTAGTAATTTTATTTCCTATTATAGGAAGTGTCTATATGTCAAGTGTCTACTAAAAGCATTCTTTAAATGCAGAGTGCTGTTTAGTTGGGGTTTTTTTACCTTCTAGCATATAGGCCAACATAGCTATAGTCATGTACAAGCATTTAAGCAATTAGCATTCAGTAAGTTTTAAAATAAATGAAAATATGTGGGTTCAAGGTAGAAATGTCGGCATAAAGGCATTCGGGTATGGGTTGTACCAAGCAGAACTTAAATTCTTTTTACTGTTTTATGTTAAAATAACACAAATTGGCATAAACCTCCGTAGCTGGGTACCTCTCTCTTTCAGTTGTGAGACCCTGGGATGTCTAGAGTGCCAAAGTGTAAAGAAATGGACAACTGATCTCTCCAGTCCCAGTAGACGATGGAGATGAACAGGTCTTCACGCAGCCAGAGCTGCACACCAGGACATGTGCTTCTTCGTTTAATACTTTGGCACTGACCAAACCTGGAATCTGATGGACTGCTCAGTAGGTGAGTATAAAAGTTCTTCTTTGTCCTAATCGTGCTGTATTGTTTGGTCAGCTTCTATTATAACTGTCTAATATGATGATAGCCCATAGTGTTTGAGTTGCCCAATAGTCTATCCCAAATTAAGTAAGGAGGAAAAGAGCTTAAAATATTTACAGTGCAAGACTGCACATCAAGTTATAGATAAACTCAGTTTGAGATAAAGTCAGATGTCGTCAATTTTTTTTTTTTGTTTGTAATTCTGGAAATTTTGGTGTGACTCTGACACAGGTCATAGCCCATGGGTTTCTGAGCAGGAGGCTGATAACACTGTAAATTGTGATTGTGGGATTGAGAGATAGGAATATCTTTTAGAGTGTGAGAAATAGACAGAAATGTTTTCTACGATGACCAAATATTATTTTTCATCAGCTCTCTAAAAAGTTTCAGCCTGCCCTGATTTTCTCCATTGAATCTAATAGAACTGGATTAAACTACAGGGGAGATGAGAACATAAATTTGATTCCTTTCATTCCATGTAATATTAGGGTTTGTATTCTTTCAAGCTGTAATAACCTCTAGACTTCAGCAAAATTGAAAACCTTTAAATAGCCTTTCACAACCTTTCAGTGTAGTAATGAAGTTTTAAGTGCTCACTGGGGATTTTCTGTTCAGAAAAAATCTAAGCAGCAGTAGATATTAAAATCTAATGTTTACTTCAACTCTTTTAAAGCCTAATGGGTTTTTCTGACAGTGTAATTTTTAAAAGGTTGGGTTTCATTTATTGATATAGTATACTCACCCTGGAAATCTTTCTTCTTTAAGAACTCTGGTGGGAACCTTATACTTTCTTGGAGCACCTGAAAAGCCAGCTAGAACAGGGAAAAGGAAAACTTGCCAAGACCTGACTAGAACAACAACAAGTAAAAAACCCCAAACCCAGAACTCATGATTTAAACACCACAGGAGGCAAAAAACAAATTAAGGATGTAGATTCCCTGTGTGCACATAATTACAAGTATGTGAGTCACTGGAGTCAACACAGTTGCTCATCTACCTAAAGACCTGGAGAGGATGTTTGGCTGCACTCGACTCGGGGAGTAGCTTAGCAGATTTCATTTATTTATTTGTTTGTTTGTTTGTTTGTTTATTTATTAAGCTGTTGCTCAAGGGGGTAGCAGTGGGAAGAGAAAATTGCAGGGTGAATTTATACTGATTAAAGAAACACACTGTGTACACAGGCATTTCTGAGGCACAGTGTGGGACTGCAAAGATTCTGGGTTTTTGTGCTGCTAAATTAGTGGTGAAAAGAGGATCTCAATTTCATTGAGACAGTAAAAGCGTAAGTCCCAGAGGGATATTTTTCATCGTTGTATTGCTTTATATACAATGTTTTATACATATCCATTTTTATTATGCATGCAAACAGTTATTAGTATTTGCTGGGAACATATAGTAAGGTGACTTGTAGGTTTGCTTCCTGTTACAATAATCGATTCAGATGGCACTTAGGTATCTTTTGCTGATAGTTTTTCATCTTCTTAAATCATAAAATAAAAGCAGAAGGAAATACAGAAACAAGGAAATGAGAAAATGATCAAAAATTCTTGTATCTAACAGATAAAAGTCCAGAAAATAAAGCAACAAATTACAGCATATTTTCATTAAGAAAATAAGCATGTAGGAGAGAGAGGATTTGCTTATGAATATCTCTTAAATACATAAACATATGCAAATGAAAAGAAACAGGTCCTAGCATAGATATATATGTAATAGCAAAACATCCTATGGTTGGTTTCTAATTTCTAGCTAATTTTGACTCATCAGTGTGTGCTTAACTTTAAGAGCATGTTTATATCTATTGGTTAAACAAATGCTTTCGGGCTAAACTACCAGTGCCGTGTCCCAAGCTGCCTACTGAATTCCCTGTAATAGGTTTACACATTCAGGCCAGTGGTAGCTTGTCAGGGAAAGGAGCTTCCTGACTTGTCTGTGTTGCTCTGCTTTTGCCCTCAGACTGTACTTCACAGAGAAGTGCAAGGAGAGTCACAGATTGATGGCTGAAAATTAAGAGCTAAAAACTGCTACCAAAGAACATGAAGGCCTGTGCCCGGGGCCTTGCTCTTCCAGTTCTGGGCAGACATCCTTCTGCTGTCCAGCACTCCTGGTTCAACAACAGCACAGTGTTAACACATCAGAAAACGTCAATTGTTGAGCAATGCACAGTGGCACAGCTCTTCAGTCTTCCCAAGCTGAAAGAGACTTTAGGTAAAGGGAAAAGCTAAGAAGCCAGAGAAGAGTTCACAATATGGGAAGCAAAGCCTTAGAGAGAGACAAAACATATGATGAAAGAGGTTTGAGAGAGACATTGCTGGTTCAGAAAAAGCAATCACAGGAACATTGCAGAGAAAAATGCTTAATTAGAAAGTTTAGGAGACTGTAATGTGGGATTTCCCATTTTACTTATCATGTGATGCTCAGTATTAAATACTTCAGTTGATGGAAGTATTTTCAAGGAGTAATTTGAGCACCTTTCCTGGATATGGTTCAGGCTGCTACTTCTGTGAGGGACACAAAGCTCCAGTCAGCTTTCCTCCTTGTCTCCAGATATATGCACTTTCTGACCATGTGAATGTAGCTTTCTGCAGCACTTAAAGTATAGAAATGCAGTGCCAGCAGAGCACCTGCTTTTCATTTTGCAGGCAAAAGTCCCATTCACATTTCTTTCCTGTAAATTTATTTAAATCAGTCTTGGGCAGATAGGAGATGGAAGAAAACAAAAGGTTAGGAGCAAGAGGGAATGCTGACAGAGAAAAAAAGCAGGTTAGAAAGAATAATTGAGACCTAGAATGAAAAAATGACAAATGGATTATCCAGACCTTTCTTCTCACACAGTAAAAGAAGGAAGCAGAGGAATGAACAAAAGGGAAAATGCAGTGCAAAGAAATTATAGTTTAGGGATATGAAAAGCTCAGAACAGCTGTGAACACATGCTGGGCCAGCTCCTTCACTTGATGTAACTACTGATTATGTAGGTATCTGGAAGCGGCTTTATCAGAGTGGGCATGTGTGTCAGACCCGCAGAGGGGAACAAAGTCAGGTTTACTTCTACAGTACGTTCTGGTCTTTCCTTTAAATATTTGAAGCCCACTCTTGGGAGATCTGTGTGCCTCTGCTGTTCTCCACTGGCCCCCAGCCTTATGCTTGGGTGGAGCAAAGCATGAAATTCAGGCAGACCAAAATGAAAGCACCGGGCAGCACAGTGGCAAATGAAAACACTACTGATATATACAGGCTAATGGACTTCAGAGAGAATAGTCTTGAGTTTTCATGCACATTGCTGCTTTGAAATTAGCTGTTAACCACCAAGGAAAATGACTAGGATGTCATTGTGGACAGGTCACTCTAAACCTCTGCTTAATGTGCTAATATGAAGCAGTCGATTAAGAAGCGGCCCAGTCAAACTGCTTTCTAATTAACTGGATACAGAGTAATACTGAAAACATCACCGATGTCATGATTCAGAAAGACTCCCATCTCCCTTCAGCTCCATGCTGTTTTTCAGCTAAAGCAATTCTGTCTTGGAAAGAACTAACAAGAGGGATTTATGGCACATTTTAAGACAGAGATGTGATCTTACAAGATCCCTTCCAACATGAGCTGTTCTATGAGCCTATGATTTTGAAATGAGAAGAAGCTGAAAACTATTGGGATAGTTGTATGTGAACACGGCATTGCTCAGCAGAGGTACTTCACTCCTGTGTCCCTTTTTGCTTAACAACATATGTGAGAAGGCAGAGTAAAGATGAAAAACAATGAACTTTAAAAAAATAAAAAGGTGTAGCCAGTTTATCTGGTTGATAAAGATACTTCCAGATCCTGGGAGTTAAACAAGAATTGAACATTTGCAAGGGGAATGAAAGCCTCTATTCTTTCTTCAGATAGAATACTTTTTCTCACACTTCTTGTTATTTGGGATTATAAAAACTGAAGTTGCTAGGCATAAAGTAATTGCCAGGTCTATGTCTCCACTGCAGAAATGAGTGCTGTGCAGATATGATTGAATGAACTGAGAAAGAGGTGACGCATTCTCTGTGACTCACGGCACTTGAAATTGCTATGTTAATTATAAAGTTTGGGTAAGTCTCCATGGCACTGCTACCTTAAAACTGACAACGCAAGATAGAAACTTCTCTTGTCAGAGATGATCACATATGTCTTGCACCTTTCTCTGATCTTAGAATCACAAGAAAAGATAGACTGAGAAGAGTTCAAGATCATCCTAGTCTGCATTTCCTCAGCAGAGCTGGACCAAAAAAGCCATTTGTCCTCATGCACTTTTGTCTGTCTTTAAGACCAAAGAATGGACATTTCACAGCCTGCCCATTCACCACTGACACTGTTCCCTTTGTTTTTGAAAACAGCCTTTTTTTTTGATGATTCTAATTGTCTCTTTCACTCTTGTGAAATTATTTATTGTAGACCATTCTTATTTCTCTTTCAAGATGTTCTCCAATAGCATACAGTTTTGTTCAGTTTCTTCAATATTCAGCTCACCATTTTACCTGGAGATTCTCCAGTGATGGATGATTATTTTTTGAGCATATCTCTATGCTTCTTGACCTCTCATCACAGCATTTTTGAAACAACAGGGCTTTATTAATTCACATTAGTAAGGAGTATGCTTTTCAAGTTTTACACACTGTTCTGTCATGTAGGTGGCTAATGAAAACATCAGAGAACAGCAGACTCAGGTGTAACGCACTGCACAGACATGTTTGATATAGTCCCCTGCTTGATAATCAACCACCGGTAGCTACACTTAAACTACTTTTTTTCAGCAGTTTTACCCACCCTGAAAAAAAATTCCCCCAAAACACTTTTCGTTAACTTTCTCCAGACAGTGTCAAAATTCTTATTGAAGAGAAGGTATTTGACATCTACTATAACTTCCATATCTACTCATCAGTCTCCTGTCACAGGAAGAAATTAAACTGTTTTGGTGTGATTTTTCCACCAAACAACCAGACTGTTGTCTATCTTGTTTTCTTTTCAGGGTTTATGGACAGTCCTTTGTTTAATTGCTCGTTTCAGTGCTTTTTAGGGGATTTGAAATTGGGCTAGTAATTCTTCAGTTTCTCCTGTATAAATACCAGCTTTCTGTTGGCCCTTGCTAGTTTTCCCATATCTCACTAGTCACCCACGAATCCTCAAAGACATGGGTAATGATTCTGACTTTGCTTCAGCCAGGTATTTAAATACAATAACTGAACTAATTGCTGTTTAACCTCTTACCTGTGTTAACCTGAGATATTATCCTGCTGCCATTGGTGTTGTTGGCTACCAACATTGTGGCTGGCCTCTCTAGTAAAGACATGAAAAAAGCAGTAAGCTTGGATCTTCTCATCACTACCTGCTGCTGATTTTTCCTTTTTCATTTGTGTTCCAATGTTTTTTTTCATCTCCTAGTATAACTAATGTTCTCAAATAATTTCTAGTTACATACTATGTCACTTCATAGTTGTATCTCATTTCATGCTTTTGCGAGTCTGTCATCTTTGGCTATTCCTGGAAGCTTGTCTGTAAGCAAATATAGTTTTTGCCTCCTGTATGTCTTCCAGTATTTTTGGTACGTGAAAAGATGATTGTTTAGTGAACTTCTCTCTTATTTTCTCCTTATTATAGTTTGCATTTATGTCCTAAGTACAGTCAAATTGGGGAACTGCCATTTCGTCTCAAATATTTTCCCCTTTCTACTTAGTTCCTGAAGAGCTGACCAGTCAATTTTTTGAGGTTATCATCTTGCAGTCCGTTGGTTTCTGTTTTGCTGTTCTTCCTCCTTAACGATGTTCACTTGAGCTATTTTCTGTATTCAGGTTTGCAAATGACTCATGTCATTAGAATCAAATACAGAAATATTTTTTTTCTGGAGGTTTACCTGCTATCTGCCCTGAGTGGTGGTTGCCAGAGCATCTGAGGGAGAATGGGATTCTGTGTCCCAGTATATCCAGTTTCTATTAGTTACATATGTAGCTGAAATGCTTGAGTGCCACTAAGTCCTTTCATTTAAATGGTTTTGCTCATGAAATTATCTTCTACAAGATCATCCTGTTTTGCTGAAGTTTTGTAGATTCCCCACTACATGTATTTCCTCTACTCATTACTTAAAAGCTCTTCAGCTGCTCAAAAGTCCTCTGCTGCTATCTCAGGGCAAATAAACATGTCCTTAATATTTGAAATATCAGATTCTTCCTTTCTTCTCTACCTGTACTTCTTGAGAAAGTTTTGTACCACCTTCTGTGCTGGCTCTGAGAAAGTGGTTGGATTGAGTCTCTATGCCATGTAAGCAGTAATTTTGATGATGTTTGAAGACTTCAGTCCTCTAGTTTATTCCACTGTTTATTCCACATACTTGGTATGTAGCTGTTGATGATAATCACTGAATTTGATACATTATTCTCTTCCCAGTTTTTGTGGCTTGACCAGATAACTCCTGCTAATGCTTATTCATGGTGGCTTGCTTGCTTTGTCATCTCTCCCTTTCAGTGCCCAGGATGACTCACATGGGCTTTAGTGGCTCATGTGCAAAGATTGACCTCTGGTGGATTAGAGGGGCTAATGGTGTGACCCGTTTGGGTTGTTCCTGCATCTCCTACATATCTGCATCTCCTGTATCACTGTACACTTTGGAGCTGAGGATCCTGATAGTGGCAGGTGAGACTCCATTTGGTGTTTTCCACCTCTGTATGAGCTGGAGCCTGATGGCTCCACAGGTGAGCCATCCGTGTGAGTCTCGCTACTACATTTATCTTGAAGAATAAACCTGAGAGTTTTAGATGTCTTTGATTTCTAAGCACAGTACAGGGAGAAAAGTTCAGCAAGCATAAAGCCAGGAGGAACAACTTATCCACAGCTGCACCCGACATCCATCTGTGTTACCTATTCACCAAACCAAAACGAGTGGTTACTTGTGGAAGAGCTTGCGAGTAACTGAAAATCCCAGTGTCTTGAGCTTGTAATGTAGGTTCAGAACTTCACTTTCCTTGTAATTCTTTTTTCTGTGTATAATTTGAGAATTTTATTATTTTTAGTCTATAATGTGTGTTGCCAAATTAGCTTTGCCATCAGTGAGGCAGCATTTGCCTCTTCACCCAGCTTTGCCTTTAGCCCAGCTACAGTAGCAGAACAAGTGTGTGTCCAGCACAATGTAAATCAGCATGCTTATTTTTAGATTTTTCAAGTATAAGACTGTCTGTGTTTGCACAGGTACTCCAGTTTCCACAAAACCACCTCTGTGGGCAGTGATTTCTCCTGCTTGTTCGTCAGGAGATGATACATATTCGTTTCCAGGATGGTATAAAGAACATGGAGCAAAAACAATGACTTGGTTTGGGGAACACCTGGGTTGCTATATTGCTTGTGTGCCATGGGGCTGCCAAGGAGAAGTGTCCAAAGCAGGGTGTGCCCAGTGAGGTACCCGCCCCTAGGCTGTGCTGGAATTGGGCTCTTCTTGGGAAGTTGGTCCTTCTCAGAATACCAGACATTTTGGTGAGAGAGGAAGACATGCAGATGGAGGAGGAGGAGGAAGCTGGGTCTCACCCAAGTGCCCCTTGGTGATAACAGTCACCTCACCCTGGTGGGGTTTCCTTGTGTCAGCAGACAGAGGAGAGGAATCCAGAAACATCTTTTGTCCCATTGACTTTTTCAAGCATGAATCATTCCTCCTTTATCTGCTCATTACTTTTGGAGGGCTTCTGCATATTTTTTCCCCCTGAAAGTTACATCTTTTCTTTAAAAGAATTGATTTTTATGAGTGATTCTGAGAAGTGTATTCAAGTGGAGAAGTTGGGTGGACATGAAACTGCTGTTGTTCCTCTTTTAACTTTATTTTCCTGCTGTTAGAGATTTATTTTTTAAATTGTGTGTAAATGCATTCCCATGCTACTGTGAAAGATTGAGTTAGTTAAGAACTGCATGAGCTGTCTTTATATTACAGACTCAGACTGGATAAATAAGGGGAAATTCTGGGGCTGGGGAGTAACAGCAGGGGAGGCCGAATTACAGGCAGTAAATGTTGCTGAATCCTATACATTTTAAATAACAAAAAAAAAATGATCTTTTTAAGGTCTTTTCTTTTGTCAGTCCATTGTGTTGAACTGTTCTGATGGACGAGACTACAAAGCCATGGGGAAATTCTTCAAAGGTCTGGCACAATCTGGAGCCTTGGTGTGCTTTGATGAATTTAATCGTATAGAGCTGGAGGTAATTGTAGTACCAGTTTCTTAGCAAAGTTGGTATTCAACGAAAGTGAAAAGCTTGACAAGTTCATTAACAGCACTGGCATTAAGCAACATTGACTGAATTTTACTGTTAAATGAAAAAAAAACACCCAAGTTTAGTACAATTTAATCAAATACAACCGGTTGTCTATGGCAAACCTCTCCTTATGATTTCCTTATGGTTTCTGCATTCCTTACTGAAAATATAGCAGAGAAATATTGCTGTTGCAACCTTCTGAGCATAGTGACAGAGGGAGGTTTGTAGGGAGACATTGTATTTTGTTCGTGATAGATTAGCAGCGAGATTTCTCTTTTGCTCTGGTATGCAACCTGTCACTCATAGCGCTTTGAAAGACAGGAGTTAACTTTCATCTGCAGAAAGCTCACAGCCAGAGAGGGAGACTGCTTTAATACCACATTTATTACTTTGTTGGGGAGGGGGGAGAACAAAACCTGAAAAACAGAACTGCAAAGAGGGATCTGCAACAAATGAGAAGTCTGGGTTTTAAGAAAGCAATTTATTGCACTTACATAAAGCATAATTAAGTGGCCATATTGGGAGATACTGCATAACTTATTTTCTTGTATAAACTGATCTGATTGGTCTTTTATAGCTCCAACACTTTTCTGATTTTTTTTCTTTTGGAGTCACAGCTACTGGCAACCCTAAGTAGAAGTTATAGACATTGAATTAGTTTATGAGTATTCATTTAAATTTCTGCTTCTGAGGTGGCACAGAAACAGGCTTTAAAAATACAATATGCTTGCTGTATTTTCCATTATCTTGTATTAGACCATTAGAGATACATAGCTATTTCTGAAAGATGCTATAGCTTTAGCATTTTCATTCATTTAGCAGGTTATCCCTATTTGATGCATAGGGAATTTTTCAATGCACTGGGCAATTTATTAGCCTAAGGGTGTGATAGATTTTTGTTTTTATTACATTTAGTAACACATTAAAGCATCATTTTGAAGTTTAAAAAAAGCACTGTTTTTTTCAAGCTAAAATCTTGTCAAACATTTTGTCAAATGTCTTGCTTTGTGCTTCACTTTGATGATCTTTGTAGCTGTTCAGCAGACGTTGACCATACGTTGAGCAGATGTAGGTGTAGGAAGATATGTCTGTACTCACCTTCCACTATGTTTATTATCAACAGTTTTGGTGAGCTGGAGGAGTGGAGTTGTCAAACAATCCAAAACGAACAATAGTGTCCGCTTTGCCACGGTGGACAAAATTGCAGGATCGTTTCTTCCTTATTGCTGTTTTGCTTCTCTGCTCAACTTGGAGAGATTTTCTCCCTAGATCACAGTACCACAAAAAGCAACTGTGCCTGCATTGGTTCTTTTTCACTAAAGAGGCAGCAGGCACCTGTTTTTCTATTAGAGTGCAACATACACCAAGTAAATGCCTGAGTGAAACCTCTTTTGCCTTTGTGCACTTTTTTCCTTTGCCCACTGACAGGAGATCCCTCAAGACCAGCACTAAGCTCCTCTTCATTAGAACCCAATTCTCAATTTAAATTTTAATTAGAATGGATGACTAGGATACTCACCATTTGCTGTAATTTTTGCATGCCACTAATCAACAACCAGAAAAAGATTTCTTTTTTAAAACTTATTTCTTTCTAAAAACTAAGTGCCTTTTCTGTAAAAGGTTTGTTGCTTTTAGTTAAAATTATTTTAGCCCACCTCGTATAGTTGCATTTTTGAATGGGTTTCATTCTTTCAAAGAGATGTTTTTTCATTCTTTTAATGTAAGGTCACCTAAAACCTGGATTCTTACATTAACTTAGGGCTTAGGGGTAGTTAAACTACATACACGTGCAGTCCTAAATGTGTTGTGGTTTTTAGCCCTTCTTTGATTCATAATGAAATATTATTTTATGTTAATATATTATCATAAACTGGATATAATGATATCTACTTGATAAGAGTCAGCTGAAGTATTAAAGATACCCAGTGTTGATTTTACTCGTCTTTTAATCTTTTTTGTTTGTTTGTTTTAATTCTGAGACCCAGGCTGCACGTATTCCAGCTGGAAGATAAACCATTAAATCTAAGTATTACCTATGTGGTATTTCTAGTCCTCAAATTGCTGAAGAAACTTATTTCCAAAGAAAAAGGTACCATACTAATGGCAAAGAATTTTATCTAAACAAAGGTCAATATATCTGTTTAAGGAGTGTTTCAGCCTATGGCACCCACAGGCGGAGTGAGATGGTAAGGGACAACTTTGGTAGAGGCCACACATATATGATTTGAAGCCTTTTTATGACATATATTGATCAGTGCCTGGAAATCCAACAGAGGTCAGTGGGTATTTTATTCTGGTTCATGTTTTTGGTCAATCCCTGCAACCGCTCCCAGACACTGCTCATGATCACTGCAATTGCCTGGCAGTAAGACAGTTCAGTCTGTGTTGGAGCGCTAACATCAGAGCTGTGAGTCAGGAAAGACTTTGGGTTTGCTAAGGCTTTTTCATGTCTAAGAAAGAGCTCAGATCTAATACAGTGCCTAGTCTGTAGATTTCAATTTCAAAAAATCATCTTTACAATATGTCTGGTTTCTTCCCTCCCTTCAGTACCGTGACATGTGTTTCATCTGCACAAGTTTGACTCATCTGCTACCATCTACTCCTGAATCTAGAAATTCACAAATTTTTCCTTTTTTTGTAAGTGTTGAAATGGACTAGATTAGAACACAGAGACTGTAAAATGTCCTGTAGGGAGACCCATTGGGAATTCCACCAGGAATTTTGCCATTAAAGTGTGTATAACCAAAATTTTGTCTCATTATCTTTAATTGCTCTTCAAAAGCTCTGATACTGTCACTCTTAATTTTGTATAAGTATACACGCCGGAACATTTAGAATACATGGTGGAGGATTTGAAATTTCTAAATATTTTTAAAGTCACGCACTGGAACATTTTCTTAATGGGATACTGTAGGAAAGAATAAATGGGAGAAACAGGAAATAAAATATTCCCTTAGAATTCTGAGTACTAGGATCTAAATGACTATAAGTTCACTGGTGTGTTACAAGGCCTGAAACTGTGTAAGGGGCAAGTATTTACAAGAATTTCAGACTGTGGAGAAAGCTAGCCAGTATGCCACTTCATCAGGCCAGATATTACCTTATAGTAGATCACACAATTCAAACAACTTCAGAATTTCTCTCATTTCACAGAAAGATATTATGCTGCTTCTGTGTGCTTAAAGAAAGTACTCTTTGACACAGCTACAATAACAAGAAAAGTAATATTCTAACTGGAAAATGAAATAGGGCAGTATGTTGTGCTGGTAGATGGCAAAAGAAGTGAACTCATTTTTTCTGCAAGTATATTCCCCAAGCTAGTGATGAAAACTGATTTAATTTCTGTAATAAATATTCTAAGAGAGAGAAATCCAACCTTTTCCTTTCTGACACCAAAAATATTTGTTATTCATAATGAAGTATTTGGATTAAAAATAGCCTCATCTATTCTTTCTCTTCTTTGTGTGTGTGTAATCTGTTCCTTTGTGTTCTGTTGGGGTCTTTTTTCAGAGCCTGAAAGAATGCTAAAGCTTCTTCTTGTCATTGGCTGGGTTTGAGCTAATATCTGTTTTGCTATTGGTTTTTATAAATAAGGGAAATTGATGGAATTATCTTCAAGTAGGTGCTTTCAATTAACGTCAGGTAAAACAGGAAGTCTCTGTTTTTCCCTCCCTACCCCTGCTTGATTTGAACCACAGCATGTACTTTCATTGCCAATATTTGTTTTCCCTGAGCACCAGAATCCTTCTCTTCCCATCTTCTTAACCTCATCTGCACAATCTCTGCTACTGATTAATATCCAGATTGGGTTCCGTATCTCCATGTCATCTTGTAGAAGCTGAAGCATGCACACAGCTCCAAATTTAACATTGTCTTCATAACCACATGCTCTGCTCTGGAACAGTGACAGAAATGTCAATTTTAAGTCTGAGTCCTCCAAAGATGGAAGGAAAGGCCAGATATTGCCTGATGGAACATATCTTCTCAGTGATGCTGGGGCAGATGTCTGCTCCCAGGGCTGTGATCCAAACTGTCACACAGGAGTGACCTGTGTTGTATGCAAAGGCTTCTGTATTACAGGATCATCTTGCACTTTGGAAAACCATTAAATTTTAGAAAAAGAAATGTTGTTTACTAGGAGACAATCATTTCCAGCCTGTGTCTTCCAGACCAAAATCAGCAAGAGCAAGACAGCTTGTATCTTCTCCTTCTCTGTGACAGAGACAAGGGAAGACCCACCCTGCTTTCAAGCATGATTTCCTCATCTGTAACCAGTACCCTCACCTGAAACCACTCTGGCCCATTGATCTTTGTGCATTCAAAATATTGGTAAAATAGATTCCAGTATGACCTCCAGCTTTTCTGCCACCCTGAAAAGATGTGACACCCTCCAGTAAAGGATACGGTTAATTGAAGGCATTGAGTTGAGCAGGTAAAGTGCTAAGGAAATCTTGCACCACAGTCTCATACTGCCCAATGCTGATCCTGTAAATTTCATGCATGATTTCTTTCCAAAATGTGCTTTCCCAGCAGTCAAATATTTTCTGGTGTGTATCTCTGTATATCAATGATGGTTGTCTATTTCTGTTAATTTTGCGATATTTTTTATTTTGTGGGAGCACATAAGGTTATTCAATTTTCTCTACTATTTTATGACATTCTCCTGTGCCAGGTACCACTTTACTATTTCTCTGTTTAGTCTTTTTAATGACCATGTGTTTACACAGCAGCTTTGCAAGCACCATGCCGTCATCATTTTTCCATACAAATGAAACAAATAGCTGATTTTCCTGTTCATTTTCCAAATGTCACGATAAATTTAGCTGGTTTGTACCCACTGAAACTATTGTGGGAAGGTTCTGCTATTTACTTATTTCCATAAGCAAACTTTTAAGCTCATTTGTCCTCTTTCTAACATTTTCAATACTCTTTCTTTGAAAGTTTCAAGAAGATTCTGGATAATTAGTTTAAATGCTGAAATCCCATTTTTTCTTGTGTATTGTCTTGATATTCATGACTATAGGGATGCAATGTCAGCTATTTGTAGGGTTTTGGTTTGTTTTTTTTTTAAATACGAAGACATTTATTTTATCCTTAAAAGTAGTATAAGTAAAAATATCCTTCTCTATACCCTCCTAAAATTCTCCTGCAATGTATCTCTCACTGTCTTTTATATCAAATGTGTTCAATTTAGAAGACTGAACACAGAGTATCTAAAGATGTAATATCTTAAGATGGATCTGGACCTTTTTCTGCTGCTTAAAATTTAATGCAGTGCAAATAGCGTGCACTGGGAATGCTTGCCTTTGCTACACTTGCAAACACCTTTGCTAACAATTCAGAAGGCAGAAGAGGACTTAGGTTGTTCCTCCAAAGCTCTACACTAGCACTGCAGTACCAGTCTCAGTAAAAGTTTTTAGTGCACGTGAAATAAAGCAACTTGAAATCTTAACCTTAGAGCACTCAAAGAACTTGTAGCCATTAAGTTCGAAGGCATTATATGTTCTCTTGCTAATTTAGTGATGCATATTAGCACGTGACTAACGAAAGAACTACTACAATTGGTTTACTTGACTGAGGCTTGAATCTCTGCAGATTCCAAAATACATAGAATGTCTGTATTTTTGTATTAATGTTTTCCCTTTTCACTAAAGTCCTATAAAAAATTGAATCTTATTGGACTGATTTTTTTTTTTTAGGATACTGATCCTATATTTAAGTGAAAAATTCATGTGTCAGCATGGTATTTTCTTCACAGCCATATTCCCAAGTTTACATAGAAATCCACTCTATAATCTGTTCTTCCTTTACTATGTTTTTGCATATGTGCAAGGAGTAGATATTCTGAATGCCCCAAAGATGACATTTTAGCAGATTACTTAGTTACCCTGGCCATTTTGGATTTAACTCCACACTACTTTTTCGAAGTTTTTGGTTATTTGTCATTAAATGTATGTGAAAGTTGCACTCAGGTAATGGGATCAATACATTTATAGCATGTAAAAGACACTTGCATTTCAGCAAATGTTTTTTACTATGCTGGTATTTATCTCTAGCATATAAATTTGCCCAAATATATATCTGTGTATATATTTCATCCTGGTTAAAAGTTGCAATATTTTCCTCAAAGAAAATACATGTCATATTTCATTTCCTCATGCAGCTAATGTTGAGACAGTTGTTGTGTGGTTTTCATTTTCAAACTGGGGTCTAAAGCCAATGTTTATTTTCTTACTTGTTTAAAAGAAGACCTAGGTTGCTCTACTTAAGTGTACTGCCATTTTTCCTGGATAAACACGCTTCTAGTTAAATATGTTAAAGGATTTCTTCTGAAAAGGTGTATTCTTCTGTTGGGGCTTTACATTTCCTTACCTTCAACAGGACTAGAATTTAAAGGCCTGAAAACAGGTCCTATTGATTTTTCTGAAAGTCCTGAATCAAGTAACCAAGAAATAAATTTGGCCAAAAATAGGGATTTTTAAGGTAAGGAGAATTTGTCTGGACAGTCTGCTTCTGAAAGAAAAAGCTATATTCTTTCCTCTCATGAAGGACAGTTGATGAAGCAAACATAAGGAATTATTGGCAAAAGGGAAATAAAAAGTTTCTAATGTGCAAGTAGAAACAATATCTCTTTTGATGAAGCTAATGATGTTTTTTGTTAAAAGCAGAATTTAGGCTGGAGTTACACTCTTAGTGTGATGATTTCCTACCTTATGCCATCAAAGACTTAAAAGCACCATTTTGACTAAACCACCACTTGTAAATTAAAACGGGGGAAAGCACCAGCCCTGAGGTAAGGGGTCATGAAGAGGTGTCACGCTGTCTTTTACAGAGGGGGGTGCAGATCTCGAAGAGCGAAGTGCCAGGGGCGGAGACAGGGTGGGGTGGAGTGTTTCAGTTGATGGCAGCATGGAGAGGAATTGCATCCTGAAGGCAGCGGGAGGAAGTGTAAGACTGGTCTGGAGGCTGCTGACTTATTGCCTGCACGGGTACCCCAGCCCAAACTAAATAGTCACCTGTTTCCTTTTTTTTCAAGTGGTTTCTTTCTGTTTGTTGTTTATTTAAATTCTTTTTTTAAAACTACATTCCTAACCAAGATAGCCCATGATATAAAAATAAACAAAACAAAATCCCAAACTACCAAGTAAATTTTCTATCTGTTACCCCAGCTTCAATAAACCAGTAGCTTCTTTTCAACTAAGTAAGTTATTTTTGCCTATTACGGTTTTAAGCAATAAGTTACTACTGAGTAAATTTTCTGTCTGCTATCCCAGACTGGATAAACTAGTAGCTCCTTTTAAAGTAAGTAATTTATTTTTGCCTATTACCGTTTTAAGGAATAGGTTATAATTAGCATGCTCATACTAAAAAGGGGCTGTTTATATATATGTTCCTTTTAATACAACATGGGGAAAATTATTAAAAGTCAGAATAAAATGGAATATTTATTATTTTGCCCATCTGTTACTTACATTTAGGTTTTGCATCCCTGGACAGTGTGGAAAATAAGTTTGTATTAATTAATTCAAGCAATTCTCTGTTGTACTGTATCTCCAGTGTGTAATATTTGCAGCCTATTTCAGCTCTCAAAAAGGGTGAAGGGAAAAGATAGAGATATATTTGAAGAGCTGAAATGATAGCTTAGCAGGGGGATCTTTTAGGAATGAGAGAGGCTGTTGTTTGGGGGTTTTTTTGTTTGGTTTTGGTGGGTTTTTTTTTTTCATGGTGTAATTGCCTTCACATACACATGAAAAAAACTGTAAAAATAACACCTGAACTTCCTCCTGACTATCTGCAGTTAAGTTGGAAACAATGCATCATTCCCTGTACTTTTTGCCCCTGCCCTGTATGACAGCACTGTATCTTTGATGCTCGATTTCCAGTAGGTAACCTTGTTACTTTGATGAAATGTCTTTGAGAGGTGGGTTCACAGAAGTGAGTTCGCTAGTCTTACTGTCATAAAATGGAATTTTAAAAGAAAAAAAAAAAAGAATGGAAGCTGCTTGCTCTTTGCACTTAGGGAAGGTTTTGTTTCACTCCAAAGCATGAAGATTTCTTTCATAATATTTTCCAAATAGAAATTATTTTCCCACTAACTACACTATCTTTTCTGACTTGTTTAGTTTAGTTTAGTTCTTACTGTCTCATTTCAAAGCTGTGTTCAGCAGCCTAGTATGGAGTGCAAGACATATCACTACTTCTCTACACATACTGTCCAATCTCAAGGCTGGAAAAAGAAAAAAAAGACCCAGTATGGTTCCTACTGGGATCCTACCAATCTCCAGTAGGATTTCAAGACGGTCTGCTGTGAGGGTTGAAAATGTGGCAGTCAGCAGAGCTCTAGTATCCATTGTAAAACAAAACCACCATTTCATTATGCATCTTGTGGCAACTCATCAGCCTTTCTTTTTACCAATCAAAGTAGTTGTTAAATCATGGAAAAACAAAGCCTTGTGGAAAAGCAAATATTTCATCTAAAGCTGAACTGCCTCTGGTAAATAAATTTTTTAAAGGTGAATTTCTTGAGATTTGCCATTACATTCAGGAGAGATTTATCTTTTTCTGTGTGTAATTTTAGAAACTCCAACTAGGGAAACGTTTTTACAGCTAAATAAGTAGCTCAGCTTCACTGGGGAGCAGGCTACAGAGATTGCAAACACTGACAGTTTTGCTGAGATAGTTTCATGGCCTTCTAGCACAAAGTGATGAGCAAAGAAAACTGCAACTCTTGATTAAAAAGAAATTCACTTATTTAACATTCTTGCTTCTAATATTAATTTAGCCTTCAAGTAGCCAGTGTGAAAGCAGATGCAACACTGCATGCCTTGCTTATATGCATTAAGTCCTTGAATGTTTCCATTTTAATTTGGAGCTGAAGTTTGACCTAATTTAAAGTTTCCCGGTGTTATAATTATAAATTGGATGTATTCCAGTGGCTAGTGTTGTGTCAAATATGCTTTTAAAATGAGTTCCAGATTTTAGCTCTTGTCACAAGATCTGTCTTTGCAACCCATGGGTGACAAGGGTAAAATCTGTCCTCATCCTCACTGGAAATCTGAAAGTTAATTTCTAGACATTGGAAGTGTTGGTTTTCAGCAAAACAATCAGAGATGTCAGCTTGCCATAATTAACTCTTCTTGATGGTAGAAGAGAGCATTTTCCTTGGAGGCATCTATTTTATATTCGCATTTCCTTTATGTGCTTGTTCTCTGGAGGAGCTGGTGGAATAACAGAGCCAACTTCTTCCCTCCCTGCTGCCAAAATACCTTTCCTGACCATTACAGAAAAAATGCCCCCGTGAAACTACTTCTGTTCCAAACCATGAGGTATCAACTACTTCTCTCGAATAGAAAGTTTCCTTGAATGTTTATATCCTGCTTTTGCATTGCATAATGTGAATTTGTGCATTCCTACATGAGAATTCATAGATTCAGCTTACAGAATTTCTCTGTGCAGAGGGCTGTGGGTTTCTGGGGCATGTGGCTGGGAGGCAGGGACCCAAAGTCCTTCTGCAGGAGCACGGACCCCCTCCTCAGCTGCTGCTCCAGGGTGAGAAGTGCTGCTCAGCCCTCTCAGTCCCTGACAAAAGCACAAAGCAACACATGTTTAACAGCAGAACCAAACCAAACACCCTGACAAAACTGAGCACTCTACTGCACTCCCTGCTCTCCCCCACTGGAGGGAAGAGCACACAGGGAATAAAACCTAAATGGAAGGTATTATATGTGGTGTAGAACACATGGCTAGAGGGTATGCTTATAAAAGTTGTATACATACTAGTAATGAATATAAATATGTAGTGTAATACAAAAATATATCTGTAAATATATATTAACAATATGCTTGATTTACCGTTTCTGAGGTAGCATTGTTAAAAACCTAGTATGATTTTTTTTTTAACAAAAAGCAACATGTTTTTCCGAATGATTTAAGACCACATACAGTAAAAATAATCTATTGAAGAGAAGAATTATGCTTTAGCTGGAAATGGGATTAGCACGTGATCGTCAGAGGTGTAATCAGAGGTACTGGCAATGGAATGTGTAACCACGTCCCAGAGGGGTGGCCCAAGTTGCCCCAGAGTGCAGGATGAGAATGGCTAAACTGACAGGTAAAGTGTGTTAGTCCAAACCTCAATGAAATAGACTGAGGCTAATGCAGTTAGAAAGAAGTTTCAGAGGCTGCGTTTTGGCTCGTCATTGAGGAAGTGTGCAGGTGTTGCCTGGGATGCAGTTAGTTTCCCTCATCCTAGCTAGTATGGGGCTGTGGTTTTGATTTGTGATGAAAACAGCGTTGATAATTTGGGAATGTTTCAGTTATTGCTGTGAAGTACTTACACAAAGCCAAGGCCTTTTCTGCTTCTCACACCAGCCTGCCAGAGAGGAGGCTGGGAGTGCACAGGGAGCTGGGATGGGACACAGCCACGACAGCTGATCCCACTGACCTATCTCCTACCACATGGCGTCCTGCTCAGCATATAAACCCGGGGGTAGAAGGAAGAGGGCACATTTGGAATGACGGTGCTTGTCTTCCCGAGTCATCATTCCATGTGATGGAGCCCTGCTTTCCTGTGGATGGCTGAGCACATACTGGCCCATGCAAATGGTGAACAAATTCCTTGTTTTGCTTTGTTTGCATACACGGCTTTTGCTTTACATATGAAACTGTCTTTATGCCAACCCATGAGTTTTCTCACTTTTATTCTTCCAATTCTCTCCCCCATCCCACTGGGGGCAGTGAGCAAGCCGCTGCATGAGGATTAGTTGCTGGCTGAAGTCAAACCACAACAGGAAGGCTCTACCAAATGAAAATTGGGGTTTGGGTGCTCCACTGAGAGGTAATAATTTATTAAGCTGTCGTAATTTGGTCTTGTTCATGTGGGAGCTTTTGTCTTTGCTGCTCTGGGTGGATAGGAACTGACTCACCTGTTTTGTGGCTCCTGAGCAGGGCATATTTGTGCAATGCTATAGTTTCTTACAGCCCATCCTGTTTTTACCCTCATGTCTTTTTGTTTTACTAGTGTTGTTCCCCCTTCTTTTTTTTGACCAATCATGAATATGTTTCTTGATATATTACTCTAAGAAAAGCTACACAAGGCTTTCCAGGAGGAGAACCATCCTAGCAAGTCACCTCTAACAGCTGCTTCTTGCATGAGTCAAACCTGAACTGGGATTTCCACTGTATTAAAACAAGCTATGATCCCTGCATATCAGAAATCATATCTCAGCAGAGACTTTATCAGAAATACTCAGTATGGCCCATTGTGGTTAGCAATATGACCCTTTAAATCAAAATTATTTTAGGAGGCTATTTGTTGCCAGAAATGAAAAGTGATATATTCTAAATGGGCTTTTAAACTAAGGAAATAAAGGACTTAGGGCTTCATTGCAGGGCTTGGAAACTCTCCAAGGAAGATTTTTAAAGTTTATATCTTGTTTACTGTGTGTTCTCACTCACACTTCTGACAAAATGTTATGTTTTCTTACTTTCACAGCTACAGATGAAAAAGTTTAGCAAACAGCTGAACACAGGAATTACAAAAAATAATGTCCAGAAGGATATAGAAGACAGTTCTACATAAGATGAACAGTGTAACTCATCAAAATTAAAATGTTTTATTTATTTTTACCACCAGTTTGGATGTAAATTCGTGAGGATCACACCACGTTTGGACACTGTTCATTTTGTCTTATCTTTTTTTAAGACAAGAGAATGTGAACAAAGCCATTAGTATCTCTGGTTCATGTTTTCCCCAGTTTATAATGACACACCAGGAGACTCATACGGACTAGAAATAAATGTCTGCAAAAAAAATTTTGTGTTCTTTTTCTTCTTACCAGGCAATTGTACAATCAGAATTGACTTTTAATTTTAATTAGAGTATGAAAAAATCTGTACAAGACACTGAAGATTCTCTTTGAAAATCAATCGAGCATTTTCCTCACATGAAACCCCCAGTTCAGATCCACCTTATATTGTAAACAATAAAATAGGAGAAATTTCACTCTTTTGTTGCAGCTTAAAAAAAGAAAAGTGAATGCTGTGCAATAAGGTTGTAACACCTATGTTCTGAAGGTGTAATCCTGCATGAGTAGCAATTGGCTAAATATGAATAATTTATTTTTTTTTAATAGTGCTCATGTGCTTAGTTTGTTTTGCAGTCTGAAAGTGAGAGGTGAAATTTGTAATGAAAAGAGGTTGTCCCTTACAGTTGTAGCTGCACCATATATGTGAAGACTTATAAAACCAGCATGTACAGGGTCATCTTTTCAACAGCTATTGAAAAGTTGCTGGTGAGTGGCCTACAACTACCACATTGACCTGCAGACTCAGAAATAGACACTGGTTGCTCTATCCAGGCTGAAAAGCAAACAAATACGTGGTTTGTGGAAGAATCAAGGCATTACCCAAAGGATTTTTGTTGCTTGCAGGTCTCCCTAACCTTGATTACATGCATAAGAAGCTGTGTCTGGTAAAGGGATCTCTTTGCCAGTGTTCATTTCTTGTTTGTAACATGAGAAGCAGATGAATTCTGGGTAAAATACAAGCTTTTTGGTATCTATTGTTAATTTTATTTACAACTCATGGCTACAGCTTGGTTTTAGTAGGGCCAGACTTCAAAAATTGCACCTTTTGATCCAGGGACACCAGGTACAACATTCTTAGTTAGCTATAGGACATTTTTTTATGCGATACCTCTTCAAATCCTAAATTTTTAAAGTGAGATTTTGAAAGGATTTATAATCTATTTATAAGTAGATTATAAGAGATTAAAGGATTTTTTTTACTTAGTGGGTAATGAAATCTTAACAGCATACCTCCTGAAAGGTTACTTATGTTGGTTCTGTTTTATGTCCTAGTGACCATTTGTACTTTGTAGCTGCCTATTCCTTTAACCTCCTGAACACGTGGGACACTTGATGATCATGCATCAAGCACAATAAACCATTAAACTCTTTGTTAATCTCTTTTAGTTTCTGTATAAAAATGGGATGTACTGAATGCCCAAATTCTCCCAAAATAATTCTATGAGTAGTAGAATTATGGCACCACCTATATATTATTAATAAAGCAATTTTAACTAATTTTGAAAAATACTGTAAATTTTGTGTTAGAAAAACTGTAAATTATGACAGTGTACCAAAAAAAGCCCAAATTGCCCACAAACTATATAAATCAGGTGTTTTCTTCTGCTAAATACTGACTTTTCCATATGAAGAGATCTTTGTCTAATTAACCAGACAGCAGTCCCAGAGCATTAAAAAATTTAAAATGTGTAAGTAAAAAAAAAAAGACTGCTGTTCCATTTCAAAGAAATAGGGAGAGAAAGTAGGGAAGAGAAAGTATAGTAGCTATTTGGGTTTGAAAAATCGCGGAATCACAGAATGGTTGGGGTTGGAAGAGACCTCTGCAGATGATCCAGTCCAACCCCCCTGCTAAAGCAGTCTCACCTGAAGGATGCAACGTGGGATCCTACCCAGGTGGGTTTTGTGTATCTACAGGGAAGGAGACTCCACAACCTTTTTTTCCCAGTATTGCACTTTAGGTAAATCACTTGAGCTGGGCTGCATTTCACCTGAGTGATTAAGATGTATACATTTGAGCCAATGACTTTTCACTGCCCTGGCAGGAAAGGTAGAGATTGGGATGTTTCTAGAGGGTTATTCAGTGGATGAGCCTGGGGTGATATCTAACTTTAAAAACTTAAATTAGGGCAGGAAAACATTGGGCTTTTTAGCTCTGACTCATAAGACAATGCCCCAGAGAGGCTGGACAATAAACGTATTTAATACAGAGAGGTACTCAGGAAGCCTGCTATTGGAGGCAATATCAATATCTCAAATGAATACAGAGACAGAATTTGCCAGGACATTCCCAGACAGGAGAGCACTTTCAGGGGTTCTGGGATTTATTTTTTGTCTATTTTTAGGGTCTGTTTGTTCAAAGTGTGAGTGAGGGTTTAATTGAGTGGCAGCTTGGGAGAAAAGAACTCCTTTAGAAAAATAATTAACATTACTTTAATTAATATTGAGTAATTAATGTTTCTTTAATGTTACAAGAGAGAAAAGAAATTTACTGCTCATGCCCTGACTATGAATTAACCACTTCTGCGGGAACTTTAAAGAAATGTTCACACTTTCATTAAGAGTGTAGGATTGAAGCTGCTGAGCTGCTGTGAACAAACTCATCTGGAAGTGGGAAAAATGAATCAGTACCACCAGATTTGCACTGATCTTGCTCTTCTTTATTCTTCTCATACCTGATCAATTTACTAAGTTCCCACCCCACAGCCAAAGAAAATTCCTCTTAGAATAGGTGTTATCTGATTCATAATAACTGAAAGCAGATTGTGCTATACACTGAAAGCTAGGAATTTTATTTTAGATAACTATTCAATAGAAAGTGTAGCAGTTAACATTTCAGTTTGTATATATTAATTTAATTTTTATATCATAATTTTACTACCAATTTTTATATCCCTGAAGCTGTTCCAAGGAAAACCTTTTCTTCAGTTAGAATTCATTTTTCTTCTTGATTTGCATGGTAACAGGCATAGTTATTTGTGTTGAACATGAGCATTCATAGCAACAGATTTCAATTTTGCAAGAAAATTCCAAGTATCTATAAAGAACCTTAATATGTTATACTTTAAATTCTGAGGAGAGCACTGTCTACTCTGGAACAAAATTTGGTGGCTCTTGAAAATAAATTGATAGAAATAGATTAAAAGTTAACCGAATTTTACTTAATTAGTATGTTGCTAAAGTTTTAAGTGGCAGATGTCACTTGGAATAGATCCTATTCTCCAGATCCACAATCAAAATAATCAATAAAACATATTTGCTTCAATTCTTTCTCAACTTGTAGAAAATAGAAATTCTGTCTCATCTGCAATGTGCAGCTCTCGATTCTTGTGTGGTAAAGGTGGTGTTTTCCTTGATGAAAATTAACAAGAAACTGGTTTTTATATCCCTCCCTATCTGAGCCTGCTCCAAAGAGCTGGCTGGATCCAGCATTTTCACACAGATGCAGACAGTGACAGTCAGATGGCTTCACAGGAGCTGTTGCTCAGTTTTGGGTGCAGTTCTGGCCACATTCAGGCTGTGATTTTTTAGCACAACAGCATTGTCCTTTATCACCTATATAATTCCAAGGAGTACGAGGGGATAAGTGGGAGGGGAGATACATGCTCAGTATTTTGTGGGAATAGCAGCCATTTCTGTACTATCTCTCTTAAAATGGAGACCAGTCAGGGTTTTTTCATTCTATAGCGAGACAATTTTCTGCTTGAGATCCTGCAGATTAATTGCCAAGTGTCTCAGCTATCCCAGGAGAGGTGGTGCAAGGTGTATTGATAGTACCTGCAGATAGCCAGGAGATATGAGAAGTTAATGGGATTCAACAAGTCACCTCCCCGATCGGGAAAAAGCTTCTGGTCTTAACTTAAAAATCAAATTCACCTGTCAAGAGAAGTTCTTTGACTTTGCAAAGTTAAGAGTTTCTGTATACACTCAGGATTCCTGGGCTTAACTGCATGATTTCTGCACAAAGTGAGGGACCCTTTGCTTTGGTCAAGCCTTTTCCCCATCAGTGCAGTGCAAGGGCAAACAAGAGCTCTCCTTGGGATAACCCATGTAGTCTGCTCCTGCTAAGGCTCATTCCCAACCTAGTCCTGGGGATGGGGTTTGTGAAGGGGTGGGAAATTCCCCATGCTGATGATACACGTTGTGAGAGACAGATCATCATCTTACAGCCAAAGATGATGTAAGATCCAACAAGATCTGTGTTTCAGGTCTGCCTCAGCGACGTGCAGCACTGCCCACAGTGCACTGACGGACTGCACTCCCTGCCGTGTGCTGCTGCAGAGAGTGGATGCGCTGCTTCCGTTCTTCATCAGGCCCAGGAATGGATGAATTAAAGGCTGGGAAAAAACTGGCTCATAAGACCTCATTGGTGTGGCTTGTAAAGAAGCATTTTAGCACACTGCTGCCTGTGAAACCTGTGACCCCTTAAGAATAGCAGTAATTTTGTGTAATTCTTCCCCACTAGGTTGTGGAAGTAATTCCCTGCGTACATAAACCAGGCGCTAATGCATACTCCGGCAGATTCCAAAGGCAGAATCATACCATTTGGAAAGGTTTAAGGAACACTGGAAGCATCTGCATGGACAGGGCTGGCAACCAGACAAAAAGGTAGGATACTAATGTTTGCAGGTCGTATTCAGTTGTGAAAATCAGTGGAGAATATCTGGAGGAGTACAGCAGACCATGGAGTAAGGAGGTATTGGGCATTTGGGTGATGTATGTGCAGCTGGTTAGACAAGCCAGTGTGGTAGTAATTTGGGTAAAAACATAAGTGTGTTACAGATTCCTTGTTCACAAAAAATTTTACTCAGAAAAATAAAAGCAAGGGCACTGTAAACAACTAATTCATGTAGATTTAATGCCTTGAGAATTAAGAAATCAGGGTTGTTTCTTGAATAATAAATAAGAGGATCTTCTCATCTTAATATTTTCAATAATTCCAATGAAATTGGGTGTCTGGGGTTGAGAAGAGGTTGAAAAACACTAGATTGAATCAGCTGAGCATACAGACAGAAATGCTGCAAATCAATTCTCCTTAATTCCTGGACACATATATCAAGTTTTCTGCTACTGCCACCCCAAATGACTGCCTGTAAGGCTTAGTGAATACTGCACTTATTTCTGTGTGTGGATGCCCAAGGTGTCTGATGAAATCAGAAATGTTACAAGTTCTCATCTCCACATGAAAATGAAGAAAATTCTTTCCCAGGATTGAAAAGTTCAGTTCTATGATTTTTTTCAAGTCATCATAGGTTTTTCAAACAATTATGCCTTGTTTGGGAAGGAGGAGTAAAAACATTCACCACCTCACACTTAAGCTTGTTTACATGAGATTTAATGTTGGTCTTGCAGGCCCAAGGGGTTCAGCTAATCACCTGTACCATGTAGTGAAACAATATCCAAGCTGTTAGAAGTCCACTCATGCAGCAAAACAAAAGGGTATGATTACGTCTTTGCACCTGGGAGGAGGCACTTAGCTCTGCGCTTGGTTTTGTATCACACCAGGCATGATGGGCTCCCCGTGTCAGGTCCTCCAGATCCCCCTATGAGTCTTTCTCTTCACTTCCAGGCACCTTCCTTGCCTGCTTTCCTAGTTCTTCCCAGTTTCTCCTTCCAGTTCCGAGGCTGCTGTTAGTCCCAGCAGGATGACTCCACACCTCATGGACCCCAAACAGCGCGTTTCAATTACTAACGCTAACAGTGGAATTAACACATTTCCCAATTATGATGTGCAAAGACATCATGCTGAACAAACCTGAAACTCTGTTAAAAGTTTTGCTTTTACACAAATAGCAAAGGAAGGGGCAAGACTTTCCAAGAGATGGGAAAGGGGACATGAGATGGAGGCTTGCAAGAAAGGTGTGCGGTGGTGGATCCGGACCGTACATCTGATCTGACTTGCCTTGTTCCATGGATGGGCTGTTCAAGGCATCCAAATCTCAACTCTTTTCATCAGCCCCAGTGATGAAAGCCTGGCTGCTTCTGGGATATGTGTGTGGGGAGAAGGACAATTTGGTTGTCTTAGCCTGTTTCCTGCATGGAAAATAATAAATCTTGGAAATTTAAGACTGGGTCTCTGAAGAAACTAGCACTATCCTACCCTAATTGCCCTCTTTCACACTCATCTCCTCCAGCAACTCCTTTGTATTTGGATCTTCCCTGCCAATGGACTAAATACAGGGTTATACATGTATTTGGTAAATAAAGGCATGAGTGCCATTGCATCAGAGAGCACAGGCTCTTCACAGAAAGTTGCCTTCTCGGTAAAACAGGCTAGCAGGGAATCAGAGGGAAGGAAGCATTTTGTCTGGGCTTAGCCACATCTGTCAAGCAAAGAAAGCATACGTAAGTACAGCTAATTGCAGAAAGAGGACCTTAATATTTGACTTATTTGGAGGTGAAGTTCCTTGACAGAGGGAGAAACAGCTGGGACAAATCTAGACAAAGAAAACAGGTCTATACTAATGCATCCTTAATAGACTTCCCCAACAGATGAAATAGAGAATTTGTTTTGTTGCTCATATATATACTGTCTATGCATATGTACAAATATAATCAAATCTTTATATCTTACCATGCCAAGTTTTCCTAAAACAATTGACTACTAATCTCCTACTAAGCTCATGCTTCTAGCTCCTGCTCTCTTCTCTCCCTGTGAAATATGGATTTGCAATGTCTGACAGGTCCACATTGTCCTTAATGGAATTACTTTCAATCTATGCTAGCATCAATGAAAGGGACATCTTGTCCTTTTCTGTGCCTACTGTCAGCAAAAAATCATTGTTTCATAGTTGCTACAAAATGTGGATGGGGAATGACTGGGTTACTACTGCAGATATTGGGAATTTGAAAGCGAAGTGGTTTTATTTACGTGAATATAGTCAAACTAATCTATGAGATAAATAGAACATAAAATTTCTTTGCTGATCAAACTTAATTTCATTAGCTAATGAGTCATGTAATTAAAAGCAATGTGTCCATTTTCCTGTCTCGCCAGACAGCTCCTGGTAGGTGCTGCTGACAACATCAAATGAAGGGGACTGCTGAGAGCACAGAACTAGAGAGAAACAGAATACTGATGGCCTCACTGCAAACACGGTTCTCTGCACTGTGGACATCTATAGCTACTTTTTATGAAGTGTGATCATGCTGGGCACCTTCTCCAATCATAACCCTTAATTTAAGAGGCATGCTGTCACAAGACAGTGGAGTGAACACGAAATTGCTAAGGATATTTTCTCTTTCTAAAACAAGAAGTTTTTTACTGTGAGAGAGATGTAAATTACACCAGGGAAATTGGCCAACTAAGCTACCAGGAGGCTAGGTCTGCGGAGAAATTAAAGTTGGTCTCTTTATTACATACCTTATGAAGATGCAGCATTTGAGATGCAGCCACAAGGATGGCAACTCGTCTCCTGCATCCACGGCCACAACAAGCTGTCCTTGTGTCCCATTTGGAGGGCTGCCTGCCCATCAGTCTAGTTGCCACAGGATGTGCTGGCCTCCCCAGAGGCTCAGTGCCTGCTTGGACAGAGAAAAACAGGTCCCAAGAGCAGCTCCAGGGCAGTTTTTGTAAGACAGTCAAACTTGCCATGGATCTTGCAACTTGCAGTTCCTCCAACCTGCTGCTGCCAGGTCCACCGAGCAAAAAGTAGAAAGTTTGTTTTCTATACCTTTAGCCAACAGAGTCCTAAACACATATTTTTTTACCTTTTTGTGATCTTGCACAGAAGGAGATGACTTGCAAATATGTCCCTCTATGCTGGATTCTAATTCTTTATTTCCACAATGTTCTGCATTGTGTATTTGCCAAGTAATTCCAGGTTGTAATTCATTCAAAACAAAGGGGTTTGTGTGGTGTTTATTCTTTAATGATTGGACTGTGGATTAGAGCAGACTTTTGGCAGACATCCTTCAAACTTGTTTACATTTCCATCTGTCTCTGCGTCTTCTTGAGGTTTTTCAGGTTATTGTGAATGTACCTAATTTCATATTCCTAAGAGGAACTAGCATTTTAAAAATAGAAATAAATTAGGCATTTCAGGTTTTGAAATTTTGCACTTAGGTATCTCTTGGAGTTTTACAGGCAGTTTTTTAGTTGCCTCAGAATTCTGAACACTTTTGTTTCTTCTACAGATAATTTATTATGCCCTCCTTGAGAAAACCAGATTGCTTGTTTTTCAGCCTTTAAATGCTTTGGTATAGCTTTTAGTCGTTGTCTTGCATTAATGTGCTGGATCTATAGTTAGGGAGACTAAGAAGCATTTCTCTTTCATGTGCTGGCTACAACACTTTGAAAAATAGATCTTAGAGTTGGTGTTTCAAATTCATCTCCATTTTGCTTTTGAACATGCATGGAAAAGTGGCACAGTAATTTGTTTTGGCAGGGAATTTGCTAGTAGCCTTTACTCCTTGAAACGCATTTGGAAATGTTTTTTATTGTTTGAAAAACCTTAAAGCATCAGTACAGCCCTGTAGAGTTATTAAATATATATCTAAATGGAAGCTATGAGATGTTATTTTCCCTTGGATGCACATCTGTATGTGTATGGAGGAGGTAGGGGATTGACAGGCTTTTATTCTGGAAGTTGTCATTCTTTTTGTTGTTATGAATTATACTTATTGAGTGATAAATTTCTTTTTTTTAATGGTATGAAACCTCTCTTTGGTGTATTTATACCGCCTTGCAGCAACCAGAGTGTTTTAAATGTTGCAGTGAGCAATTGAGTTCAATGTATCTGCTATTTGATCACGGAGTACTTTTCAACTGTTTCTTTTGGGCATGATTGAAACCTAATCTCTGATGGGACTAAAAACACGCTGACAAACAAGACTTTTTTAACATTTGAAATTTGGATTTCAGAGATTTTTGTGTGTTGAAATAATGACATTTGTGATCTCAGAAATGTGAATAATGTCATTTTTACATATTTTATCTGAAACAGTAGCATTCTTTCAAACTACTTGTCTATGAAAACCAACCTGGCTCTGCTAGCTCAAGAGGGTAGATCAAATTAGGACATCTCAGAAGGCTAACTGTTCATATCAGTTTATTCAAATATTGTTAAGCTGGACAACCAGAAACAATTCAGTTTTGAGAATCTTTGGCGTGTGCATACAACATATTATGCACATCACTGTGTTTTTGCTCTTTCGTCCTTGCAGGCCAGGTTGGATGGGGCCCTGTGCAACTTGGTCTAGTAGAAGGTGTTCCTGCCCACAGCAGAGGGGCTGGACCTAGATGATCTTCAGGCTTGCTTCCAAGCTGAGCCATTCTATGATTTTCTGATTGTATATCATAGATTATAGGGTATGTCATTTAAAAGATGTAAGCAGCATGTACTCCTGTACTGCAGTGGTACACATGAGATATGCCTGTTCAGGTATCCTGCTGAAAAACAACAGCTCCCTGGTGTCAGCCCTCTTCCATGGCTGCAATATTATCACTGAAGTATCCTTACTTTTTTTAGTGGTCTCAGGGGACACCTCTGCCAGGGTCCCCCTCTGTGCAAGCAGCTGTCAGCAGAAGTGAGCTTACCTACCCACTCCCTGCCGCTGCCTCATTCTGATGATGCACATTGGGAGGGCGAGGTTGGACAGTAAGGAGCAGAAGATGTTGGCTGTTTGGATCCAGATAGGATGTCACCTGCTTTCAAAACTACAGGAGAGAACATCTCCAAAATGCAGAAACTTCCTGCTTTGATTCCAAACATGCTGTTGAAGAAAGACAGGGAACAGCTTGACCAAGGTGACGGATCCAGAGTAGACTGATTTATTTTCCTGGGTGCATACACCTATCTTTCTATATACAAGAAGAACATTATAAATAGTGAAGGGTAGTGTTGTCTCCTCTCCCGGCATGTTAAAGCAATGCCATTTCCAAAATCTCTCAAGGCATCACTACTGCTCACACCATGTCACTCTCATGGCAGCAAATTTAGAAGAAATATCCTTTATGAGGAGAAAAAACAGGACACACTTTTTGGATGCACAGGTTCTTTCTCGGTTCTGGAATGGAATCAGGAAAGGATTTCTTTTATACCTGTTATTAAGCTGCTTGGTCTTGATTTGTTTTTTTAAGATATTATTTCCTCTAAGAGCATTTACTGTACAACAAGACATTCAAAGTTGAAAGAGAGAGTCCTGGCTATACAACAGATGAAAAAGCAATCAGATCAAAAGCAAATATATAGGGAAGAATAGAAAAGGTCTCTCTTTCTATGGCTGTGTAGCTCTGGAGCTGGTCTGTGGTGCCTGCACCACAACAGTGTCCTCTCTTTAGTCTCTGGCTTTGGTCAGAAGGGGGACTCCATTTTGTAGCTTTTTTGTCTCTTCCCTGCTCTGCTTCTCTTCAGTATCACAGTGTCTCTGGCAGGCTGGTGAGCAGGATGGGCTCTGTGCCCCCCGGGGCTGGTTGTGCCCACATGCTCCCTGCTTATCCCACTCTGACCTTCCCACCTCCAGGCAGAGCAGCACCAGCTCCTCAGGCAGAGCCCTTCGGTAGCTGGGGAGCTCCGAGCAGGGCTGTCCCACGGTGCGCTGCCTCACCTGGCAGCTTGGGTGGAAGGAGAAGGGGGGATGCACTGCAGCTGGGACTGGCTGCGCTCCCTCAGGGCAGGCTGAGCCCAGCGCGGGGCTGTGTGGCACTCATGAAGGGAAGGCACACAGGTGCTCTCCTGCCTTGCACGCCACATCAGGCTTATCTCTGTACAGCAAACAGGACTTTGTTTAGCAATCCGGAGCTATGAAAATAGCCTTTTTGTTGAGTCACTTGTGCAAATATGTCATCTGGGTCTAAATGGACACAAAATACGTGTATGTACATTTCCTTTTTTATCTTGCTCTTGCTGGCATTGCTGTTATGAAAGTTCACATTTAACATTAATTTGGGGTGATTTCCTTGTGCTTATTGCTTCTGTTCTTCCATGTACTGGTCTGTCTGACCCTTATTAAGTATGAGAAAGATAATCTCTGCATCTTTAATGGGCTACCTTTTAATTTAAATGAAAAATTATTTTCCAAAACAGATGGAATGTTCATTCCCTCTGAGGACAGTGCAGTATACCACCAAGTATCATCTTGGCTTAAATCTTTGCTACTCTGTGTTAGGATTTTGACAATAAAATATTCATTTTTGGCAGTTTTTTAACTTGTCACCCTCAGAGATGTTTAAAAGAGACTTTTGATTCACAAAGTTTTATATATGTTTTTAGATGATGAAAGGCCAAAATTTTACTTTTATGTTTTAGCAATAAGTGTGGAACCCTCTGAGCTACTTTTTTTTATAGCAAATCTTATTAATTGTAGATGAAGGATTAAAGGAGATTTAAATAAGAGAAGCAAGAATTATTACGTTAATTATGGCCCTAGCTGCACATTCCTTATCTGTTTTGGTTTTGGTGTTTTTTAATTTTCTATGCCTGTCCCACAGTATTCTGTTCGCTGACAGCATCATTTCTGACCTCTTCACAGGGGCTGTCTCACCGTCTCCTGACCATAGCATCCTGCATGTATCCATCAGGGAAATCATACGGAAAATGAATCTGCAGCTGGTTCCTTGGTTCCTTGGTTCATTTGTTAGATAATACAAACCAGGACAGGTTTCTATTTAACGCTTTAAAATGCGAATGCAGGATTCTTTGGTTTAAGAAAATAATGTGAAAATATTCCAGTGAAATCATAAATAATCTTTGGTATCTTTAAGCAGTTATTGTTCGAACTACGTATGCTCACTGTTTAAGCAAGCTGATAAATGGAACTCCAGGGCAAAACTTAACAAAGGAAAAAGGGCATTCCAGGAAAAAAATAACCTTTCCTTTAAATCCACCCTTCTTGCCTTCCTTCCCCAATGTCCCACACTCTTTATTTAGGAAAGTTTTGATATTGCTACCTTTGTATATTTTATAATGCATTGAACCAGTTTTATATATCGCATGTTATAACTTCAGGGGTGTACTACCTGTCCTTCTGTCATCCTCCATCAGATTACTAACAAAAAACCAGATTTTTTTTAGGACATAATATACATCTTATCTTTTTAGGAGGGGATTTAGGCTATGCATAGCAACTTCTGTCATGGAAAAATGAATGATCACTTGGTTAAGAATTTTGTCTTCATAAATAAATATGAAAATATTTTTGTCTTTGAAAGTTTATGAATGAGTGCTGGTTTGGATCATTTTTAAGTTTGTGGAAAGCCCTCAAGGGTGTAAAAACCTCTACTTCGAAAGTACTTGTTAGACTCTTGAACAGCAGGAAGGGAAAGTTCTCATAGGTGACCATAGAGTACAGTGTGTTTTCATACGCCCCACAACTATCACTATGGAGCTGTTGTATAGCAGATTTGATCCAATTTCACATGAATGGAATGGTGGCTGGCATTTCAGAGAGCAGAACAGGGCTCCTGTAGTGAAAACTACTAACCACTTTAATTATATTTTCATGCGTGGCCTATTTTATAGTGCAATTTTCCTGAAAGGCTTACAATTTGATTTCTCAGACTCTGGAGGTTAGTTTGGTTAGGATTTTTCCTTGGAAACTAATGGATGCCTGGCAAGTTTTTCTTTTTTTTTTCTTTTTTTTTCTATTTTTTTTAATGCTTCGTGTGTGAACATATGTTGCAAATCATCCTAACAAATAAATGCTTAAAACTATTTTTAAATGCGATGATGAGTTAAAGGCCAGTCGTAGCCAGCAGTGTTCAGTGTGAGTAAGTGAACTGCAAAAGACTGAGGAGCTTCTTATGATGAAGTGCCTGGCTAGAGTTCACTTTGGTCCAGAAATATCTTTGTGGTGAGGACTGAAGTGGACAGGATGACTGTAAGCCTGCATGTGTGTAACTGTCTGTCTGTACAGCAATGGCTTGGCCTTTCTGGGTGTTTCCTGCTCTGAATTGCAGGCCTCTGTACCCCGGAGTTAAGTGAGTTGAAGATCTGAACAGGATTTGGCTATGGGGAAAAGAATAAATTCTAAGCCCGTATCTCTGACTATGTAAATATTGAAGTTAAAACTGTCATAGACTCATGTTATTCACAGAAGGCATCTTCCTTTCAGTAGAGTCCGTGTTAGTATTTTCTGTGAATTGGATACCATAAGGAGATTACTTTGCAGTACAGTTTAATCTGATTCTAAAACAAACTGTCATAAGGGAGCACAATGCAGAAGCTGTCCAGAGATATCAAAAGAGAAAGACATTTAGCCAACATGATTTTCCAAAAGGAAAACAAAACTCTGTCTTGAATCATCAGTACATAATCATGAACAGACACGTTTTCTTAACATCTTTGAAACAAATCTGCCATATGAGATAAAAACATAATATATAAAGATACTGTGGCAAAAGCTACTTCAGTATAAGCTGGATCCAAGAACCTGAGACAATAATAAATAACAGTATTAACATATAAAATGATGTTGCTGAGAGAAAGGAAAAGGAATTAAGGAGGCAAAGAGAGAGAACATGTTGCCAGCAGTGAATTGAAGTGAGATAGAAAACAGGTGAGAATTCTATAGGACAAAGTTTCTCACAGATGGTGGGAGCATGAAGGATGGTGGGTGAATGCCTCTGAGAGGAGCAGGAGTTTCAGAAAAGGGAGAATGGCAGTGCTAGCTTAGTAGAAGGAAGGAGAACACAACAACAGAAAATAATTCCACATGCTATTATAAGCTTGTTAAAAAACTGACTCTGGCATAATTTATGGCATGTCTGTGCCAGTTATCAGTGAAGATCTGGGTTTTAGTTTTTAGGGGCAGCTGCTCAGGATCTCAATAGTTCTCCCACATGAGGGTTGCCTGCTCACAAAGAGCTGCAAATAAGCAAAATTTTTTCTAATATTTTCAGGAAGATAAAAATCCGTGAAGAATGTGTTCATTTTAACGAGGTCACAGGTTTGCCAGCAGGACTGCTCTGAGACTTATCTGGCAAGAAATGGATTGTTAAGTGCAAGTCTTTTTTTTTGCCCCAGACTCCTAACCTGCTCTCACTTCTTCAGCCAGCTGGGACTTCATTACCCACTTCCCTATTGCTGGGCAAAGTGTCTTACCTTTCCGTGAGTCATAGTTCAGGGCATCTGTTGGGAGAAAAGGGTTAAAAGCAAAAGAATGGCGAGGAGGATGGTAGATTCCCTCCAGTGAAGTTGCAGCTGGGAATGCCAAGGCCTGGAGAATAACAGTGTGGGAAACCATATGTTATGGTTACTGCTGGTTATGCTCTCCTCTGTTTTGAGAAGTAGAAGCTCTGTGTAGAGATAACATAGGTGTTTAGAGAGGTCCTCTCCCAGACTTGCTTGAGCTCCCTGTCTTGGGACAGAGATCAAAGCAGAGATCATAAAAATCAGAGGTGATCACAGCATGGAGGCAAACTGTTTCTGCGTGGGCCTTCAGCAAATGGGTGCAGAGAGCAGCCGCGCTGGGATGGGCTGAGCCTGACGGTGCCTGTGTCCCCACTTCCCGTGCCTCTTCCTGCGTTTCGGGATCCTCCAGCCAGAGAGGTAATGAAATACATTTACTCTTTGCATTGCAGCTGTGGTGTTTCAGTCGCCCTCACTCACCTGCATGTGTTGATTCACGAAGCACCCAGTGTGTTAAGTTCAGCTCTGGTTTAGCAGGACAGCCCACATCTCTTACTGCCAGCCTACGTAGAGCAGGGCAGAAAGACCTGGCACAGAAACTTGTGCAAGAACAGTCTTCCTGCTGCAGTTTCCTCAGTGCCAACATAGCCTGCCAGCATGGGAGCTCATCCCCCCTACCTAAATGGACACAACCTAGACCTCTAGTATTTAAGTGACTTGATTAAAGTTTGCCTGGGAATCAGTACATGAAACCAAAAGTGCTTTTCGGATGATACATCCTGCCTTCGAGACCAAAGAAAATTTAATTTCTTCTTACTTTGAAGAATCTGTTCCACTCTTCTCCACTTCTCTCTTCTCAAGGATCTTTGAGATGTACGGTCTCAGCAAACATCCAACACACACCCTGGAAGAGTAACGGTCGGCAGAGATGTCTGTCCTTCCCAAGAAACTTGAGGAATTCTTGACAGGATAAAGTGAAGTAGACTAGGACAATGCAAGGAGACATGACACAATGAGACAAAGAAAAGACAGTTCAGAGACAGCAAGACAAAGAAAAAAAATCAATTAAAAGGAGGAGATTAACCCAAAAAAGAGGAGGCCTCATAACCAGTTTTCATTGTGCAAAGAAAAATCTCACAGAAGAGAATTAAAATATGTTAATACTTCTGCATAGTGCTCCAGGGATGTTGGGTAATTGTGACTGGGAGGCTGGGAGGGAGGGTGATCGCTCTATTAGAATGTGGCCCACACTGTGAGAAAATAATAATAAATGGATTGCTGCTTCTCCAACTCTTAATTTAATTTAATATAATTGCATTTAATTAATATGATTTTTTAATCAAGAAGCAAAATCTAATGTATGATAATAACTCTGCTCTTCAGGAGAGCCTGTGAAAATCATGCATCTTATTTGTGGATGGTACCAAAAGCTGTTTAGTCTGGGGGATAGATGCCATATATTTCAAGGATACTGAGTTCAAATTCCATGCAGCTTGCATTTTCATTAAAATTTCTCTTAACACTGTTTTATTGATATGGGACTTAATTTTTTTTTGTTTTTCAAAGCAGAAATTGATGTATAAGCTAACTTATTTCTCATGTAAGAGAGAGAAATTAACTGAGAGATAAAGTAGCTGTTCATTAGCTAGCGATTATCTTTATGAAATTTTGGCAATTTATTTGTTTATTTCTAATATTCAATTTTAATACATAAACTATTCTTTAAAACACTCAGAAAATCTAATATCTGATTCAGATGTTGCTCTGTTTTTAATCTTTTCATGTTGCAAAGTTCACAACTCCACATTTGTATAAAGAAATATATAGCAGGCTCCCATGAAGTGCCCAATACCTAAACTAAAATACCACAGTGCTAACTAAACAGCTTCATTTCATACCCTGGAACAGTATGGACTACCAGTGGAAATCATCTGTGATACTTCTCTCTTTTTTCCTTCAACAGAGTGAATGATTCCTTCAGAATGGTAATAAAGTCTGGAAGATATGTTCTGCACTTGCTGCATTTGCTGGCACCAAACTGTACATTTCCGTTGCCATGGGGCAAATTCCAAGTCCACATTTGGGAAAGTCTTTTCTGACTATGTTGATGAACATCCTGGTGGGGAGAATCTGGCCTATAGCACCCACAACACACTTTAGGCTTCTGTTTCTCATGTCCCAGTTGCTTCAAGCTAAAAGATCTATATAGAACTGTAGTATGTTTTGTCCAGGTGACGAGGGTGTTTGTTATTAAAATGTTGGAAGAATAATAATAACTAAGTACTCAGTGCTGAGACAATTTTCATATACTATCCATAACCTTTTTATTGTTGATATTTAAAATGTAACTTTCAGGCTTGATTCTGATTCCATTTGTCACGTTGCTGTTTTTCAAGGTCTCTTTTTCCTATACTGATGTATTATTCTTTGGTCTGAAAAGCAATTCCAAGTCCTTGAGGCACATAAGGGATTTGAATCCTTTACTGACTAAGGATGTGATTTAAATAAACACTCATCATTGAGCAGGTACGTAAAAGCTGAGTTACACGGGAACCTCAATAAGCTCTAAGCAGAATTTCGTGCTGTAAAAGCATGAAGATATTTTGCACAAAAGGGCCATTCTTGGAAAGGTCTCACATGAAGAAGAAGAAACAAGTGCAGGCAACTGAACTTTGAGTTGGTCTTTCACAATCTTCTCTCTGTCCTTTAGTTCTTCGTACACTGAAAAGAGACACAATTACCATGATATCGAACTGTGAACGAAAAATGTCTAAACACATCTTGTGCTCTCTGGATGTGGCAGACCAGCAATGTATGTATCTTCAGAGCACAGGTATGTCTGAGGACCTGCACAGCCAGGGTGACCTTTGGCCGCTTGTTACCCCTTTGAGTTAAAGTTCCCTTCTCTGGGTAAATGCAGCAACGCTTTGCGGTTTGGGCTGCCTCACCCCCACCCCTGCCAATTTTGTTTATGTTGTTGCCTCTGTGGCTTTCCAGAGCTTGTCAGCAGCAATTTTGGCTCATCTGTGAGGAGAGCACCACTGTATTCCTGGCATCAGGTGAAGCAAACTGCAATAAAATTCTGTTCTTCCCAACAGCTTTGCTGAAAAATTCCCCTTACTGTTCTAAACACAGGCAGAAGAGGTTGGAATGCCCAGCAGAGGTCCCAACCACATACTTGTGCACTGTTTTTCTCCCTCATATTTGAACACTGGTATTCACAGAATCATGGAATAGTTTGGGTTGACAGGGACCTTTAAAGGTCAGGTAGTCCAACTGTCCTGCAATGAACAGGGACATCTTCAACTCTATCAGGAAGCTCCTTTCTTTTCTGTCTGCAAGATTCATAAAGCCAGAGAAGAGGCAATGAAGTCCCTCAGTTGCAGATTCTCAGATTCTTCCCCTCTGTCCCTTCAGCAGCAACTGCTCAGTGAACTGGGTCTTCAGTGACCCCAGCAAAGCATGTACTCATCCCTCCCCTGTAAAGTGGCATAGGGAGCTGCTCAGCTGCTCCTTCCTCTCTGCCTTTACTGTCTTGGGTTTGTTCTGCTCAAGCTGCCTTCATGTTCTCCTCTGTCCTCTGTTAAATCTGTGTGCTCCCCACAGTGCTCAGGAAAGGTAGTGTTGCAATTTCATACTGGTTTATTTCAGCTTCTTACTCTCAGCCTTAAAACCTCTTGGTGATGCTGCTGTGACCAGCAGTTGAAGGAGACTGTGGGACAGATATTGCCTGTGTGATTTGTATCTAGATCATAAACCCATATATTTCCCAATACTTTAAATGCATCCCAAATGTTCTCTAGGCTAATGGTATCTTGCCCCTGGGCTTCTTCAGAAATGATGTTTCTGTGATGCTGTCTTTATGTTTCTTCGTCTGAGACTTGGGAACCACTCTGCCAGTGTCAATCAGATCTGCCATAGAGACAAAGAGGTCAGACAACACATTCACAGACAGATTCACACTTTCCCGTCTATGTGTGGTACAGCTTGACCTGTGATCCTTGTATGAGAACAGGAATCCACCTTTTCTCCCTCTGTACAGATTTAATTTCCAAGTCCAGATGTTGGACACACTTGCATCAGAGACTATGAAGAGCTTCTGTGTTCCATACTGCAGACAGGAAAAAAAGATCTTAAAATCCTTCAAGTTGTGCGCAAAAAGAAGGAACAGGAGAGGATCAAGATTTCTGGAGAGGTTCACAGTGGAGGGACGTCTTTGACCTTCCCAGCTGCACACAAAGCTTTGCTTGCAGCTTGCACTTCGTTAGCCAGAAGGCAGACCAAGCAGAAGACACAAATACGTTGGAAACTCGTGTTCATTAACTCTGCTCTCCATAGATACTTGTCTGAAGCAATAAAAGCACAACAATATTTCCTTCCTCCTTTCTTCCAATTCATGTTTTTTTACCTTTGCACTGTGCTAGCTCTAAGCCTCAGCCTGTGCAATATTTTCTTAGAGACTGTAACTGTTTTAGAGGCTGAAAGTCAAAAGCTCTTGAGATTTATCCTCAAGCAATGTTTTCTAAGGAAAAGGGAGACTCAAAGGGGTTGAATGAACGGCAGAATTAGATATTCGAAGTTGAATTTGTTGAATTATTATGTATAAAAAAGTTTCCTCTCAAGGCCTATAAAATAGCATTTGAAGTATTAAAACATCTCTTGCTTTTGAATAAGTAGATGATGAAACAATGCATTTAAAAAGCAATGATTCAAAATATTTCTGAAACATAATCTATAAAGTATGTGGTGTGTATGAAATATATTAACTACAGAAGGGTTCCTTATCTAGGGCTAGAGCTTAGAAAAGTAGTCAGAAAAAAGCCCAAGGTGGGCTGAGAGTAGTTCAGGATAAATTTGACTTTGTGCCTTGCCAGGAAGTTGCTAGGCAGCTCTCTTTGCAGAGTGAGTTACAAGTATTTGAATTTTAAGTTGAGCACCCAGACAAATCCTACGAGCAGAGAAAAGTAATTAGTTTTGTCTGCAAAGTCAGACGTGCAGAAAAGAGAGCATGGCCCATAGGGTGAAGGCTGAGGATGCTGAATTTAGTCTTTGGTTAAAAATTGATTTCCTTGATACTCCTCGTACTTTCAGGGTGGTTGTTGCATGAGGGCCACATTCCTGGTAGAAACAGTTCTTGTGGACAGGTTACATCTCTTCCTGGCATGGCCAGGAAAAACAACCTGTCTGGGCTTTTCATCCCCATCTGTGCATGGGGACAGAGGTACTAGAACATCCTGAGGTGGAAAATCTGGAGGTCAGCAAGGGAATAAACTTCCATTTCATTAACAGCAAAAGTAGTTGCACTGACAGGGAAATACAAGGACAGAGGAAGAAGTTCTTTAAGTTCAAATAACTTTATGGATTCATTTACTGTTGTGACCTTGAGACATTGCTATTCTTTTAATTTACAGCTTATATCTGTATAAAAAATGTGTGCTTATGCAGACATGCATAGATATGTCAATGTAAATGTTTATCTACAGTGATTTTCACATGCTAGATATGGACAGGTATAGAGATACTATCATTATATCAATCAAAAAAAATGCTGGTAATAAGTAAGATTACCCTAGGGTAGAAAATGAGAAAAGATGTTTAAAGACTGAGAGAATAAACATGGAAAATTATTTACAATTACTTTGGGGTAAGTTAAGCATGAATGTGATAAGAAAAACAGAAGGAAGGAAGGAAGGAAGGAAGGAAGGAAGGAAGGAAGGAAGGAAGGAAGGAAGGAAGGAAGGAGAATGAGTAGTAGGTTCAAGAACAAGCTATCAAAGAACATAGAATTTATTTAATAAAAAATTTATTACTTGACATTTATAATAAAACATAACCAGATTGCAAGCAAGGAAAGTACCAAGATCTATCCCTGATGTGCCTCAGTACATATTATGTACAGGCCACAGGCTAATGGTTCCTGGGTCTCAGACATTTTTTATGTCGTTTGCAGATTGTCAGATCTACCCCTCCCCTCCTTTCAGCTCTGCTCTGGGCTCTTCAGACACATGCAGTGACTTTAGTTTCAGTCCATTGGTTTGAAGTCATTCTTATTCTTATTTGGATGTGTGGCCAGAAAGACTGTATTCTGCAATCTCTTATCATATATCTCCACCTCTTGAAAAACAGAAAACAGGATACAATAATAATTATACATATATATGGCAAAAAGAACATAAAAGTTGCAAAGTCCAGCATTCAAAAGTTAGGCAATGTCAGACTGAATTTCTCAAGGCATCCTTAATTTCACCTCCTGGTGAATATGCATTATGATACGGCTTTAATTACAAGGTTGCATACTATTACTTTTCCCCAGGACACCTGCTTCAGCAGGGCACAGGATGGATGGTGCTCACTTAATGAGCAGCTATTCAATATGTTCTTTTATCCTCATTGCTTGGCGTTTGGCCTCAGGCCTTATTTACTGCACACTGCTCAGGCTTGGTTCTAAAGACAGAATTATTCATTTCCTACTTGACTGTTCTGCAGTTCTCACTCTATCTGAACACATTACAAACTAATGAATCTTTACAATACCCTAGGAAGAGCAAGGTCCACTGACCCCCATTTATAGGTAGAGACCTGCAACATTTCCACTTATCTTTGGTTTTAACATTCATTTAAATTGCTTTCTCTTCCCTCCTTTCAAGAGAAACCTTTTACAAGATGTTTTCCACATCTTATTTACTGAATGTTGTGGCTGAAAATTTTAAAAAACAGTGAAATCTGAGGTAGCAATCCCAGATGGAAAATTTTGGTTCCTTTGACAGAGCAATAAGCTCTCTCTACAGAGCAACAGCACTCTCTCTAGAAGGGAAAAGACTGACAGGTGCCACTTCAGTTACAGAAGCTGTAACTTTAAAGAAATGCTCAGACCTTCCCTGAGCAGCCCTTCCCTGGGCTTCAGCACAGCTTTGTCCAGTTCCTCCAGCTGAGGAGCTGGTCGGTGTCTTCATGGCTTCTTCCTTAATTATATAATGAACAGATTTGCTTACAAAATCTAAATCTTATAAAATATATTTATTTTAAACCCTGGACTCTGCATATCTGTTTCTAGTAACATGCAATTTTAAGCCACCTTTTTCTAGAATGAAAAGGAAGGTGGGCACAAAAATTGAGTCTTCCCTCTCCTTGCTTAACCTCTTCTGTTTACCACATAAAAGTGGGGAGTCAAAATAAAGACCTGGTGATAGCATATCCTGGGCCAGTGAAATCCAATATCCTTTGGTGGACTTTTTGGCTTAAAAAGGTGGCAGTGTGCAGGTACTTTAGAGAGATTAGCCTCTCTATGAATCACTAAGACAAAATGGTAGAAATGATAGCAGAAAGAATCTCTTTGTTGTGTAGCTGGAAGATGATTAAAATATTGACAAATTACTTAAGCATTGGTTTTGTTTTTTTTTTTTAACATATAGACTTTTAAAAAACCCAGGTTTTTGGTTGGTTAGTTGGTTGGTTGGTTTTTTTAACTGAATAAATTCAGCAGACAAGTTGAGATTAGTTGAAGAATTACTGGCATGCAAGATGGGAACCACTGAGCCTCCTAAACCAGGGAACCATCTTTTTTAATAAGTGGAAGTTCATCGCCTGAGGTTCAAAGGCTGTATAAGAATATATTCTTTTTCTAGACTATGTGAATCTACCTAGTTGGAGAGGAGAATCCACTAGGTTATGAAATAGTGTCTGTAGATAAACATTTTCACTGTTCATGAATGCCTGTATCCGATGCTGCTGTTTTGAGTTCAGAGGTGAAATCTGATACTGCCAGGTTTAGCAATCGGACACGTGAGTCTGGAAAGCAAGATTTGTTTGAAAGTCATGGAAGAAATCCTGGAGAGAGGACCCCAAACCAGCCCTACCCTCTGTGGCCTTTGTGCAAAGATTTTGTAGTTGCTTTGGTTTTCCACTGGAAGAATTCTTCACTTCTCTTTTGGCACTGAGGATACGATGACATTTTTTTAGCTTTGGTAACTAATGAACACTGTCTTCTGAAATGCCATAAGATCAAGAAGAGAACTTTGGGTGAACTAAATTAATCAGGACTGTATTGTTTTTCCCTTTTCCAGTTCATGGCATATTCTCATTTAGTTCACAGTTTACAGTGCAAGATAAATGGCCAAAACACAATTGCAGGAGACCGAATTTTCTTTGTTCTCTTTACTCATACTTTTTCTGTGTACATTCTCCTTCTATCTATCCTGCCCCTAGGCTTAAAGAGAAGTTTGATCTTTCCCGAGGGACTGATGGAAGAAGGAAATTTGGTTTTCTTTTAAACAAATATATATTCAAAAACATTATTAAAATTTTCTTAGACTGTAATTTTAATAAAAAATTAATGATAGGACAAATGTAATTTGATTTTCAGGTGGTTCAGACTTCTAGTTGGAGCAAGAATTTCAGATGTGCTCCATCTCCTTCTGTTGTGTCCCATTCTATACAAATCTTTTGACCATCTGTTTGACCACCACTTTTCAGAATGGTGGCCCATGTATTTTTGGCTTCTGTTTTTCCAGTTTACCTTTCTTTTCTTTTTGGATTAAAAAAAGATTTTTAAATTATGGGGTATGTAACCTGCTTAGAAAATAACATCTATTTGGATAGTAATATAATTTGCACTACTTCTGGAGTGTTAATTATATTATAGAGAATCATTATGGTGAAAAAGGATTTTGCTCCATAAGACTTCCTGGCATTTCGTTGTCCTTCACCATCAAAGATGTTCACACCCAGTTAGTTCAGCTAGCAAAGAAATGGCAAAATAAAGGGATAGTGATTGACAGGAACATGGAAATTAAAAAGCAACTTCATTGCACAGGTACTTCACTGTTCTGCTCTTTCTGTGATAAGCCTTAGCACGTAAGTGCCTCCAAAAGCAATGGGTTATTCTTAACACTGATCACCTTCCTCTGCTTCTATCGTTATTTAAATCTGTAAGATATTTGTCCCAGACTTTGCCGAGAGAGTTTCAGAGACTCCATTTGCAAGGAGCTCAATCTATTTTCTCTAATTAATACAGTTCTGATGCCAGATATGACTGGTTTTTATTTGAAAGGGGAATACATTAATCTGTCACAATACTTTTTTTTTCACATAAGCAACAGGAAAAAGGCAGACTCTGAGAAGGAAAAGGAAAAGTTCTTGTCCTTGTACTTGCCCTCTGGGGGTGCTCCAAACAAAAAGATTCAGAAAGTACTCTGAAAAATCCAGTAAGTTCAGCATCAATTATCTTCCTGTGGTGTTTTCCCCATCCTGTTGACTGGTGGCACATAAAATGGTGCCAGAAAGTCATCAGTCTGGCAGCTGGGGTGTTTTTGTTTTGTTTTGCTTTGCTTTGCTCTGCTTTTCTAACACTGATCCAGTAAATATTTGCTGGGCCATTTGTACCATCTGCCATGCAAATGTTAGTCCAAGGAAGAATGGCAGACAGGGTGGAATATCTATGTTAAAGCTCCATTTAAAGTGGAACTGCTGGTGCCAGTGGCAGGAAACTGTGAGAACAAGGAATTTAAGCAAGAAATACAGAGCAGAAAAGGACCCAGCCCCTGCAGCTTTTCTAGAGAATCATCTGTTTCCCCACACCTCTGACCAAAAGTGGGGCTCACACATTTCACACCCTTCTCTTTCCTCAAGATGCAGTGAATCTGGGAAACTAAGGACCTACTTTTGAGTGGCTTGGCACTAGGAGAAGACAAACTGTTTTGGCTCAGTTAGAAAACAGAGACTTTGCCCAACATCTGCAACTAAAGATACAAATTTGTGTGGCTCAAAACCACTTTGGTTTCTGTCTGCTGCTCCTGTGTGCTCAGGGGCTGCTGCCTGACTCAGAAGCTGGAGGAGGCATGATTTAGAGCCAAGCTGGAATCATCTTGGCATTTGAGAGTATTTTTTCAAACAAAACACCATGAGATGCACTAATGTAATGAAATGCCCATGTTGACTCAAGCCAAAGAGGAGAACCTGTGATACTCTTAAAAGTACCTGGGTTTTGATCCCCTCCTCAATTGTGTGAGTCAGCTCCTCATTTAATAGAAGAAAAACTCATCATGTTTCTGAATACTTTTCCTTTTAATGGAACCAGCTTCCTTTTGAGTTTCTTTGTTACCCACTGGATCATTTCGAATGAACTCTCTCAAAAAAATTTTCAAAAAGAGACAAGCAAATACACCTTCCTTTTGTTTGACCTGCAATACAGAGAAAGGGGAAAAGACCATGATATCGATTTTCAGATGACATGTACTTCACCACAGGTCAAGTCAGTGTACAGTAAAATGCATGGATCTGTGTAACACAAAAGGAAACAATAAAAGGTGATTTCCTGGGCATCAACCACTCACTGTTAGTGTTGCTGCAGCTGTACAGAAACTGTGTAGTCCTGTTGCTTGACCTTCAATCCCTGTAACAATGATGTGTGGTTAGAAAAGCACCAAATTTCACTTTCTTCCATTGTAGCATTCTCCACCAGCATTTGTGATAGAAATGATTGCTGTCAGAGAAAATGAGGTGTCAGGATGCTTGGACAAAGCATCACAGACATCCACAGTGTTAGGAAATCACATAAACAAACCAACAATGTCATGACCAGTGTACATTAACAGAAGAATGATTGTTTCAACAGGGAGAAATAAAAACAACCCTCAAAACAGAGTCTTTCTCCTTTGGCAAAGTGATGAAATAATTACCAGTGTTGTTCTTATTAGTGATTCCTGATCGTATATTTCCAGCTAATATCTGACGTATTTTTGCTATTTCTGGTCATTTTTCTTCACTGTGTCAAAACCAAAAGGCTTCCTTTTTGCAACAATATGCAAAGTATTTCGCTCAGCTCAAGTCTGACAAGGGTTCACAGATAAAGGGACACCAGTGAGCTCTTTTGATGTTTCAGTAGAAAGTAAAACCAAAACCAATTAATCCTTCCTATTGGAAGAAAATATAGCAAATCAGAGTTTGGAAAGCCAGGGCTGAATGAACTTATTTACTTTTATTGTATAAAAAATAAAACTGTTTTCCATATGCTTGATTGCGTTAGGTTGATAATTCTCATTGTGTATGCACATGACAGTGAGAGAGAGGTTTAATTTTTACTTTCCCATCAGTTGTCTCAGTGAATTTACTGATTCCCTCAAATCTGAAAAATACCAATTATACTGTCAGAAGGGAAATCAGGATGGCATTTCTTGCTTCCAGACTTCCTTTGCTGCCATGTAGGTTATGCTTGCCTGTGTTGGAACGGAGAGTGCTGTGTGCTGTATCAGTGACGGAGTTGCTGTTGTGGATTAGCAAAAAGACAGTGATGTGAATGAATCTGAAACTGTCATCTTTTTATTGTTTCATGGGACAAAAGGTAATTTTTAACTCAGTCCCATGTGTCACTCACATGTGTTCAGCATTCTCTGCAGCACCATCCATTTGCTACCTTCACCCAGCCTGAAGACTGGGAAGGCCAACTCTGGCAAATGGAAAGCATACATTAAAAATAATGAACACTTGTTTTTCGGCATTCCAGAGCAATTTTTTCAGTGATGTATAAGCGTAGGCTTATTTATTTCAATTGGATTTTGTTTCTGTTGTTTGACCTTCGTAATAGATATAGCAGCTATCAACCATTAATTGATTCATTATAGAAGTATTGATTAATCACAGGCATCGAAGAAGGTCAGTGCCCAGCTGATTCCAATTTTAATTTCAAGTGATGCTTTTCACTATCTTGATTTAGTGAGTTCGCACTATATTCTTTGTCTCTTGCTACGAGAGGGATGCATCTTCCTTTCCTCTCAAGCTGATTGACAGTCACTTTCAGGCAGGAGACAGCAGCTGCAGCAAACTCACATTCCTGTGTTCCTTGTTTGCCCCAAGTGAGATGAAACTGTATAAAGGGAGTTTATTCTCTGAGATCACTAGAGCTGAGACTGGAGGCACTTGGTTCTCTTATGTGCCACAGGACTGCCAACCCTGACTTTTTCAGAGACAAAATTTCACATGCTTTTCTGAAAGGAATTTAAGTTTTGGAAAAACAAAACATATTTCTGAAAGTACTTGTGTCATGACCAGATGTAGCAAAACGATTTTCATAAAGGCCATATTGCTATGTTACAATTTGCAGTGTCACTGCTACTAGGACACTATAGATGTATGCAGTGCTTAAAAGGGCCTGCATAATTTAGTAGCTCACATATATTTTATTTCTCAGAGCAATTGCCTGTTGCCTGGAGGAGAGGAGAAATTTACTATATTAAGCAATAAATATAATGTGTAATTGTGTTTAAATGTAAACTCATATTTTCCTGTAATTTTTTTTTTAACTGGTCACCCTGAAGGTAGTAGTTAATTGCAAATAATGGCTGGACATGAGGAGTGACTATGAAATTCTAAGGCATGCCTTGACATACAAAATCTCTTGGTTTACAGTGCCTGCACATGCCAGTTTTTAATTTCCTCACTCTTTTCACATATCTAAGTTGGGCATGAACTGAATAACACATTATGTCAGTTGCAGACCCCCACAAGGTGACAAAGCATCAGAGCATTCAGCCATGTCAAAGAGAGATGTATGTCAGGGAAGACAGTGTTGTGAGGGTCAGGTAGGGTGTTTGGCATTGGCTCTGTGCCTGTGCCACTTCTGCATGCTTGCTTTGCTTTTCAGATAGATGGACCTCAGCACAGCTTTGTTTAGGACAGACTCCAACGTTTATATTCTTCAGGTGTGTTCTCACTCTCTGCAGTCGTCATCTTGGGGTTTGAGAGAAGTCACTACCACTACTCACAGTGGGAGTAGCTGAGAGTGTGCCAAGGTTTCTCCTGTTCAGAGAGTACCTGCTATCCATCATCAACATCACGGAGTTTCTAGAGGTATGCACGCTTGCCTTCTCTGCTTGGGCCATGCGGCAAAGCAATCTTTTGCCAACAGGGCAGAATTTTGGCTGAGTGCCAGTCCTGGACTTTTCCAAGAGCTGTGCTTTCAACACTGAAGGCAGAAAGAGAGAATTGCAAGACTTCTGGCTCAGTTCCTTTGGTGGGGGAAACTCAGGGTCTGGGACTGATGTACCAGAACAGGATGGGGTTTTCCGGATGGCATGCCAAGGCAGAGAAGGGTAATTTGAACTATGCCTTCATGAAGTAAGTTAACTGAGTTAGGTTAAACAGTAGTATTTCTCAGACTATTCTGTTTCCTGATACTAATCAAGTATAATTAATTTTTATATAAATATTATAATTATGATGGAAGATAAAGATACGTGAATTGCAACTGGCTTAATTTTTTTTTCTGAAAAATCTCCTGAGAAATAAGTTCTTTTTCTAGTGGTTGGTTTGCTTATTTTCTTGAAAGTCAAGTTTCATTCATACCTCAGAAGATGGGGGAAGGTGACTAAAACAATTTTTGGCATTTTTTTCTTTATTCAGTATTTTTGCCTTGACTGAATCTAGTCAGTGAGCAAGCCACAGGTGACTCAGAGGATGGCTGTATGGAAATAGACGCTGTTGCTGGGAGGAAGCGTTTCTGAAGGATGGGAATGGGATCTTCATGTAAGTACAACTACTCTCACCCTGGTGTGTCTGAAGCCCTGGGCTTCAGTCTGCTACATACTGCAACCTGCAAGGCAGATCTTTTAGCAGCTGATGGAATTCGTTAGAGTACGACAGTGATGACATTTGTATTGGCATCTGTCTAGCAGCAAATATTTTAGTTTCGTGCTAAGCATGATCAAGCCAAACAGAAATTGATTATAAACTCAAGTCAATATTTTGCTGGCAAAAGTAAAGTATTCAGTGAGAAAAAAGTGGCCACTTTTCAGCAAAAAACTTATTGTAATGTATTATTAATGCAAAGATGATCAGATAAAAACTGGAACTTGGCAAGCTGTCAAAAACTCAGAGTGAATCAAAAATTTATAAAACACTATTGAGTTAAAAAAATCCTATTATAGATCCTAGCAATCATTTTTGCTGAAGCATGCTCCTTAGATTATTTTACTGTTGAGACATTAGTATACAAGGATTTAGAGCTTTGAAGCTTCCCTCTCTCTCTCATTCTCTCTCTTTTCTTTTTCAATGGCGTAAAATTAAAAATGAAATTTACACAGTAAATTATTTAGCTTCAGTTCACATTTGGATTGAATAAGAACAATAAGAGTTTAAAATAATGGCAGCACTTTTTCCTTTATGGATTGTATTTTGCTGACTTACATGAAAAATTACTGCTATTACATTCAAGCAGAATAAATTGCTTTATGAAATCTGTAAACTTAATTTGTTCATGCACTCAAGCACTAGCTGCAGACATGATGCTTTCAGGAAAGAAAATAACCCTGGTGAAATGCTTCTTCGTCTATGGATTTTTTCTGCTTGCAAATGTTTTAAATTTTTATTATCTGTGTCATTCTTAAACATGAGATCCATTTTTCCCAAATGCCAGGCAGTGACACTTGGTGGATACATTCTGAAATGGGTGCCTATAACTGTCCATATCTCTGAGCATCTGTTCCTTTTTGTATGGGGTTTTCTAAAGTGCCTACATCACTCTTGCATTTAAGCTTCATTTTTCCTGGAGATAGCTTAAAGCAAGAGATGTCTTGAAATATCAGCTCTTCTAGATTTCATCTTTGTCTTTCTCACTTAGGAGTAGGCAATTTTTGTTCCCTAAAAGTAAGGTCAGCCCTGAAGGTTTGTTAATTTGAAGCAGTGTAGTTCTGAAATAAGGATGAAACTTGTCTTTCTTTCTTGACTCAGGTATCTCAGAGCAGAACGTGAGCTGACCAGCAGGTCCTGTCTGTCATAGATACTGCAACATTACTGCCATAAATGCATTGAAGGGGTAAGGTGTTATATGTAGTTTCCTCTGCTGGGTTTTGGTCAGACTGCCAGCTCTTTCAATTTGTATTCATAAATTAATTTTTCTAAGTGATAAAGTAATTATTGCATATTACTTATTATAAAAGTAATAATATGCTTTGTAATAATTGACTTTCAGCATAGGAGAAAAGGTGTTTAGAAGGGACCTGGAAGATCTTTCTTTTAAGCAGCATTTCTCTGAAAACCAAGGCACACCATCCCAGGGGAGCGCTGGCAGGCACATGTAAGGCTTGTCTGCGGGATGCCCCACAATTCCCAGACAAAATGCGGGAAGCCACCTCGGCATGATGCCGTTACTGAGCTGATGTCACAGCTTCCCCAGCTGGCTGGCGAGCCATCCTCAGCACCACGCTAGCCACGGGCTCCCAGCATCCCACCTTGGGTTAACACAGAGGCTGCAGACTCAGACTGCAAACAGAGCTCAGCAGGATTTGCCTGCCTCCCACTGTGCAGAATAGGTTGTGTTCTCACTTTAGCAGTGTGGGGAAAATGAAGACTCTTTGTAGGTATTTGAATTATTGATAATCTTAAACTGAAATAGATTAAGCTTTTCTTCATTTACAAGCTCACCTGAAGTCTGAATGCCAGAGCAGCTTTCGTCTGCTCGGAGATATAATGTAATGAAATCACAGTTGATACCATGACCCATGAATTGTTATTTTTAACTTGACATTTCTTTCATGTCACTGCAGATGTTTTGAGGAATAGAAAATAAATGAAATTACTGGGTTCTTTCTTTTGAACTAACAGTCTATTGTCAGGTTTATCATGTTACAATGGTAACAGCAATTGCCTTAAGTGATTTTTAATGGATAACAGTACACATCAAGTTATGATCTTGTCAGATGTGAAAACTAACCAGGGTTAAGTTTCATCAATATTTGAATAGAAAACTGAAGAAATTCCTGAGGGCTAAAGAAGGCTTTGAGAACAACAGGTTATTAGGAAAAGATAATAACAACAGGAAAACGTATTGCTGTTAATTAAAATTAATTGACCATACTGTTTTCAAAAAAATTAATGTAATTGCGGCTGTTTATGCAAAATAGGGATGATGAATTTGTAATTAAGAAGAACAGAAATTTTATAAACACAGTCACAATTACTTCATTTACATGTGGATGTGTGTATATATATATATATACATGTATATATACATACACATACATGATCAGCTTCACATTCACAGTCTGATATTTGTTAGGTCAAAATGCCACATTGCAATTATACACACACAAGCAGAGGCAAGTTCTGCTGTTTTGACATTACATAGGATCTAACATGTAACCAGTAGTTTAAGATCAATAATATAAAATTTTACTGTGGGTTCAAAAAGCCAGTTGCTTCCCGTGTCCCATTATGCTAGAATCTGGCAAACATAAAAAAGAAACTATCCCTAGCTTTCCCAGTCAGACAGAGCAAAGGGGACTGGAAATATACTGTGGAAACAAAGAGATGAGTAGTTGACTTCCACTAATCTAAATGAATTACAATTTTACCCATTTTAACTATGCTGAATAAGGGCAAGAGGGTAAGAGCAGCCACAAAGGAGAAGAGAAAAAGTCTTAATGCATGACATTTTAAGATACCCAAGTTTAGGTGGCTACATGAGTGTCTTTGTCTGCTCTGGATGTCTAAGCTTGTACTGTGTTCAGTGGATATTTAGCTGAGACAGGGGAATCCAAAGAGCCATTCAGCTCATATACCAAGAGGTTTATCAGCCAGTTTCCTCCCAAAGACAGTGCTAAGGGTATGGAGAGGAACCTGATACTGCACTATAAGGGATCTATTCATCGAGTAAACCATTTCACAGAGTACTGTAATCACCTTCCTACCTGAATGCATTGCTTTGTAACATTCAATGCTCTTAATTTAAATGAATTCTTAGTTGAGCCAAAGTGTGTGTGAGGTAAAATCTATGGCATGGCTTTGGGATCACAGGCTTTCCTTTTGCTCTGTGAGATGAAAGAGATACAGATCAGCAACACAAATCTTCCCCAACCTTTTCACAGCACAGCTGTGAATTTCTGATTTGAGTGTAACTTTTCATATCTATTTTCATATTTATTATTTGACCTTTATTTTGTCTTATTGGGACTTCTCACTTGAATGGTGCTCCACACATGTAAACTTAAACAGTTATCTTTTATTCAAGCTTTCAAAAACACCCTTTGCTCTCAGCATCTGAACTCAGCACCTGTGCTGATCGAGTGAGCAGAAAACAATCTCCTGGAGTAATTTTAAGAGCTTTTCTCTAAGTGATGTTGCACCAGTTATCTAATGATGCATGAAAACAACATAAAACTGGAAATGCTCTTACCAGTGTTTCTGTGTAATCACAACATTAGAATGTCAGATCTTTGGGCTTGAACTTTTTCAGTGGCGTAGTATAGTTCACTTGTATCACTTGATGCTCAGGTGTGAGTCATCTGCCTTCTGCATAGTGGGTGGCTTTAAAGCCATGGCGAGATTGTAGCTGGCGACTGTCTCAGATGTTGTTTCAGGATCAAGAATAAGATTTTTAATGAGCAGAAGAGTAGTTGCGTGGCCAGGGCTATCTTCTAACATCTGAGGTTAATCTTGTTTCTCCCCATTTTCTACCTGTACTGCAGATAAAGTGGATTTTTCCACAAATGCTGTTTCCACTCAAGGATAACACCAGCCATGCCATTATCTCCAAGTTACCTAGAACTGTGTTGTAGTTTCTTGAATGATCATGCTGGGCTTGCTCTCTCCTTCCCCACTCTGCTCCCATCTGTGCTACTTGGCTGTTATCTGTGGCTCTGGGCTGTAGAAGGAGCATGCCATGGAACTTATGAGAAGAGCTTTCAGCTTATTAGCACCTCAGCCAGCAAAACATTTGATTCCAGAGCAGCATGTCAGCAAACCTCAAGGAAGATCTTGTCTGCATTCATATCTTTTTGGCTATTAATAATGTCGACCAGCCCATGAAACTATCAGTAATAAGAACTACCAGCTGCATCTGAAGCTGGGGTACTTTAAAAACCTTAAAAATTCCTCCAATGTGTGTGGTGACCCATTACCTCAAATAAGCTCATCACAAATACACAGTGTTTGGTGACTACTACCTCAGCGTGATTCACTAGAGTGCTGGGTAATATGTTGCTTACTTTTGTTAGTTTCAAAAGAACAACTGTAATAATCAATTATCAGCAGGCGGTGGTTTCCTCCATGTTCAAATACATCAATTGACAGTTGCTGTCAAGCTCTGCTGGGTCTATCACAAGTGGTCATAGCCTCCCAGCATTTCTGTCTCTGGTACTTTGCACAGTGGCAATGATTTCTGACCATTTTTACTCTCTGTGCATTCATGTAGGCCCAATAAAATCTTCTTGTTCCCCAGTCTTTTGCATAACGTCATCTGAGGCATCCTCATGAATCTTTTCAGCCTCTTGGTGCATTTTAATTGGAGTCTCTGTCTTCCCCTCTTTCTGCACTTGCTCTTTCTCTCAGTCACCTCTGGGGTTTTTTCCGTTCTAAAAGTCTCTGGTAGTCAAGGGAACTAGTTTCTGTGCAGCCCAGTATGAGCTTATTATTTCTTTTAAAGGACTCACTGCATTGTCACTCAGTTTCTCCGTTTTCCAACTCATGTGTTTTGCAGATCTGGTAACCATTACAGCAGTGTGTGTGTGTGTGTGTGTGTGTGTGTGTGTGTGTGTGTGCTTGTTCTTTCAAATACTTTTCTTTGGCTTTTTGCTTCATTTTGTTCCATTCTGCATTTTGTCCTTCTTTGAAATTACTCAGTTTTTTATTTCACATTTGAGGTGTATTTTTATAATTCTAACACCGAGCATGGAAGTCACTGTGGCACAAAAGACAAAGTTTTGTCAAGAATCTCCCTTTGTTCACATTATATAAGAGCAGCCAGACTGAGTTGAGAAAAAGGCCTGTCCAGCCCGGTGTCTTACCCCTGGCAATTGCTGACAGCAGATGCCAAAGGATGAGTTTGAAAAGCTGTTGGCCATCTATGATAATACTAAAATATTCTCCAAGCATTCCACAAGTTGCAGGTCAGTGGTTTCATAAACCAATACATCGGGGATTTTGGTTATATTATTTATTTATTTTGCAATTCATTACGCTCGAAGAAAATGTATTCTCTTCATCGGAGAGGTTGCATTTTGAATCTCTGTAAGCACTTATGTAAACCCCCAGCAATGTGAAGCAAGAAATTCCACAGCTGAAGTATAAGCTGTACGAACAACTTTAATTTTGGTTTTATGAACATACCATCCCTGAATGCCTATCGATGCTTTCTTGTTCTTGTAGAGGAACAGACTGCAAAGTCTTTCTGGAATGGTCTAACCCTGACAATTTCCTAATCTTCTGCCTCTCTCAGTCATTGCTTTTCAAAGCGTTGTGTTGTTTTCCGGTTTGATCTGTGTTCTTTTCATTATAGTTCTTTATGCTGGCATTTTGGTTTTTTGATCATAACTCCTCCTTGCTAGGATTTTAAAGGAATACTCTGCTTATCCCGTAGAAGCCTAGGATCTTGGTCCTGAAGGGTAAGATCAGACAAAATTGCCCAATTTTCCTTTAGAAGTTTTTCCTCATTGTACCTTTCTCTCCATTGAGTTATGATGCCCAGTCATTCAGCTTTAAGAGGTCCTTATACTTTTTTCCACTGCTGATCTTCAGCTTTCCGACCCTGAACAACCCAGTATTCTCAGTAAATTTTGCCACTTCACTGTCCACACTGTGTTTCACAGCATTTTAGGAGTATGTTAAACAGCATGAGTTCCAGCATGGTCCCTGTAGGACTCCACCGGTGACCTCCCTCCACTGTGAAGACTGACCATTTACTCTTACCCTTTCTTTCAGCTGTCTAATCAGTTATTTATTCACATAACTTTCTATCCCACACCCATTTAGACACTTCAGGAAATTTTGTGGAAGAACCTTGCTGAATGACTTTTGGAAATCCATATAGACTGTATCAGACAGATCTCTTTCATCCACATGAATGAAATAGGCAGTTTTTAAAGTGTGAATAATCTGACCTATTTTCCAGTCACCCACATTAGGATAAAAAGAAGCTACCCTTGGAGTGCTTATTCACTCCATTGACTTGAGAGGGACTCTACACATACAACCACTGGCTTCAATGAGCTTTCCACTAGACACCACAGGTACCCTGCCTTTATGTACAAAATGTATAAGGATATATGTCTACAACTGCCTGTCCCACAGATCATGTGTCCCATAGAATCCCATAGTTACTGTCCCATAGAAATAACTTCTTCTCTCCTAGACCAGTTTTCTGAAATAGCTCTTGCTCCAAGACCAGTTTTCTGAAATAGCTGTTGCTCCAGATTCCATCCATTTGTTCCATTTTTTTTGTCATTTTTCTGATGCTATGCATTAATTTCCTTTGAATGCTTACCAAAATGTAGAATTCCAAGGAATTGTCATGGTTTAACTCCATCATCAACAGTGCCCCACACAGCTACTCACTCCCTATGCCACTCCAGTGAGATGGGGGAGAGAATAGGAAGGGTGTAGCAAAAAATCATCGGTTGAGATAAAGATGGGTTAACAGGTAAAACAAAAGCTGGATGTGCAAGAAAAACAAAACAAGAAATTCTTTTACTACTGCCCATGGGCACGCAGGTACTCAGCCATCTTCAGGAAAGCAGGACTCCATCACTTGGGAAGACAGAATCATAGAATATTCTGAGTTGGAAGGGACTCTCCAGGATCATTGAGTCCAGCTCTTAACTGAATGGCCCATACAGGGATCAAACCCACAACCTGGGTGTTATTAGCACCAGGCTCTAACCAACACCATCATCCCTCCTTCCTCCTTCTTCTCCCGAGTGTATATATTGAGCATGACATCATATGGTCTCGAATGTCCCTTTAGTCAGTGTGGTCAGCTGTTCTAGCTATGTCCCCTCCCAAATTCTTGAACACCCCCAGCCTCCTCTCTGGGGTTTTGCAAGAAGCAGAGAAGACCTTGGCTCTATGCAAGTGCTGCTCAGCAGTAACAAAAACATCTCTCTATTATCAGCACTGGTTTCAGCACGAATCTAAAACAGCCCCATACCAGCTACCATGAATAAAATTAACTCTACCCCAGCCATCACAGCTGAACAGGCAAAACTACTGGAGAGATGTTAATAGGGCTTTTAAAGGCTGAATTCACTCTTATCAGCTCACATCCATACACCTGGGCACAGAAGAAGAAGCAGGATCCCAAGACACTTCCTTTATGCCCTCAAGGGTTCCCATCTGGCAGCTTGTCACACAATGCTGTCTGAACACATGCACTTTCCATTACTTAATGTTTATTTTCAAAACTGTGGAGCTTGGTTTTACACTGTATTTTTGGTTTCTTTAGCTTGTGTTTTTTCGCATAGACTAATTTTCTTTCAGATTGACCATTTTCCACAAATGAAAAGGTACAGATTCACATGTTCAATAACTTGCTTAAATATTTCATCTGCTCATATAAATTGAGAGAAATATTGATGTATTTGTCAGATATTCTTATTGTAATGGAGAAATAACCATTTATTTAATTCATCATGTTACTCTAACAACCTACTACAGGCAATTTGACCTTATGAATATGTTTTCTGTAAAGGACTGAGAGTTTCTTTATTCAAAGGTTTCAAACAGCTTTTTAGAATCAACCCAATCAGTTCTCCTTTATGTTAAAGATATTAATTATTAGAACTCAGATAGATGTATTTTCTCTGTCTGTTTCATCTTAGCATAGTAATCCAGATTTAAGTTACAGTTTGGTTGGCTGCGTTTCTACTGATAAAGAATTGGTGTGGGATAGCTTCTTCATCCTTCTGGTCCACTCTCTTTAGTGATTTTGGTTTTCCTAAGAGTGCCTGCTTATTTGTATTTGTATTTTCTTTTCCTTAATCTGCTGAGTTTATTATTTAGTATGATTAATTCTAAAGTATTTTCTTCTGTTTCCCAGATCATATAGTAGCACCTATTTCAAAAGCTTACTGGCAGTTTGCGATTAGAAAATTTTAGTCTGAATGAGCTTAAAGTCTTACACATTATTCTTGGGCAACCACTACAGCTGTCTTTCTTGATTTAGACTAAACGCCTATAATTCTACAGCTAATTAAATTAAATCTTTGAATGCCCTATCTCTAGACTTAACTATCAGACCACTTTAGAAATATGAATATTTTAAGGGGTTAAAATTAGATGATTTATAGTAATGCATCTGGGGATTTTATTATGCCTCCTTTGAAATACATAACATTATTTAATTCCAGATTAATATGTCTAGCAGCAACTCCCTCAGTATTTCTGACTTATTCTATAAGCCCTTGTTCTACCATCTGGCTACTGTTGTTTTTGCCCATGCTTCCAGACCAGACCCATCAAATATCACTCAGTTTTGACCTCAGCCCTGCTCTCTTTCACAGTGATATTTGTCCCTCTCATGTTTGAATTAAAGTGTTGAGCCTCTCTTCTGCTTTTGAGCCTCATCAATGGCTGCAGAGCCCAGGTCTTCTACTGAGGCATGCCTAGCATGGGGGTCTCCTCGCTGAAACAGCCATTGGTGCAGGCCACCAGCATCCAGCCAGAGGACCCTTGTTTGTCAGGGTCATCCCTGTGGTCACCACCTCGGGTACCTGTCACTTTCTACTGTTTCCCAAATGCACAGGACATGATGCAAAGTGCCACCACACTGCCCCAGCCTAAGAAGGTGGTTCCCCAGAGCAGGAACAGCTCACACTAATGAGAGGGTCACCTAGGGATAGATGTGTGCAAACACAGCTCATCACATCCAATTTCTGCTTTTTTGACGAAGTAGGCAAAGGCTGGAAGACATGAAGGCTGGTTGCGGCCATGTGTGTCATGGCAGAAGTGGAGTCCTGGAAAGATGGACTTATTTCTTCTCTATTCCGCAGGAAGGGTATGGCAGACTGGGGAGATAAACCCAGATCTCCCAAATGCCCAAGAGTGCCTTAGCTGTAAGACTGAATGTCTTCACTGTGGTGATGAACTGCTTTTCAGATGAGTTGCAAAGCAGTTAGCTTGCTCCTCTGCAGTCATTAAAGATCCCAAGATTGCTTTTCATGAGCTTCCAGCAGTGTTACTTAACGGAGTATTCTGGCTGCAGTCCAGCCTGGCTTCCTGTAGACCACATCTCTAGACTTCCGTCATTTCAGCTGTGTAATGTAAATCATCTCACTCACCACTGCTGGTGTTGCTTAAGAGTTACAAAAGCTTGCTCTGTAGCCACTGTAATGCCATGAAGTAATCCTTTTATATAAATGCTGTATGCAAGTTATAGTCTGTCTGTCTGTGTTTCCTGCATTTCTTTCACTCTTTTCACTATCATTATTGTTATAGTGTATGCTCATACATAATGGCACAGACTAAGGAATGCTGTGAAATGCCAGTCCTTTGCCCTGGACTTGAAACTGGTTATATACACAGATGTCAAGGTCATGTTTCAATAACGCATCTTTTTGAAAGTCTGCATACAGACAGAAAGGGATGAATAACTGTGATTATTTTTCTGACTCTTAGGCAGAGTCCTTACAAATTTCTGAGAACATCTTGAGAATTTTCTCTTCGTTTTCATATTAAAGAAGCCATAAGGTCTGAATTAATCTCTCTTTTCTGCTCGGTGGTCCTCTCCAGACAAGCCATACCAATGTCAATGAAACATTGTAGATGTTACTGTATATGTGATCCTGGCACATTCATATCCAGTAGTTCTGTTGTGAAGTTTCCTAGGTTTGACCAGCCAGTCTAATCACAAGATGAAGTTCTATATGGTCAATGGCCTTCAATTTTCTATTCTTTGCTACTGGGGCAAGGCTGTGTTTTCAACACTGCTCTTCCTTAGGGGGATAGTGCAGGAAAAAAACCCCAACAGAAATTACAGCCTCCTTGCCTGCAACCCACACCAGGCACACCTTAGGCCAGCATCAACCAATTGACTGCAACACGCATTGCAACCCCAAAACTTGTTGTACACTTTGCTTTTGTTTGTAGCTTTGTTTTTAAAGAACATCATGGCCATTTTATGGAAGTATTGACTCCATCTGACTGTTTTATGTATTCTGCTCTTAAGCACCAGGAAGATATTCATCAGCCCTCTTCAGAAGCTTTGCCCATATTCCATGCAGACACTTGTGCCTTCCTCTGCTTAAAATACCATTCAGGTTTAACTTGAGTTTCCTCCATGGGTTTTTCTCCTATTCTATTTTTATGTACTGATTTCAAATCCAGAATAGTTCTTTTTCAGATATGCAAAAAATTCTCAAAGCACAAGACCATCAGGAGACTCCAGTTGTTTGCCTTCTTTTCAGTTATGACTGTATTGTATGTCAACACCAGCCTTGGCTGTAAAGCCCTGGGTATGGTGAGCTGGTTTAGATTACCTAATTTTACTGCCTTCATTCCTCATTCATAATCCATTATAGCATTTCTGTATGATATGACTGCAATAACATCTCAGACTTGATTAGAATATTAATTTTTTCTCAGAGATTTCTTTCCTGGGACAAAGATTTTGAAACTTTTCTGCATAAGAGGTGGTTAGGCTTTTTTCTTATTATCCTATTCCAAAAGTATTTCTTACATTAGCTAGAAGTGGGAATTAGTATTTGATACCACTCAGTAGGTCTTTTAACTTTCTAAAACTCAGACAAAGATCCATGGCATTGTCAGTTTGCCTTTTTGTTATACATCCTCAAAAAATTCCTAAAAATATCCATTTCTGTCAAATGAAGTCCAACATTTGTTATATATACTCACAGGAATGTACTCTAGAAATTGCAATATATGACTGACTTGAGAAAATTAAGTTGATCAGTACTACCACTAGATTATCAAAGCTTGACTTAAAAAAAGAGTCATTAAAAAGAAAGGCCCAGAAAACCAAAACATTAATTTCGCTTGTCACCTTCCTGTGTTATTGGCAGACGCCCCAGGCAACTCTGCATTCTCTGTCTCAGATAGTGAAATTACTACCCTAGAGCACGGTGTCAGAAGAGCTCTCAGGGCTCGGAAAAACTCCAGGGCAGCAGACATGTTTAAAAGGGATGTGGGATGACTAGGGCAAGGATTTCCAAATCTCACCGCCTGCACTTCTCTTTTATTGGAAACCTGAACATTTGGGTGCATGTTTCAATTTCAATACTTTCTCCAAGTGGCTGAAGGAGGTAATGAGCAGTTCAGGGCAGTTGGCACAAACAGCTCTGTCTGTCCTTTTGTGCCGTTTGTCCTCTTAGCAGAACAAACCACGCTAAAAGCCAAGAATGAGCATTGGCCCTTGTGCCAAGTAATGGCAAAGACTCACTCTTAACACCATATTTCTTCCATCCACTCTGTTTCCTCTGTCCTTCCAGAGAATATGGTTCTGCTTTCTTCAATCCATGTCCAGTAATATGTGATGACACTGGATACCACGGTGCAGGGGAGTGAGCGTGACCCTACCGCAGGACTCTGGCTCCTGCCTAGCAACAGCATCCACTGGCTTGCTGTTCATGTGCTCTCCCTCCCCTTGCTGGAAGAACAAATGTTAATATTCTTCACATGTGACTCCAGAAACTGAATAATAGGAGCTGACCTGACCATAAATGCCAGGATCACAAAGTCTCAGGAGTTTAGTGGCTAGCATAATGCATCATTACGTTGGTGAACCAAACTCCTTGCTTGCTGTTTGCAGCCACATTAAATATGAATAAGAGAACTAAACAAACCACTGAAAAATAGTCTAATAAAATTGTGCAGTGAGATAGGCCCATGGCTTTTAGTGCTTTTAATTCCCTATGAAATAAAAATAAGAGCATATTCTCTTTCCTTCTTTTTTGTGACATTTGTTCCCACACAGAAAGGCTGAAAGCAGCTGGTGTTGGCTTGCTGTTAACAAAGGATTTTCGCTGTGAATTTGCCTGCGAATGACTTTTGCAGGGTTAAGCAAAGCATCTGCAGGACCAAAACAAGACTTAAAGCAACAGTGAGTATAATCAAACTTCATTTGTGTGTCCACTGATCTCTGCTGCAGAATAATCCCTGCTGCCTGGAAAGGTCCTTTGCTCTCTGGCCCAGAAAAGGAGGGCAGACAGGGGCACAGAAGACGCAGCAAGGCACGGCATGGCACGCTGCCACCGTTCCAGCACCTCTTCTCCATCCAGGCTGAAGACTGTGCTCAGCCGTAAGCACGCCCTTTGGGAGTCAGCATTACTACTCACAGGCTGAAAGATAAGTGGGTGCCTAAGTGCTGTGTAAGCCAAGGTCTAATTGGGAGCTCTTGTATCTCTTCCATATGAAACTTTTCCTTCACACGTTTTACAAAAGTTAAAAGTGAAACACTCCTTCAGCAGCACTTACAGTCTTTTACTTTTCAGTGCTCCTTCTCACTTGAAGGATCCATAAAACAACTTTCTTTAGCTCTAGTCATCCACACTTGTCCCTAAAGGAGAAGAACCTATTAAATTTTTTATGATGTGTAAACAAGTACATTTCCTTTAAAAATGACAGTGTTTTCACAAACAACGCCCCAGTCCCTGGATTTAGCTCCAGAGAAGTATTTCATGGAAAACACCTTCCAGTCACTCTGCTTCTGATTACAGTGGCAGATCTGAAATGTGGCCACTTTCCACATAAGCCTCCAAGCACTTGTAATATCCCCCTTCTCCCAAATCAAATGCATTTGAATTTTTTTGCCTCATAGAACCCAGGAGCTTTTTTTTGGGTGAGAAAAAACACGTATTCTGGAAAATGAGCAGCTGAATATTTCCCTCTGGATTTGGGTTGATAAATATTAAAGGATGGCAGCGGTTCTTATTTGCAGAGAAGAAAAAAGACACTACTCCAATCTCCTGAGCCATATTGGAAAGTTTATTTTATTTAGCAAAGATGAAAATTGCACTGGAGACGTCGACACTTTGATAGCCCTGAAGCATTTTGGCACCGTCTGATCCCAGGAACTGAATCAAGAAAGACTGCCCCATTGCTGTGCTCTCTGCCTGTCCTAACAGGTGTATCGGGGAACGTTTGCCAAAAAGGCGGAGAATGGTGCATTTCTGATGAGCCAGTGGATGCCATTTGGCCAGAAAAGTAACTGGATGATAATAATATGTAAAAACACAAGCAAAACATAACCTTGTGTGAATCGCTGAATGCTGTCTTTCTCCTGCACTCTGCAGCCTCTAAAAGATATTAGAATTAGGCAATATATTTTAAATCACATCAACAACCATTTTTTAGAAAAGAGCACAGTCTAGGACCTGCTGATAACTTATCACATAATGTGAAATAGTCCGTGAACACCCAAACCAAATCCCTCTTTTGGTCTTTAATCAAAATATACAACATTTTGAAATTCTCTAGCGACAGTGTTTCTAAAAATAGACTACTTAGGTTATCAGCACAGAATATTCTGCTAACCTTTTCAAGTGTTTGCAAATGACAAAATTGTTCCCATTGTAATTAATGGCATTACATTGAGGAATATTGGGGAAACACACCTAAAGGCTCTGACAATAATTTTGTTACTAATATATTCCCCTGGTCTGTCTTTGAACCCTGTCATTCCTTGCCTTGCAGCTGTGTTTAATGAGTGGTGAGATTATTCAAATGAGCACACAGCAGAACATTGTTTTCTTAGTTCCTAGGTCTTGCGAAGACATTTCCTGCCACAGTCAGTAGGTAAAACCTACGTCACAACCTTAGCATTGAATTCAATGTTGTGCTTACGGGCTTGTAAGTACCTCTGTACCCTATAAATATAATTGTGCTTGGTTGTGATGGGTCTGATCTCTACTTACAGCAGCTGCCAATGAGCCAGCAATAAAACAAAGGAAGAAGCAGCTCAGCCTGTCACCAATCAGTGAGAAGCCAAATGTGACTGTGCTTATGCCATGGCATACAGGCTTCTGCAAGTACTTTGCAAAGAGAGTTTACAGGACGCCCAGACAGAGCAGATTTGTATATGGGAGATTGTTGCCATCTGTTATTTCCCATTCTTAACCACTGGGTTTTGTCCCTGAGAGAGAAAAGAGAGACAGAAAGAAATTCAATTCTGTCCAAAGATAGATTGTGAGAGACGTTTTCCAGCATGGAGCAAAATTAATAAGGTCCAATTTAAAACTGATAAATAGTCAATTCAGTATGGTGGGATTAAGGATTTTTCCTAAGGAATTTACAGAGAGATAAGCATCTCATGAATAAATAAATTCAGCTGCAGCGCACAACATATTTATTGATTCACAAGCCATTTGTTTGAGAGTTTGCCCCTGAGGAACAGAAGGTACCCTATTATTATTGATAATATAAGAGTTACAGTTATATTCAGAAATGACAAACTGCATTTAAATGATATCTTGGGGTTAGAACAAGAACCCACCAAAGCCAGGAAATTCAAAGTTAAGTCTGACACTATGTCAGACTGCATGGTGTCAGGAAAAATGACAGTCGTGTCTTTGCATATCTTGGCTTCTGTGGTTTATATCTCAATTTTAATGGCATAGAAGTGATATCATTTCCTTCTAAATTCATTTTTGTTTTACTTTATCATAAATAAAACAGAGCAGTGCAGGACTGAATATGGAAAGAGGCCACAGCAGCTCTCCTGAGGTAATACCTGTCGGTGATAGAAAGGACTCTTTACCGTTTGTCTAAAGACCTACTTTCTAAATTGATTATTATTTATTAGTTGTATGTTTTCCTGGTTAAACAATTTTCTGATAGCTTTCAGAGGCAGGTACAAGGACAAAATATCTGGTCAAGAAGCTTGTAGAGAGGACAGGTAGCAGAAAAAGAAAGCTTGTAGGGAGACCCAGCAAATTCATGTGAGTGTGGCTCTGAGTGGTGCTGGGACTTGGAGCTTTTTCAAAGACAGAAGATTCTTCTTCAGTTATCCCTTTCTCTAGCATCTTCTGGAGGAAAACACCTTGAAAATAACATTCATGTTATGTCACATCATTCTTTAGCTTGAACAGTGGCTGCTGGTACTCTTGTGCCTGGTTTGCTGCTGTATAAAGTCAGGGCAGCTGAACTGGTTCACAGTGACTGTCTTCACCAGGGAGGATATACACTCACTTGGTGGGAGTTTTGGGGAGCTCTTTCAAGAGACCTTTGATGTTTTCATACTCCACATCCTTGGAGGAACAGGAGAATCTCCTGTTTGTACACTAGCTAGTGGTGCCATACGTGTAATTTCCTCATGGGTGGAAAAGATTTAACTCAAACCACATTTTCATAAGTAGAGGAAAACCCACACTTGCCTTCACTGTGCCCTGGGAGGCAATTCATGAAGCTTAAATTATTGTTCGTAGAAGTAAACTATGTTTCTAATCCTCTTTATTTGCATTCTCTGAAGGGGCATCCCAGGTTTCACAAACTCTTACCCTTCTGTATGTCAACTTCTGGTTCCAAATGGGAAACCTAGAGCAGTTTCCATGGTGAATTTGTTGTGTGTTGCAGAGGACAACACATCTGCTCACCAATATCAGGATTATATTTACAGATCTATGTATTCATAGAAATTACACTCCAGGTTAAATTCCAAGTAGCAAGTTGGGAATGCATACACTTTAGGAAGTGCAATTCAGGAATTCTGTACTATTTAACAGGCTGACATAAGAAGTGTTTGATAAGCTGTTTCTCAGGTGTACGGTAAATTGACAACCTACACCCTTTCTTTACATATCTCAGTGCAGTAAAAGATGTAAGATAGAAAAGATGTAAGGTAGATGCCCAGGTGAGGATCCTCTGTTTGAACACGGGGCTTGATAATTATATTTCCTTCAAAGGTATCCCAGGAGAGGTTTGTCTTCAAATACAGTATACATACATGTTTTGCCCACAGTGGGCAAATTCACGGTTAGCAACCATTCTGAGACATTTGTTCTGAAAAAATTCATCATAGTAATAGATTTTTTTAAGGGTTGAGAAAATAAAGCCACAGATGTGATGAATTTCAGATAGACATTAGTAGTTTGAACTTGGCTAAGTTCAAACCGCCTGAAGTTCTCACAAAAAAGAAGATAAAAATCTAGTGCAGGTGAGATCTGTTTGATTTGTTTATTGGAAGCATGGTGGAAGATAATATTCTTTGAGGGCAGTTTTACACATAATTCCTGTTCTCCTAGATTTGGTCAGCATTTCAGCATGAGACTAATAACTAAGCTCATAGACGTGGCCTGCCTTTTTTTTTATCCCTGATACCGTTACAGTTGTAATCATGCGTCTTGTCAGTTGTTATAAAGACAAATGTTCTCCATTGCTGTACTGTCAGCGCATTTCAGTACAAGCAGAATGGTAGCACAGCACACCTGTTAGATGTGTGGAATATACCATTTGTCTTGTCATAGCAGCAGAATCAGGTATACCTTGAGACGACAGGGTCTTCGGTGCAGGGAAAATTTGGGTCTGCTCTTTGCACTGCTCTTGACCATTCTGCTGCCATCTGTGCACTTCCACAAGGCTCTTTTAATGAGTTAGGAAATAGGGACCGAGTTTCTCTGCGAAACAGCTACTTTTAATATGCAGGAAAAACCCTTGCCTTTTTCCTTGAAACACATCATACAGGGAACCACTGAGGTATACATTCATTATTAAATACACACGGTGTGACTTGAAGGCAGAAGTTCATGATCGTGACCTTTCTTTATTATATTCAGATTTTGAAGAAGCAGATGGGGTTTAGCTTAACTGTTAACATAAATTGCCATATGGAACAAAACACAGCTGATTATTATATTAACACCGATTTTAATACGTTTCATCATGTTATTGCGGCTTCAGTTGCCATGCTATTCTGTTCAGTATATTCATTCGAGAAATTCAATGTTGTATCTTACAAATTGAGATCCTATTACAAACATATGGTGTATAAATAGATTTTGCCACCTGGTGACTGTTAAAAATCTGTAAGGGAGAGATTGCTGTAGTGTTAACTCCTCCCTGCTGGAAGTCACTTTTCCAATTGCAGACATTTTAAAGGAACAGTGAGAGGTGAAAACTCTTGATTTGCTGCTGTGACAAAGGGTTAATTGTGCTAATTGCATTGTAATACCTGCTCAGTTTAAAGCGTTTCCCTGTTGTGATTGTCTTGGGAGTCAAATTGTTTTTAAATTGGTTTGTCACTTGAATGCATTTGGAACTTTGTGATTAGGGTTGTGGAAATGGAGATAATGTTTAAGTTACATAACAGTTCCTTCCATAATCAATCACTGTCTCATTTTAGATCTACCTAAGAAGGTTCCCGTACCCATGAGAATACGTCGATTGAAGTAATGGATGAGGTAAGCTAGCTGCTTGCTGGCTGTGAACATTTGCATTTCTTTCCACCAGTGAGTGCTGCACAGAATATTTGTGGGCTTTCTGCTTTCTAGAGTCACACCCATGACCTCCATGAGTCATGGTACACCATGAAATGAACAGATTAAAAAAACCCCTCTCCTAAATCTTAAAAGTGTTTGCTTAGTTGTGTTGCTCTTGTCTGCTCTTACGAATGAAGAAATAAGGCAGCAGACCCTATTCATTGACCACTCAAGTCAAGATGAACTTTTCTGGGCTGTGCACCAGGCCAGGGCATCTGGCAGTCTGCAAGGGTGGAGGGGAGCGTTTTTACTCATGGAAGCCTTTTCAGCTCTGCCTGGCAGAAAGTACCTACAAATACAAGTCCTGTGGGCTTTTTCTGTCTTCATAGATTGGCAAAGTATTGAAATGTATATATGAGCTAGTAAGAAAGGGATGAGGCTACTAGAAAGAATATCTAATTAATGGGTTAAGTTTTAAGGATGTGGCTCCAATGGTAATTGGTGATCTCAGGAAAGGTAGCAGTACCTACCTATGCTCTGTAATGACCTGAGGACCATAAATGCTGAAGATAGATGGGTAGACATGATAGGAATACAGTTACTTCAACAGTTTTATAGGGGTCAAGTAAAGGGCACGTAATTCCCTAGGGACAAAACTGATAAAAGGCATCAGGGTAGATTGATGGAAAGAACAAGAAATGGGTTAGCTGAAATTTATTGCAGACCTGGGCAGTGTTTGCTGTGGATAGAGTGGAAATATGAAAGAGAATTGAGTGGTAGTAACAGCCAAAGTGGAAGCAGCTAATGGGGAAAGGAAACTGAAGAGGTGATTCTGATACTGAATGGAGAAATATGTATAGGTGGGAACTGGATGCACAAAAAGCAGGAATAGGAGGCAGAGACATGGGGGATTGGCATCTGGGTGGGACATAGGTGAGGGTTTCAAGGCCATGTGGGGATGAGCAGTGAAGAAAGGAGCAAGAAAGAACAGGAACAGTGAGCATTGTGAGCAGGCTGTGGATATAGTGAGCTGTGATAGGGACAGAGGCATGAACTGACAGCTATAACATCCTTAGCGTGCTGAGGACAAGGGGTAGGAAGTTTTCTCTTAGGCCTGTGTGCGGTTCCAATGTGGTGAGGCCTTTGGCCATGGCTATAGGGTGCCAAATAAAAAGTTCTTCCCTTAGGTACAAACTGCTGGAACTACAGGGATTGTTGGTTGCAAAAAAAAAAATGGAATAGCAATATAGAGAAGTGAATTCTCTTCTCAGCACATTCTCAATTCACTGCACAGTCAGCCCACTTAAGCTGTGCTGGATGACCAACAGGAGGACTATGGAAAAAATTTCTGAAGCATTTTGTATCTAAAGCAAGTATCAGAAGTGCCATCAGGTCTGGAAAGTGGATAAGACACAGAAGACTTGTCGGGCTACTCATATGTCCCACCACAATGAATTTTGTCCAATTGCTGCATCATAGCAATTTCTGGTCACCCAAAGATCCTTGTTAGCCAGTGGTGTGTGTTCTTTGGGTTTCTTGGCTGTTAATCAACAAATGAAGGGAAAGTCTAAAGATCTGGTTATCACCAGAAATTTTATTGTAAGAATAATCAGTTCTCTCTCTGTTTTCATCTTTCTGTGGGCAAACTTTTATAATTTGATTGCTGCAAGCAGGAGTGTGTTTTTATTCATTCATTTTCTTACCTGTTCTGGACCTGGTTATTTTCCCTTGGCTAAGGTTTTGTAATCCCAAAGCCTTCTCTTGTGCTACTTCCGCTATTTGTTTTTCCTGTAGAAATGTTTCAATCGCTATAGTAATTTTTAGCAATGAAAATACTATCTAGCATATGACATACCATGAAGATCACACAGAATTTTACAATCAAGATACATTTTTGCCAGTGTTTTTCCTAGTATTAGTGTCAGATACAAATTGCATCTAATACAACTTGTTAGTGAAACAGAAATGTACTGTATCAAGCTCCTGTTGTGTGGTTTCTAAATGACTTTAAATCACATTGTATCCAATAATTACTAATGCTCCATTAAAGATTGGAAAGGCAATTTATTAGGAACTCCCAAAAGTCTTCTTTAAGCAATGCAATCTGCGTTTGGTAAAAAGTTTACATAAAATCAATACAAAATTATAGTAGCATAAATAGTTAAACAGTTCTCAGTTAACGTTATAGTTGAATCCATTCTGCTCTCAATAATTCAGAAAATGTAAGTTGCAGAAGAAGGATAGTTGAGATCTTGGAGGAGGATATAGATGATTTTGCTGTTCTGACTTTGTGTGGAATGGAAGAGCATCAGTCTATTACTTGCCAGTTATGTCTTTGTAGTCTCTTTTCATCTCCTTGAGGAATCTTGAAAGTTCCATGAAAATAATAGCAAGACAAAGTTTTTACTAAATGCTAGTTCTTGCTAGGAAAATATTTAATATTATTCCATGGGAAGAAGTGATTTTAATTTTATTTAAGGTCCAAATCATCTCCTCTCTATGCAAAAAAAAAAAACCAGTAAAGCAGCAGGTTCTGAGGGAATAAGTGCTTCATTCCTTAAAATAAAACTGAGGACAAAAAAAAAGCCCTCCAAACAAACCACAAGTGAAAAATAAACTAAGGAAAATTACTTTCACCTCCACCTATTCTTCCAGTTTATTCACAAGGACATTTATTTACCTCTATCTAAACGTCTTATAAACTTAGGAACAAAATAAAAAGCTAAAACACCTGTCTTTTTTTCAGCCTTGCAGGATAATTTCAGCTGTTTGATTATAAATAGAACATATATTCTACTTACTGAACTAAAGCAATGGATTAGTCATAGCTGGTGACAAAAGTTGTTTTTGTTTACAAAGTGGCAGTGTTGGGTATATCTAAAGAAAGACTCCCAAAAGTCACATTTTCACGACAAACAAATACTTCAAACCTCAATCTGGAAACATACATATTACTTCTCTTTCTCTTCTTGGCAAATAAAGCATGAGAAATCGTCTCTGAACAGCAGTTTCAGAAGCACCACTGTTGAGAGAGACATAATGATCACGCAAGACAGAGCAGGGGCAGAGGCAAATAGTCTGTTTATTCCCATTGTGTTAGTCAAGAAAAAAAGGAGGGGTGCTTTGTACCTGATTTGGAAGTGCATAAGCAAAATATTTACAATGGATTTATTCAGTGTCCAAAATCTCATGTATCATTTTTTCCTCTAGCTTGGTCCCTGAGATCCTCTGCTGTCTGGGCTTTGGGAAACACAAGCAAAAACACTCCTGTTCTTTAGGGCTTTTCATCCCACTCCAAAGCAAAGTGGTCTGACCTTGCTGCAGAGCAACTGCCCATAACGGTCTTCATGTGCAGAATTTCTTTTGCCCATCAGTACTCTGACACCACAAATATGTATAATTTTATGTCAAGTGAAGGATGTACTGTTTGCCAGAGGTGTTGCTTCTCTGCTAAAACAGACTAAAAGCCATGGTGTAATGAACTTGCTTGACTTACTACAGATCTGCCTCAGGAAGAAAGGTTTATATTTAGGATTTATGAAAAAATCAGCAGTCCTTCTCTACCTGAACATCCTATTTGCTTTAGACATAAAATCTAATTTCTTAATGAGAGTATCTTCATTAAGATGTGGATCTTATCAACCTGCAGTTAATGATAAAAGCAAATCTTATGAACAAGCAGAGTTTAAATAACACATTAAAGCTTATCACTGATGATATCTTTAATTATAGTAAAGCAAATTGTAAGATACTCTAATGGGAAATACAAATTACTTGTTAAAATTATTAACAGAGTTAATGTGCTTACATTTGTTTATGTGTACAGGAATCATTTCAAATATTTGACTGCAATGACAATATGTGTAAAGATCAATTAAAAGTCAGGAAGATGAGATATTGGATTTTCAGACCTTAATAGGATTTCATCTGCACTTGTTATATTATGTTATCCACTTATAATTGAGCTTCCATCATATCATAGAATCTGTCACTTCACCAATTTATATTTCTAACCTCTAATGAAACTTCTGTTTACTAAGGAGAATTTTTGAGACCTGTGATCCTGCTGGAGTTGTTTGGTACAAACATTAATCTGCCCCACTCAGAGGCTGGGGTTCAGTCTATCGACCAAAAGCCAAATGTAGAAGTGAAGCTGCCTATGTAGCCGCCTAATTCATAAGCATCACTACCCACGCAAGCTGACCTAATAAACAGCTAAGGTGCACTAAATGGCAGTTTTATGTGTAAAAAGCCAGGTACATTGGTAACAATAAAAGCTGCCAGGAGTCTGCCCAGTCTCTAGTTTATTAAATTTAGCAGAAAGAAAATAACCACCGTAAATGCAACAAAACTACTTTTGTTTACTTGCCCACTGAGTCACTCATGCCCCAGCTGAGGTTTTGTCCCTGGAATGGATCCATGATAATCCATCAACACCATTTTCGGGTTGGCACAGTGATGGGGATCCCGTACAAGCAATGGCTACGGCCCCACTGCGTCCAGCCCTGCCTATCCTTTGCATTTGCAGTCACTCCAGTGGAGGGATCTATTGTCATTTTGACTGGGGAAATGTGAATGTGAGGATGAACATGTTTCATGCACATCCTCAAAGATAGTGTAAAGCCAGGGTCTTCCAGTGCTCTCAAGCTGAAGCTATTGTAAACAAAAGTGATTGCTACAAACAAATATCCTTAGCTTATATGTTCTTCTAGTTTCAATGCAGTATTATGAGACAATAATTTGTGCATAAAGTGGACCTCAGCCAAAGTATTTTTACAGAGAACTAACATTTTAGCAATACTTTATTGGAACAGCAAGCTTAACCTTGAAACCAACAGATGTTGCTTTGAAGTGATCTGATGTAAGGTAGTCTATAAAGCCCAGCTTACAAGATAATGAAGAGAAAAACACCAGACACGGAGGATATTCTGACACTGTTTGAAAGCATGGATCCATAATAAGTTTTTTGGCCAAATTACACGTATTTTTAAAAACATTTTAGAAAGCAGAAATATTTAAATTTTTCCTGACATGAATCTGACCCTTATTTAAAGTCTCCACTGCTAGAGATTGTCTCAATTGATTACACCTGGGACATTAAGCAATGTGCTACAAAGATATGACATTGCACTCTGTCTTCTCTGATATTACATACAGTTGCTTAAAATAAAGAAATACTTCCAGAAAAAAAGTTAGAAGGGGGTAAAAAAAAAAAGGAGAGAATATGAAAGAATATATGCCAGGTTCTCCGACGGTATAAACCGGTTCTGCTCCTAGCCTAGCCTCGGGTTTATTTACAGACTCAAATACTGATGCTGAGTTGATTTTTAATGACATGAGAAAAAGCTGAATAGAAATGGACTTGCAAAATAAGCCAAAACACCTATGATTAAAACAACAGCTTGGAGGACAACAAGTCTCACCCTATGGGTTGTCCCTCCTGACTGGAGAGAGTTCCCTGTGGCAAGCTGCTTGCCACCTGTATTGATCCTCCCCAGATGTACCTCATTTTAAACACTGAATATAGAACAGAAAATGTTTATTTATGTATGTAGGCACCCACAGCTGTGAGGAGCAGTTGTGTTCACAGTCATTCCCTCACAAAGAGGGTCAGAGAGGGCTCTGAAAGCCATCAGGAACATCTGAGACCACCAGGGAGCTTACCAATGCTCTGATTTATGCTTTTATTCCCTGAAGTATTGGATTCCTCATTCCCAGGTGAGTGTCCTGAGCACCACAGTTGATCCAGCAAGTCAGTGATTCATCCCCCAGTGATGTGTGTCCTTCACCAGCAGACAAAGTCAGGCACTGCATGCTACCTTGCCCAGAGTGTTCCCTGGCTGGATGCCTGGGACAGGGACCCTTGTCCCAGAGATTACCCTTTTGACATCTTGTTATCCCCCATGCTGGTAGGCTTGGGTTGCTCTCTTCTTGTCTGCTGCCTTTAGTGAGGCAACCCTGTCTCACAGTGCCAGCTGGGACAGTTTTAGGTGGTGAATTTTCCTCAGGCACCAAGTTGGAGTTCATGTTTTAAGCAGAGGGCTCTGATTTTCACCAGGCAGTACAAAAACCCTACTCTATTCCTTTTGTTGGTTTTCCCTAATTGATTTAAATGCCTTGGACATACAAGGTTCTGTATCTGCATCCATTTCCACAAAAAATGTGTTATTTGAAAATCTTCTCATTATCATTTTTGGGCTGACATTTCCTGATCTGGTGGACCTTACTTTTTGGCCTGAGTTTCCTTTTAATAAAGCATTTTGAATGATGCTATCTAGATTTTTAGAAAAAGGAAAGGAAAAAAAACCAACCAACCACAACTTCTCCACTCATTACAGAACTAAGTTCTGGGTGACACTGAAACACCCATCTCATGCAGCATGGGGCTCACTGAGGCAATGCTTCTGCTCTCCTCTGAATACTAAAAATGATCATATGGTGGGGATTCAGGATCATGCAGAACTGATGTTGCAGGTGTAGGCACAAGTAAGAGCAGCCTTAGAGTGTACAAATGGTTGAAATTTCAGAGGCTGAAATTTGTAGTTTCCCCCTTAAAACCAAGGAAATGCTTTCATTATTTTATTTGCTGGCTTGTTACTACGGCAACATTTATATGAATAATTCATTCCATCTTCAACTTTATCTTAACAAAGTCAAAGACTGCATCCTTAATATCAAAGCAGGACAAACTTTTTTTCCTTCCGCATTTTTCAGCTAAAATGGCATTATTATCATTTAGTATTATTATGCTTATTATTATGAGACAAGCATTATTCTCAATTATTATTGGTCATGACCTGAAATTATAAAGCACACAGTCCTTTCCATGATGTTTGCACTTAGAGATTAATTTAGCCTATTCCTTTTGTTAATTGATCTGCCTAAGCCAAAACCTTTTAAAAAAAATATTATGTGTGGTATTAGCTTTTAAACCCCCAATCATTTCTCTGAGTTGTTTTCCCCTTGCTGATATTTGTTAATTTAATGACAAAGACACGGTCATCGAAATCCCCAAATTTCACTTCAAGTATGAAATACATCCCCATGTCTGCAGTGAAACTGCTGAGCATGTCGGACAGCGGCTGCCTTTGATCACACCAAATCAGCCAGGAGAGAAGCACTACAAAGCTCCAGGTACTGCAGAAAGCAGCACAGGCCTGGCTGGCAGTCAAAGGAAAAGCAGTTGTGCACAGGAATTGCCCGGTCTGGCACAGGACTCAGCAGCATAGCAGAGGGGCAAGAGGCTTAACAAAAAGCAGGGGATTCCTCCGGACATCACTCCCACTCCATTGTTATGGAGCGACCGCCACGGTGGGATGGCAACACAAAGGTAGAAGCCTGGTGGCACCGAACAGCAGTCCAGAGACCCAACATCCTGGTTACCCCCTTGGGTTGTGCTTTGACAGCGTCTTATATTTTCCATAGGTTTTAATTTACTGGCTGTTTTCACCAGAAAACTCAGAGGTTTGCTAGGATGGCCTTTTGCCCACAGCTAACATATTTCTAAGCCACTCATATCTAGAGTTGGAGGTGAGAGATAAGCCCTTCAGACTGCCCGCTGCAAAATATTTTTATCGTTGGAAGGATGTGGAGATGAACAAAAATTTTGTTCTAATTCAGTAGATGTTTTAAAAGGAGCTATTTACTTGATGACTTTTAAGTCGATTCTCTTTTCATCCCGTTTCCTCTGCATATAGTCTCATATTTATTGACTTAAAATCAGACAAAAAAGATTATTTGCAAGACTTTCTGAGAGTTGCAAATGAGAAATCCTGTCAATACTTTTCAGAATCTAGAAAAAAGCCACTTAGGGATAGCTGACATTTTGAAAAATCAAAGTAACTTTTCTGTTATGTTTTTAAAGATTTGGACAACTGAACAGAAAAACAGGAAAAAGTACTACAGATTCTGAGCAAATACAAATTTTTTTTTAATTGTATTCTCAGTCAATTTCCTATGTAGTATGAATGATCAGCAAGCAGAGTTGTCTGATTCTTGTCATATTTATTAATGATGTACAATACTGGCATGGTCTCCTGTATCAAATTATAAGTTGATTAGTTTTCAGCCATGTCAGCTTGTACTTTGATCCTGTCTAAATCGATATGCTAAGCAAGGAGAAAGCAAATCATTGCTTAGATGGGAAACTTATATCAATACTTTCCTCTCAGCAAGGCAGAAGAGGAAAAACATAGAGTTCATGTCGGCTGTTTCTTGCTCTTAAGACAGCCCAGCCAGAGCTGGCTCAGGTACAGTGAGTGCTGTTAGTCTTTTCTGCATAAGCATATAGAAAAAATAACCCCAACCTGCAGAAAATGGTGCTGGGCCTTTGGTAGGTCCAGGCTGCATCAGTACCGAGTCCAGAGACTGTGCTGCCAGAAATGCTCTGATTTAGTTGGGCCATGAAGCCGAGGGTCTCCTCACCTTTGTGCACTGCAGGCAACCTTGTCTTTAAGCCTCTCACTATTGATCCTAATGGCTTCACCAAATCTCAGTTTGTGACTGGTTTGCTCCTTGCAGCTCCCTCTGTAGCCAAGCCCACAACTTCATCAAATTAATGTGCATGACTGCATGCCATTAAATAGTTGCAAGCTTTCACCCTCTACAGGTCATGTTTTATCAGCAGACAGGGCATTTCTATTGCAGTTTGAGTTAGGCAACGTGGGTATGCACATCTGGGTGTGCATATGTCTATGATGAAGTGCTGCGAGCAAGACAATCTTAATGTTGGGCAAAGGTTCAAAAAGATAGTCTCTCTCCACTAGGTCAAAGCAACCCTGTCCTTTAATACAGCATTTTAACACTCTTACACAGATAACTAGATTAAGAATCAGAACTTGAAACTAACTCCTATAATTCAATAGTTATTTGAATTGTAGTACTGCTAAGGTAGATATTGTCTTGTGACAGAAAACAGAAAGGATTTAATAGGTTTTTATTAACAACTGCAACACATCCCACAATTTAACTGCTCTCATTACAGAGCTCTCATTACTTTTATTTCAACACACTGTACAATATTTTTCTGTGAGAGATCTGGATATCAGTGTGGATGAAATGGAGTGATGGTTTTACAAATAACTCATTCTGGCTGCATCCTGAAAATCATTTCGCAGGGAGGAAAGAAAAAGGGAGCAGATAAGTTGCATGGGAAATGGTGGTACAGAATAATCTTTTAAAGCACCTTGTCGTAGAAGGACAGTTATAGGACCATATTGATTGCAAAACTCACTGCCTTGTAGGAAGTATGCAGGCTATGCTAAGGCACTGCAAACAATGGGAAATGAAACTTTCCATTATTAGACAAATGGTTTTATTATTCTTTAATGCTTTGTGGAAAACAAATAGGGGTAGGAAAGAAAGGCAACAGAAAATACATTGCATTCTCATTATCACATGAAACAGTTTTTATTTCTCTTATTTTATGTGCTACAGTTTCAGACTGCTGGTAGTTTCTCTGCTCAGAGGACAGACCCAAAATGAATCTGATCATGCCTGACACCAAGCATAAAAGCCCTTGATATATTTCTTTACTCTGTTGGGTGCCTACAGTGAACAGCATTTTATTTTTAGTCATCCATTTTATACACGAGACTCCAATTTGGTGAAGTTTTCTTACTCAAAAAGCTATATAGGCATGGACTTTAATCAACTGGATTTAAAGTGGGCTTTAAAATAAGTCTTTAATAGTGTAGTCCTAGGGAGCAGTGTAAAGGGACTTAAGTATATACTTAAATGTATTCCTGAGCTAAAAATATAATTCACATGAGAAATCTGTGAGAAAACTGGTAAGCTCTCAGCTGCAGTTATGTCCTCCGTAAAATGGGAGTAATTGTACTGATAGCATAAGCCTTTTGGGAAATCCGTGATACAATGTTGAAAACAGCTTGCATACAGCAGCCTCCCCAAGGACATGATTCCCTTTGCTGTCAGAGTGAAAGAAGTGCTCCCGAGGTGCTGGCAACATTGCAGATTGCACAGGGATATGAACACATAGGAATGAGACACAGGGTGAGGGAGCCTGGCTTCAGGATGCATCAGAAAGAAGGGGTATGAAATTTTGGCATTGGTGGTCCCATGGCTGCCCTCCCTGACATTTTTAGCCACAACTGCTTTCCAAGCCTCATTATCAGAAGCTGCTGCCACAGAAAGCAGGGAGAACAACTGACTTTATCTTTTGCTTGCTCTTTCCAGTGCCTTCCTGGTGAGGCTTGGCTTATTCCCTGGAAGTGCTAGATGAGCAAGTGGGAAAGTAGAGGAGGTGTAATCACAAACCTCCTGCCCAGTGGTACTCGGACTGTAACTTCCCCAAAGTAACCTGTTTGAGCCAGCTTCTCTGCAGCAGATGAGCAGGAAACCTCTCCTGGAGGGATTCATTCTCCTGGTTCTTGAAAGTTGCATGCATCAGCGGGAACAGGCAGGGATGCAGTAGAGGTCAAAATCAGCTGTTACACTGGCTGCCATCAAGCAGGGTATTGCTTGCCTGGCAGCCACATAATCTGTGAAGAAACCACAGATTTAAAGTTCTGCTGACAGATCTTCTCTGAACTTCTAAATTTAAAGTTAAATCTTGGGTCTGAGTTCTGTGATTATTGTTAAAGAGTCAGTAAGTATTACAGACGTATTTTTCACAAAGAGGGTACATCTAGGTGCAAACACAGTGTGTGAGGGATGTAAATGGGAGGCCTGTGGAATAGGCTAATTATAATCCTTCAGTATATGCATACAGAGACAGGAAAAAAATTATACCTTTTTCTGATGATTTCCACATCATTTCCCATTCCTCTGTGACCATGCTGATCTCATCACTTATTCTTCAGTATCGTAAACAAGTCATAATATATTAGTGAAAACAGTTACAAAGAGTTCATATAGCAGACTAGAATCCTGAGAAATGGGTTATATAGCATTGATCTCCCAGGAGGTCTTAAATAACAATCTAAAATGTATGGGACAATGATCACTGGATTTGTTACTGCCATTTCAGCTTGATGTTTTGCAATTTATTGTTTCTTGATAAATTGGAATCCATTCAGCTGGTTCATATTATGTGGGACTATGGAACTGTCTATGTTACACTGAAAGATTTAAGTGAGATGCAAATGACTTGAAGGAGTCTAATGACTTTGCTTAGCAAATTAATGTAGATCTGAAGTAATCTCTGCCCCATTAGATGGAATAAGACGCTACAAAACATCAACATGCAGACAATGCATTAGTTCAGGGTGCCTCCCCACTCGAAGAGGGCATTCCAGCCCCTAGTTTCAGGATTCTCCATTTAACTGTTTGAAACTATTGCCTTAGGCTACGACTTGTATTTGTAAAACAAGGTTTCAGGTTGGTGATACATTATTTTCCAGTCACATTTTTAACATTGCAGACTGGGGTAAGGGTTGAAAATCAAGTTTTCATTCCATTTGTAATGTACTGGGAATATAAAAAGGAATATTTGCAGTTTGAAATGTACTTTTCCCTCCTAATTAGTTTCTGGATGTTGGTAGCAATCTGATTTTTCTGTTAAAGAATTCCGCTGGTACAAGCAGACATACCATGAAACATTTTTAAAATATTTTGGAAGGTTATGTTTTTCAAGCTAACATCTTTGAGACTATAAAGATTGAATAGGGATTGGTACTTTGAGAAAAGTTTGTTAAAAGCATAAAAGTTGAAAGAGTAATTTTCCTTAAAAATCAATCTACTACATGTGAGTGACAATTTTCATTCAATAGGAAGTACTTATGGCTTTCACGTGTTCAATACGAAAGCTTTTGCAGATTTTACCTGGTGCTCTGCCACCAGCTGGGGACACAGAGCTCCTTGTAGCAGAAAGAATTTGTTCCCTGATCCATGCTATGTGAGGAATCCCAACACTCAACATGGCAGGACTGGCTTTTACACATCTTTTTCTGTCCATTTTGGAGGCATTCTGCTGCTGGAGGAAATGACTGTCACTATTATTTTATTTTATTTTATCCTCCTTTTCTCGGCCACTGCACTGAAAATCCATTTGACCGCTTTCCCACAGAAATCATGTGGACTAAACCCACCCAGCAGCTGGAAAGCTGTTGGCCATCATTTGCAGCAGAGCATTATTTTGCATAGATTTTTCTGCTGGGTAATTTTTAATTCAGATCATTTCAGCAATCTGTTTTACAACCTCACTGCACAAAGGAAGGTGCCAGGACAGACCTGGAGCAGGGCTGGGAAGGCTGTCTGCCCTCCTGGGAGCAGAGGGAGAGCAGCAGAAGGCCTGCTGCCTTCAGACAGTGGTACTTGACTAGAGCTAAGATGAAGCAGCTTAACCTCCCCAGATTGAACATGTCAAATCCTTTTGTTTTGCAGGTCTGGACCCATGACTGAATTTGGTAGTTGTAGCTTTAGCCAACAGCAAGTTTTGTCTGCTGTTACTGAGAAAATTGAGGAAATGCTGAAAACTTGTAGTCTTTTCAAAGCATGTGCTGTGCCATTCGGTCAAAATACTCAGCTGGTCTTGCCACAATGCTACTGCAGAATTAGGGTGTTGCTGGAGAAAGAAATCCACCCAAGAAACTGTAATGGATTAAAAGCAACGTCTTTGGTAAATGTTATGCTCATTTAGATATGTAGTTGCTAGACAATTCTCTTCCATGTTTCTGTAATGATTCCTTTGCTTTCCTGCAGTCTCTTTATGGGATGGTGCATTCTTGGCTAGCACCACTCAGAGACAGGATACAGGATTTGGGACAGATGTAAAAGATGCGCAGCTGGCAGGACTCTCAACTGAAGTGGAAGTTGAGGTCAAGGCCATTTCCAGTCTTCCTATTTCATCCTCTCCCCACCACAAAAGAGGTCACTCCCCCTTCATCTTCTCCATACAATTCATTCATCTGTAGGCTTTAATCTTACCACCCTTCAGCTGACTCTCTTCCAGGCTGAGGAATTCTTACATATTATTCTCTTCTTGAAAGGATGCCATAGCCTGGCTCTCTGCTTTCTTCTTCCTCCTTGTGTTAGCCAGTTCTCTCTCATCACTTTTGAGGTGACTAAAATCACACGCAGTCATAAAAATGTGTGTGAGTGACATAAGGTCTTTTCCGTGTTGCTCCAGTAACTTTTCCAATAACTCTGAGTATCTGATTTGCCTTTTTTGCTCATCATTGTGTTGAGGTGCCTACAAATCCAGCATTTCTGAGTAACCATTGCTAATTTAGAGCTCATCCCTGTACATATATAGTTTGGATTATTTTCCACACACATACTTTGCTTCATATTTATTACCATAATATGTCATTTTCCATTTTATCACTCAGACACATAACAGTAGTAGATCCTTCTGAAATTATTTACAGTCAACTGTAGTCTGCAAATGTGGTTGCCTCATTCCCATTTATAGCTCAGTTGTAAATACACTGAGGAGCACAGATGCATCTGGAACCTCATAGTAACATTCCTGCACTGTGAAAACTGGGCATTTGTACTTCTCTTGTAGTACTTTGTTTCCTAGTACTAACTTTACATTTCCATCTCAGATAACCACTTGCATAAATTTAAACCATTTGATTATATCTCCTTGAGACCAGTTTGGAAGTCTGAGTCTGGGGCTTCTGTTTCGATGTTTTTTGGTTTTTTTTTTAATTTGCTCTCCAGCATTTCTTGTATTTGTTTGAAGTTCTGGTACTTGTTTGGGATTTCTTGATTATTTCTTCAAAGTGTCATTTTCATAGAGAAACAATAGAAAGTATTTTTTTTATTTCTGCAATGCAGTGCATAGGTATAGTTTTTTACTTGTTTTACAATATGATCATCAATATTATAAGTAGCTCCCTGACCTGCAAAAATCACAGAGCCTCTTTTTTGTAGATTTTTCTGGGTCTAATAAGTATTGCCCTTATTAGCCTTTCAGTAGCATCACTTTCTTCTGTGTAGCTGCTTATCCTTGCAAACCTTGTGGGAGTATAAAAACATCCCTTCTTTGTTTTTGTTTTTGTTTAATGTGGTTGAAACTGGGTTCAACGGTTGCATGCCAAAGACAGACACACGGACAGGTGCACGCAGGCTGTGTGACAGCATGAACCCTTTCCACAGGCAACTGGCCTAAAGCAAAGTACAGAGGTGTGCTACGAATTCTCCTGGAGTCTAGTGTGTGCATTCCATTGCCGTGAATCTGGCTCTTTGTAGTCTTTGTCAGAAACCTGACATCTCTGGGTATGCATAATGCATGCTTAAGAAAAAACATGTTGCTATATATATAGGCGTATAATAACAGTGATACATTAATTGTTTTGTGAGCTTCTAGAAGTATTACTCTACTGTCAACTAATGTTGAATGGAATAATGTGAGTTTAAGCAAAAGCAGTTTCCATGGTTACTCTGGAGGTATTCTAAATATAGCAGATGATGTAATCACTTACAGGGACTAGATACAAGATTGCTGTGTATTTCAGTAAGAAGTTTCTTCTCTGGAGATACATGTGAGAAAGTGTCTATATTACTTGAGGATACTATTTTTCAAATTATTTCTGTTGTCCCGTGATTTTCTGCTCCTCAGAGCCTTTCCATTTTTCCATTTACAGGCTGGTAGCTTCTTTATAGTTATTATAAATCATATACATCAGATCACTTTAATGTTTTTACGAAATTCTTAACAGCAAAGGTAAAATTCCATAAAACAGTTTCCACATCTGGCCGGAGAAAGATTGTGGTTTTTGCAATGTCTTCCACCCCATATATTAGCACCCTGTTATCAGCATCTGTCATATCTGTCTATCCATCTTATCTCTGTATATGTCCATCTATCTTTGCTACTGTTGCTGTCATGTTTCCAGTGCCCTCTGATCTGATTTTATCCGGACAGAAAAGAATAGCTTAATGACCCAAACACATCTCGTTTTCCAAGATGTGTAATAAAACATTCCCCTTCCTCACCCCCAGCTGAGCAATTATTTCCCAGTGGAACAAATTTCACTCCATGAAATTTGGACTAACTACTTAGCACGCAATACTCAAGAATGAGTAAATAGGTAGGATGAAGATTTGTTGTCAGCAAGGGGGCAAGAGAGGGCAGAAGAAAATATTCAGGGAATTTATTCACAGTTGCTTGCCCAGCTTTCCTTTGTGTCACCTTTCTGGCCCTACTGAGTCCTGCTGAAATTCTGATTTTTCTCTGAGTTCATAGTAAGAGCTAGTCACTTCCTAGAGTCAGTGCAGTTTTCTTCCACAGTAATATATCTAAGTTCAGTCATTCCTGTTTTAATTAAAAAATCCTTTCCATTCCAACTGTTTCTTTTACTGTTCTACTTAATTTCAACCTTAATTGATTTTTAAAATGACACAGTGCATTTCAGGAGTGCTGGGGGGAAAAAAAGGTAAGTTAGATAAACTGGGGGAAAAATGGTAAGTTAGATCAGCTGAAAAGAAAGGCCTTGTCAGAAAGCACTGCTGTATTCTGAGTCAGGGTTTCTTTGTTTATTAATAGCAACTGGTCAACAACCACTTGTCTTCTCAGAGCAGTATTGTGAACATGCTCCATTTCCAGTATCAGCAGAAACAGCATTCCTGTTTTCCAAAGGCAAAGAATGCCAGCGTGTGTAAGATGCAGCATTAACAGCTAGAGGCTAAAAATCATGCATCCTACTGCATTTTCACCCCTTTCAATAAAACTGTTATTAATCTTAGTTCCTAAACAATTTTTTTTTTGTGGTGCAGATAGCCTGAAGACGAAGATGTGACAGTGACGAAAGACTGCAATAAAGGGCAGCTGAAACTTTTTGGGGAGACGTTTCTACTTTCACAAGGCAGAAGACAGCGGCAGCATTCAATGAACAGAAATTTTATTTTCTAAATATGAAAGCTCATGGAATTATAGAAATTATGGACAAAAAAAGATATATTGGGTCATCTTTTCCATACTGGAAGCTGTGGCAGCTTTGTCCCTGGCTTTTAAGGTACTTTCTGAATCTAGCTTTAAGGTCTCAGTAGAAAGGGCTTAATGGCTTACCGTGAAAAGCTGTTCTCCTATATATTATCAAAGCTTGGCTTTATATTTAGCTGTGAATGTGTCATTTCTGAAAATACGATCCTGTTATTGCTCCTGCTCTTACCTATGACACCACTTTAATCAACTCCTTTCCATCCTTGGGGTTCAGGGGTTTCTGGTACTTCTGGGTGGTTCATGTATCCTCACACTTATACTTGGTACTTGGCAAACCTAGTCATATTTAGGTTTTGTACCTTTCCGTATCAGTCAGAATTTCTGAGTGTCAGCTAACCTTTCTTAGCAAATGACCCTTCTTCCAAATAGGTTATTGATGCAGATGAGTAAGACTTCACCTGAGAATAAAATTGTTTCTTCAGAGTTAACCATGTTGAAGGTTTCAGCTGGTGCTGCACTCCTGCCTGGAAATTCACAGTAGTAGGTTTGAATGGAATGAAAGGCAAAAAGTATCTGAGTATGGTAAATGTCAATTAAACAGGCTTGCTGGGTGAAATTCTAGTCCCAGTGAAGTCAAAGAGAAACTGCAACTGGCCATGATGTCTCTTTGCACCTGTAATCCAAGTGAAGTTGCCCCTGATGATTCTCTTTTCAACAAGGGTGCTCAATCAGTCCAAATAAGGGCTCTTAGGTGGGTACTTGACTTCCAATTATCACTTTTGAAAACAATAATCCTTTTTCTCTGTTGCTTATTCTTTTGAAGGTCCCATGATCCTGGCTCTCTATATGTATCAAATGGCATGATATGACATTTGACTTTCCCCCTGGAGGCAGGGGAAGATGAACAAGATGAATGGAGAACTGTCAAAAGCAGTCTTCTCCAATGGAACAGTATTCCTCCAGCAACTGTGGATTTGCCCTAGAAAACTCCCAGTTCAAACCACCAAACCTCCATACCTTTCCTTCCCCTGTGAGGTCTTTCTGCTCCTGTAGTTGTACCAGTTCAGTAGTTTATATGGTTGGACTCCAAAGGGACATACAAAATACCTGTAATTTTTATGTTTTGCAAGTGGGATTTTTTTTCAGTTTTACCTACCAGGCAAAATTAACAACTGCAGAGTAGGTTAACTCCGTTAGTTCTCTTACGGCCTTTGTGCTTGATTCAAAACCAGTGGGAGTCATTTAGTGACTTGTAACCTAACAGTGATTTCTCTAAAACTTACCTGTGGCTCCCACATGTGGAGTTTTGCCACTCCTTCCAGCAGGGTAATCGTGCACCCTCCTGTGTGTCAGTTGGGCGAATTCTGCTCTCATTACAGAGTCTGTGCAGAGAAGGCAATCAAAGTCTTTGTGCAAATCTATTCTAGAAGATGGCCCAAGAATCCTCTAAACGGACTGGCCGTATGAGAATTAAATGGGGATGAGACTGGGTACTTCATCCTTTCTAACCAGCCAGCGCATTTGTACAATAGTCAACAAGAAGTTTGGGAACATATTAGCAGCCTTGGAAAAGAACTGGCAAAGAGAATCATCCTTCCCATCCAATCTTTCATTGTTTCAGAGGCTCAGGACAAGGTGAGAAAAACATGGTTTAGGCAGCAGGTTTATTACCTTCCCTCATCATCACTAAGCAATCCAGGAATGGCTTTAAAGTATAGGTCAGCCATTCTCCTTCATTAATTTTAGCCAAATTGAGGGCTGCTGCATCCACTTTTCAGGCATCATGCCAACCTGTTGTCAGTATCCCATTTTTCTCTTTACGCATGAGTTATCAGGCTGGAGAGAGGTGGTTTTCTTCTTGCTTTGGAAACAGAACAAAAGACTTTGGCACAGCACAGAAGTCCACCTGTGGTGAGACAGAGGAAAAACTGAGGAAGGGAAATGCATGTTATGCTCAGGAGAAATTAATTAATTAACAATGAACAGCGGTTTGCAGCTGAGATAAGGGCAATGCAAGGCCATGGCACATAGAGGCAAGGAAAAATTTTCGTGATAGCCCCAACTCTGTCCTCCTTCTGTGCACAGCAATAGATAAGCATCTCATCAAGCAAAGGGATATTTCTTTACTCAGTGCGTTTCTCTGGTCCCTAGCTGCACAGAAGCTTTTTCAGCAAAATGTCAACACAGACCTCAACTGCCCATGGTCAAGTGAAGACCTCAACCTAAACTTAATTTTTCCTCCTACCACATGTTACGTGAGTGCTGGGAGGTTTCAGAGGGCAATAGTGACCCTCTGAGCTATGAAGGTGGGTGCACGAAATCTCCCCAAACTGTTCTGTTTCATCTAAAATTCCAGAGAAGAAAGGCTGCTGCAATTCCATTGGAATAAGTACTTATCCCTCTAGCACAGAACATCCTCCAAGGATGGAAGGAATGAGCTAGGCTATAGCCTATGGGGAAAAGCTGTGGGAAATATCCCTTGAAGGCCTGCTTTCCACTTCCTGCAGATCAGGGACTGAATGTATGTGAAGGCTGTGGGGCATGTGTGTGTGTGAAGACAAACATACTGAGAGGCTTTAGCCTGCCTCTGATCTTATGAAACCCATCTTTTTGCAGTCCTGCCTTAACCCTGCCCGTGATATTCCTGGATGCACATGCATTTCAAATTATGGAATATTATAAACAAGTCTTATGGAATATTATAAACAATTATGTCTTACAAGTCTTTGTCAAACTTTCCTTACATCTACTCTACATAAACCCAGTCTCTGTCTCTAATAAAAGTAGCCTGTCATTGTAGCCTCGCTCTCCTTCTCTCAACTTCCCAATCTGCTGTGAAACTCAAGAGGCTAAGCCTTGAGATGGGGAGCACTTTTCTGTTGACAGCAAGCCTGTGTTATTTCAGAGGTCCCACGCTGGTGTGGTTGGTTTTCAGCACAAATAGTAAAATATCAAGTACATTGTTGGTGTCCAAAATGGGGCCAGACATACAGAGGTAGAGGGCAGATCATGAGAGGCATGGGTCTGGTTCAACCTCCTTGTTTTTGCTGATATACAGGGTGTGGGCTCAAAGGAGGTGTAATTTTTATTTTTGTAATTTTTTTTGCCTGGGTGTCCACCTGCATCTGGCAGGAAAACAGAGAGATTGAGAACAACCTTCCGAGCGTTGCTGGAAGCTGAGCACCCCGAACCACTGGTTTTCTGGCATCTGACTGAATGGAGTAGAGACAGCTGATATCCCAGTGGCCTTCCAGGAATCCAGGATATGGAGATCCAGGAATATGGAGAAAAGTGTTGCCAGAAAGCTGGAAGGCTCCTTCTTCTAGAGGAAGATAATGGAAAGGGCAAGTCATGGTAAAAAAAGTCTCCAGAGGAAAAGAGTGAAGTGGAAAATTCCGAGCAGTTCTACTGTTTTTACCCACCGACTTTCTTCTATTCTTTCATCTGTGGGTTATTTTTGTTTTCTCTGTGCACTTTGCTGTTTCTGACTCCTTAAAGCCTATCTCTCTGTTCTGCTTTGCAAAGCATCAGGGATGCATGGCAAGTTGATTATCCTCATGAAGCAGCTACCATAACATTGAGATTCAGGCATTTTCTTTATCATTAGCCTAACAAAGCATATAGAGTTGTAGCTAACTGGAAAGATACAGTACATTATTGTTGTTATTATTTCTATTTTTGAAAACCAGAACACGGTGGTGTGGGGAGGGGGTGGGATGCATGACTGCATAGACAGACAGTCGTTTAATCTGAAATGGAGAGCAAAATGTAATCGGTAGCCTTAGACTCATTAGTATGCTGCAGCCTGGGTCTGTGATTCCTATTAGAAAAATTATTAAAGGGCCACTGTTCAGGGAATTGAAGGTGGCACAAACAATTTAGTGGAGTTTTTCATCAATATGTTCCAGAGGAGTTGCACCTTTTTGACTTTTAGGACTGGAATGCAATATTTAAGGAGAATATACTGCATCAAACGTATTTGCAGTATAGTACATCATCCTTTCAAATATAGATCTTTCAGAATAATTTTTTTGTTAGTCTTTGGTCTGTATTCTTGGACTGCAACAGTTGTTCAGGTTTTTGTTTTTAAGTGGCTTATGTCTACCAAAATAAAACAGAAACAAGACAAGAAGTCAAAGGGAAAATGCCATTCATGTTCTTACCATCAGACAGAAAAAAAAGAACAAACTTTAAAAATCAGAATTCATGTTTTTCTTTTACATATTTCTAATCAGAAAATAGGATGAACTATAATATTTTCATTAAATGAGTGCAAAGAAAACCACTGGGCCTCATACAAAATTAAACTCACTTCTTTATAAAAATATTAAGCATTTAAAATAATTTAATTATTTATGTATTATTTATAGTCAATAGTTGCATATTTAATTGTGACTGAGCTAAGTCAGATTTGTTGCTAGACTTAATGATAAGCCTCTAAACACAAGGTATTTTTTCAGTAAGCTAGAAATGATCATAAACTCCCTGCTCTTGTGAGAAAATTAACCCTCTACAACACTGTGTATATGACAGTAGAGGAGCTACATCGTATTCAAGCATTTTATTGAACTAGTGTTATAATGTGGGTTTGTTTTAATACACCAAGGTCTGACTTAAAGAAAGCAAATGAAAAATTCTGTATTAAGTCCACAAAGATTGAATGCACCTGTGCCAAAGGTCACAGTTCAGAACCTCTAAAAGAATGGCATTATTTCTTCCCTACTAATTATTTTTAATGATAAGTTTTATTTGGAAGAAATCCCTTCCTGTTTTCAAAACTTATCACATACGCTGTTCCCAAAATATGTTTTAGAAACCCTTGCACAAGCAAAGACTAAAGAATCACCCTAATTTCCTTCTAGAACAGAGATGCCAGCAGAGACATTTGAAGGTATTACATTTAATCACAATATTGTATTTCATTCACCTAGAAATTCATTAATCATAATTCACACCGCAAGAAACCATACTAAAATACAGCGATAGTGGGCAAGCAGATCTATGTTCACAGCAGGGTTATTTCAACAACTTGTACACCCTTGTAGTTATGCAATTAACCTGCAGTAATAATCTTTGTTATTACTGTTCTACATACCTCATCTGGAAGGTGGCCTAAGCTGACGGTGTAAATATCACTGAACTAAAACATTTACCTCAGCTGGCACACTATTTTTCTCCTGTAAACTGAATGGGTAACTTTTGGGGACACCTTAAATCTTCATATTTAGGCAGAGTTTAGGTCCCAGTCATTTCGTAGTGTAATCCTGAACCTGAAACTGGTGTGTTTACAGCTTATAGGCCAAGGATTCAGATGTGTTAGAAAGAAGGATACTGCTGCTCCTTTTGGCTTCTGTTTATATATATACATATTTTAAGGTGCTTTTCATTTAGTATGGATGAGGCTTCTCTCTGCCTATTTGGCTAGGATGAAAATTACAATTGTGAAAATTGTGAATAGTATTGTCATATTATTAGGAATATTATGAATTATTTATATATAGCGTGCACAGGGTGCTAGACATTTAATATGCACATAATCAGACTACTTCCCATTTCTAAAGTCAGTGTTGTTACTGAGGAGTTATTACTAATAAGTAAGAGATGACTTGGACAGGATACAAGCATACAAACTCACAGCTGAAATATTTGTTGTTGATTCTTTTGCCTTTTTCTGTATTCTCTCTCATTTTCCCCATCCCATCTAATTTTACAGCCAACTGTGCCCATGCTCTGTACGTGGTGAAAGCAGCCAGCAGGCACCATAGCAGCTGCTGATCCCAGCTCTTTAGAGTGCTTCTGAGGCACTGGGGTTGTCCTATGGGATGATAAGTGCTTAACAGATGTCACTGGGAGATGCTGAGCTGGTTGAGATCGTCTAATCGGAGGCAGAAGCTAAGGCCATGCCTGGGGGACCTGTGACCTCCACCACTCATTCCAGCACTGGGTCTCACAGCAGAGTCTAGTGGTACATCTTTGTGGAGGGCTGACCACAGTGTCCGGCTCACACAAGTTCTAGCTCGACACTCATGTGAATCCGGCCAGCGTGGCTGAGGCTGAAGCCCACCACAAGCAGTTCCTTCGAGCTGAGGAGGTGAAGCAATGCCATTAGCATGCAAAAGAGGTAGGTCGATGCTCAGCTCCGGAGCCCTGAGGACCTGAGGTGCTTGGGTAGTTCCCACAGTTTAGGTGGGAACTGGTTACTCCAAGACAATAGGAGAATAAAAAGCTTGTTGCTTTCATATGAGGAAAAATTACTCTTGTGCCTTTCCCAGAAACTGTACACTAGTGAAGTGGCTGACATTTGCTTTATTTGCAGAGACAATATTTTTGCTGCTGGTCAACAGGGCATACTTCAAATGCTGCCCATAGACCTGTAGGTGCTTTGTAATAGGTGACTCCTATAAAAAAAATGTCAGAAAATTAGCTTACTGGCTGCTGTGGGAACAGAGGGGTTTAACAGAACAGCAGTTTCACAATACATTGCTTATCAAATGATTCCTCCATGATTACTATTTGCAGTAAATGCAATCAGCACTCAGCATTCTAGCCAAACATGGGAGGCATCTGTGATAGTGGTGTAAGGAGAGGAGAATCTGACACTTGAGGAGCATGGACTGGTGCAGCCATCACCAGGAGGCAGTGTGTCAAGCCTGGAAACCAGGCAGATACGAAGTGCTGAAAGATACGGGGTGGGTGGTTTCTCCACGCCAACCCCCTACAAAAAGCCCTCCACAGATATAAGTACCACAATTCTGCATATTGCATGAAAATGTAACAGATTATGCTAACTTCAGTGTGGTCACAGACATGGAGGTGACCCAGGTGCAGCTCTCGCAGCAGAGATTCAGCCATTCCCGGTATTTTCTCTGTGAAAGCCTGAGGAAAATGCTGGACCCTTGGGTCCAACTGCCAGGGCCATGAGGGGGCTAACAGCTCTCCATGGGAAAGCCAGGGCCATCCCATCTCCCCTGTTAGGAGCAGGGAAGACAGGGGTCACTGGCCCTGCTGGGAAAAGGACTGATGGCTGAAATGGGGTGCTGGAACATAAGCAGGGTGGGGGGAATTCCCAGGGTTTGGACAAGGACAGGGCGTGCTGGGGGTGCCCTCGGGCCCCTGGCAGTAGTCACTGGCAGCTCTCTGTGTGCACATTCAGACAAAGGCAGATGTGTGTAAGCACCCAGTCTGGAGTTACAAACCAGACCTCAGAAGTATGACAGAGCACTTAGAAGTAATGATATGATGGGGAAATTACCTTATGCTGCTATTTAGTCCCATCTCTCCTCCCTCCCCGGGAAGCACCTATTTTGACTGTGAGAACAATATAATGTGCTTATGTTTGAAGGAAGAGACACCTTGAGTGTATGTGTGCTGCTTAGATAGCTTACACGTAAAAGCTTGTGATTCAAGGAGCTCACTGTCTAGCTGAGATAGGCACTACCAGCAGAAGCAGCATTAAACTGAGAGATGAGATAGCATGCAATAAAGCAAAGGGAGACAAGGAAAATCCTCTTGGTGAGTGTATGCTGTGGGTGCAGATGTTGCAGCTTTAAGCTTATACTTTCCCAGGTTTTCTTCAGTGTGGGCTGATGGACAAGGCTGGCACTGCAGTGATAGTAGAGGCTGTCCAGGGAACAGAGCACTGCTCTGGCTGAGAGAACCTGAACCATAACCACGAGACTACTGTGCCCAGTGGAAGAGAGAAGATATTCAAACCACAAAAGCACTGTTAGCAGAAGTTCAGGCATCTCTAATAGGAAGATGAAGAAGAACTAATAGTTGATAAAATATTATGACTACAAGGTTGCAGAGAAGGAGACAAGGACTATGGGGCAAGGAGTTAAAATAGAAAGAGTCCAAGAGAATAGGCTGTGACATCTGACATAGTGGGATCTCTCGGGGACTGAAACAGAAGGCTGCAGATCCCTGGCTATTTGGCTTACAGACAGGAGAGAGTCACTTGCAAACACTAGATTTTGTGGCTGGCCATCAGGAGTATCAGGTTTGCTATGGAAGGAAAGTAGAGGTCAGTGAGTAAAAGAAAAGCTGCAGCAGATGTTGTTACAAGGATGGCCTAGTAGCTAAGTGCATAGGGTAGGAAACTAAGGAGGAAAAGAGTGGAATCCCTTGGAGCAATAAGAACTAGCCTGACAGAGCCTGCAGCTAAAACTGGAGCAGAGCACAGTAGGTCAGACAGGCTGGGAAAGCTGACTGAAGAACATCACTGTATTTAAAATGCGAAGAAAAAAGAAAGACAGCTGTAGCTGGGCTTTTGACAGTTGATTTAACAGCTCACTTTTAATTACATTTTGTCATTGAAGTGAAATGCATTCCCTTGAAATAGTTTATCCACATAGCTCTTAGCCTTTCTTCCAATTATATTGCACCCATCCTCTTAAAGATTAACAAGGTTTAATGAACTCTATTGTTGCTAATTCATCTCCCTTTTATTCTGACAGTGTGACTTTTGTTTACAATTAGTACAGCTAACATTATGCAGGGTCATGTGGGTCGAAAGAAGAGGATTTCTATTCAACATGGTAAGAAAACAAATGAGTCCTGTCCTGTGGAGTGCTTGTTAGGGTTTTTTGTAATGAAGAAAAATCTCCCAGATATAGATCTTTTGGTGGGACTTAATCAAACTTGAGCATCTGATTCCAAAAGATAGCTTTGAAGACTTCCCTCCACCTTACTTTTGGAAGTACCATAACTTCACTGGTACTGCAGATTTTTACCTAGTTTCTTAGGAAACTTTGACTGATATCATCCAGAATATATTTGTTTTACCTACAGATTCTGTTTGAGTACATTTTGAACTTATTATTTAGTTTCAACCATATTTCAAAGTGGAAAGACAATCTTAAATATATTAAATTCCACAAGTTTGATGAAAATAAACAGCTGTGTAGAGGAGTAAGACTGTAATTAGGGTGCCCACTGTGATAAAGCCTGCAGCATGAGCTTAATCCTTATTAGACAGTGAAGTCTCTATGAGAGAGAAGAGAATCACAAATCCCAGCTGTGGTCTCAGAAATCTCAAGTCAGAACTCATATTCTGTCAGAGAGTAGATAATCCAAAAAAGAAAAGAGCTTTTTGTAACATTACTCACGAAATTTCTCCTTTTACTCTATTTTTAGTTTAGTTAATAATTTTATTCATATGACTGAAAATGCCTGAAGACTCAGTTTGTTCCTTATCAGCTTCCCTCTCTCTGTTTTGAAAGAGAAGAGCAACCCATCTCCACCTGAGATCAAACCCAGAGGAAACTTTCCCTCTGAGAAATCATCTACAGGCCAGAGTGACCAGCCTTTGGAGGCCATGGGCAGCCAGACTGGGCTCCGTGGGGAGGCCAGGCCAGCTGTGGCCTCCTTCAGAACAGCTCTGAGAGCACTGCTGCCTCCTCCTTCTCTTAGTGTACAGTCTTTAGTTGTGGCTTCTGTGTTCGTCCACCAAGTGGTCAACTGATCACTGCTCAATTCTGCTTTGTCTGAAGGACCCTCCAAAATCCTACAACTTTCAGGCCAGGGTTGCTCTGGGACAAGCACAGAGGTACCTCTGGGGCTGTGGCAGTGTGCACTGAACAAGTTCAGAGATGATGCGATAGACTGGGTATGAAGCTATAGTCGGTACTGGTTCAGAGGCTGACATGGGATAACACCTCACTTTAATTCTTGTTTTGAGTTGTTGGATTAAACCATACTGGAACCCAGGCCTCTCTTCTCACAGCTGAACATTTTTTCCTTAAGGTATGAGATTTATAATATAATCAAATATGTTTCATCAACCCCTTCTTCCTGATTCCTGTAGGTATCTTGCATTATTTTTATATAGTTACACACTTCAAACATAGGAGCTGCTTAGCATCCTTTTCCATGCTAGCCTACAGCTTCCTGATTTTGTCTTTGTGTGAGGAGTAAGGAGGATAATAGGTAATAAAGATTACCTCAGCAGTGGAATTGCAATCTTGCTTAGGACTTGGAAAGAAAGAAAGTACAGATGTCAATCTTCATGGGAGAGTTCTGGTGGCAACTTCTGCCTGAGGGACAGGACTTAAGACTTATTGTTGTCATTAGCCGCGTGTGTCGATTAGCTCTAGGCAGCTTCCTGCCCAGCATGCCAGCTATTTGTGAGCCCATTTTGCATATGAGAATGCCTGTGTGACACACGGTTTTGTGGCGCTATTGGAGACCAGGCTGGATGCACTGTCAGCTGGGGAAATGGCCCTGTGTGTCATGCCAGTAGGGTGCAGTTGTGCAGGGCAATTCACGGCCATCTGAGTCTCTGCTGTGCCGTGTTGGAAATGGATCTGTTGTTTAACCACTGCAGAGCAGAAGCACTGTAGCTCAGGCTAATTTACCCTCTTTCTCAAGGCTGCTTCAAACTTTGAAGATAGCTGGGCAAGACTTTGCATGTTTTGTTGCTCTGCATGACAATGATGTACAAGATCACCTGTACCAGCAACCTTTTAGGTTGCATGAGAAATCTTGAATCTCAGAAGGAGAAGGCAGTTAAGAACTCAGCACTGTGGCATCTAGCTTTTGGTCCATTGCATTTTGAACCTAACTTTTAATCCTGGTCATTGACCATCTGTGTTTCCACAAATTAAACTCCATAATTCTGTCAGTCTTCGTAGTTGTATAATGAATTCAAACCTCCTTCAACTTGAAGACCTATAAATAGATTTTGTCTTGGGCTGCCTTTCCTTTTCAGCAATCACACTACCTGTGGCTAACTGCTGTCTGCCTGTTTGCATTTTTACCTCTGAGCATAATCAAGTAGGTAGCGTGTTTTCACTTCATTAACTCTTTCTGCTGGTGTACTGGAGTCATTCCAGTACAAACGACAACTGCATCTTTTTCCCTGGTGCATAGTGACTATTCAGGAATGCGTGGGTCACACAGTCCTGCAGCATCACCTCATAGGTCACACACGTGTACAGGCTCTGTGAACCGCTGAGTTCCTTCAGTTTCTGCAGGAGCCCTGGCGATAAAGTTTGATGTGGATGGGGAGCTGGCACTTCAGCAAAAAGCCCCAGGGTGAATAATGATCACAAGCAGCACAAGTATGTGGCTTTTCAAACCTCTTCTGGGTAATGTGAGAGGCTGATGAATGTAATCTTTTTCTCTTTAATGTTCAACTATCCTTGGCATAAAAATCTTCTCCAGTCTATGGCATCATGGAGGTGTCTGACTCAGAACAGCGAGTAGCATGAAAAATGCGATGTTCACAACTTCTTTTTTTTATGTATTTGTGCAGAGGAGATACCTCTAGATTCCTCTGGTGGCTGCTGAAACATAAAACAGTTCCTGTCTTTGATAAAGTCAAATATCAGACTCCTGAATTGAGATCAGACTCCACAGAAGATGTAGGCACACACAACTTCGTTTGTTGTAAGTTTTCTCCCAGGATGAAGGATATGATCAGTGGTTTCAAACTGAGAATGGATTTTAATTACTTAGTTATTTGCCAGGAGGTAGTAGTCACTAACATGTGGCTGCACTGTGCAAATTACAGAATTCAGTATGTTTGTCACCAGACTGGGTGAATAGGATCATAATCCTTCTATTCAGTTGAACTGCAGATCACTGCATGACCTTTTCAACAAATGTATTTTAATTAGCTGTATGTTCACCTTCTTCCTACTGCTGAAAGCAGGAAAAATGGATTATTGACAATATGGAGTATTATATATTTAACCTTTTAGGCTGAAAATTTGGACCAGAGTGAAACCAATCTGTAAGACAGCTAGCAATATTGTACAGGCCAAACTGTGCCTGGTTCACAGATTAATTGTGTACCCTCACATGTGTACAGTGCACATCTCTGGAGCCACAAAATTTCTGTGATAATTAAATAGTTTTTGATTCTTCTCTTTCCCCCTTTCTGTGGCAGCACGACAAGCTCCCCTGGTATGATGCAGGGGTGAGGCACTACTAAAAATGGTTGTCCACCTTGCAAGGACATCTAATTCCAGCCCATCAGTAATGTATAGCCAGGCCCAGAGACAGTTTCTGGTCAGGGAAAGCGCTGATTAGAGAGACAGTACTTCAGGACACACTCCAAACACAACTAATTCGGTTTTTTACAAAAATGGGTAGGAATCCCAAAGGAGAGGCTATATTCTACTCCAGGAGCACTGGCCAGCTGCTTCCGCTTCAGTCTGTAGCTTTAAATGGCTTCAAAGGCTTCTTGTTAAAATGAAAAGGATGTTGTTAAATCCCTACGCACTGATGTATTTTGTATATTTGGCCACAGTTCTCTATAAACGTTACAGACATCCTCAGTGGAGGATAATGGGTCTTACCCACCTATGCTGCCCACCACAGTATCCTGCTGGAAGGGAACCTGTCACAGCCAGCCAGGGATGCTGTTAATTATTTTGCTTCAGAATTGCTATTTTGACCCTGGGACACCATACCACCTCTCTGGCTTTCCCTCCAACCTTTTAGCTGCTTTTTCTGTTCATAACTCAGGCTCTTGCAGGAGGTGGGTTAGCTTTATCTCTATGTCTGCATGCTGCCTAGCAAAATGTTGCTGCACACAATATACCCACTGTGGAGCAAATGCATTGTCACTAGTAATCCAGGAGAATGAGGGAGGAGACCCGAGTGGTTCGACCTAGATCAAAGAGAGTTCATACGAAAAAGACAGAGCATTACGTAAGAGGGTTATTTTCTTCAGTCCTCTGCACTTCCACACCTTGACCCCACTATTCTGGGGCCTGGTACAGTACTGTACCGCTGGCTGCTCAGCGGTGTGGTAGCTGTGTTGTGGCCAGGCTGAGCTGGGAGGAGAGCTGTCAGCCCACAAACTGGGGAAGGCAATGCAGACATGGCACTACATTTAGCCCTGGACAGGCGTGGAAAATGTACTTGTAGCTGTTTTTGCTCAAAGCACAATTTGGACTGTGGTAGAGGGGACTGAATAACTTCTGGTTTTCAGGAAACATAAGTGACAACCTATCAACCCCAGCAATTGGTTTCTATCAGCTTATATTGGTTACATTTTCAAAGCTATGTTCAAAAGGAAAAGGGCAGAAAACGTAATGCTTCAATGATACTGTCATTTGCTAGATTCCCTTAATAAGCCAGCTGTGAATAGATGAAATTGCTTTGTGAACCTGCTGCATGGAGCACACATTCTTTGTAGCTTTCTCATGCAGACGAATAGCTGCTGAGGTTAGAAAATGCCGTGTGGAACAGCCAAATAATTCTGCCACCCATACTGCAAGTTCAGGTAACTCCTATGGAAGGGTGTAAAGGAGGAGTGCATCCAATGAGGCAATTTTCACCTCTCTCTAGCCAGACCACACACCTATAGCAGTGATGAGGGCAGGAAGCTAAGCCAGATAGGGGAGAACAAAATAAGTGCCAGTTTGATATACGAGTACATAGAAAGTTTTAAGCCTGGCTCCTGCCCTTTTCTGTGTGTAATAAATGAAATGACCTTCCAGTTAAAGTGTAAGAGATTGAAAAAGACAAAGCAAAGCAGTGAGGCCCTTTTTTCCCAGTGTATACCTACATTAGAATTCTGCTCTCACACTCTTGCAAAGGAAAACTGTAGCTTGAAGAGAAAACAACATAGCATTAAGCCATCCTGGTGTCAAATATTGTAAAAGAAAACAGTTAACGACACTGCATTCTCATTACCAGCTTTGGGTATAATAGCCTCCCTCCCTCATACCAAACAGGATTTCTTAGTGCTCTTTTGTGCTTAACTCTCCAACTTGGCAATTCCACCCAGCTCGATGCTCATAAACTGTAACTCCTTTGTCATTCCCAGGTATTTTCTGTGGGTTTCGCTTTTATTGTGACCTGAAACTATTTTATGACTGAGTTCTACTGTTGTTCTGTGTACAGTGGGTAATGAAACACCTTTATCTGTATCTGCATCTTTTGGTTCTTTCTTTTTTTCTCTCAGCTTAATGACATTACTGTGAGCACCACTGGGACTGTTATGCAGATGTGCTGCATACCGGAGAAGTTGCTGCTTCAGGATAAGCCATTACTTTTTGTTGCCCCCACAGGCCTGGGAAAGATAGCTATTACAAACAACTTCCTGCGACAGTTACCTCATGAAAAATATGTTGTATGTCAAATTAACTTCTCAGCACAGGTCTCAGCTAATCATACCCAGGACATCTTCCTAACAAAACTCGAAGGGTATCCTGAGTTTTAATTAAAATCAAATATGTAATTGTACTCAGTTTACTCCACAGAGATCATCCACAAAATAATATGAAATGCTCTTCTTCCAATTCTGACAGAATAAATGAAAGCTGATTTGTTTCTCTACATACTGTTTATTACTGGGGAAACTACATTTTAATTGATGTTGACAAATATTCTGATTTATGGCATATATAGAACAGCACACAGTCCAGAAAGCACGTCTGCTTAACTTTATCTTCTTAGATGTTTTTGCTTTAGGAGAGTGAATCAGCTCCCCGTCCCTGGATATTCTTCAGTCTAAAGCATATTAAAGGGAATCACCAGATTGAGTCCCAACTAGTAAAGAGAGCCATCTGTTAGGGAAAGATCTGAGTAGTAGGCTATATATGGTACTTGCCAACCCATGGAGGGCAAAAAGATCAGCTGGAAGAATGGCAGCATCCAGGGGATTATATCTAGAAAATGGTTAGCTCTCCAGCATCTAAATCATGCATTTTTAATTCATCACATGGCAGGCAAACAAGTCAAACATTAATTGGCATGATAAAAGGGAGCTCATAGCATATTCTGCACCTTTCAATACGGAGAGCCTCGCTTGCCAGACAACCTAGACAAAACTTCGAACTTTGTATTTGCAAGCACCAGAAACGAGATCTGTGGGTAGTATCACACCTCAATGAGTGCAAAAATAAATAAATAAATTTTTCAAGAGTGAAAGAAAGTACTGAAAATGCTCAGTGCAAGCATGAGTCTTTAGGAACCTTTATTTTATAAAACTTACATTTTATAAGTGCTAAAACTTACCGTAATAATTGTGGCTTCTCTGAGGAAAAAAAAAGCCAAAGAATTTGACTCAGCTGTGACATAAATAGTTCAACTACATAAAGAATGCTTTTTTATGCACACTGGAATTTGATAAATGTTATTATGACTACTGGCAGGCTCTAGTGAATGGAGAAGTATATCCTACCAACAACACAAAGGACTAGAAAATGCCATAAGGGTATTTGCTGTAGGGCTCACAAGTCATGATCATTTTAATCTCTCGGTAGTCAAGATAAAACCACTTGCTCCATGTATTTTTGTCTCATATTTGTATTTTTCTATAAGCTGTGTTTTCAAAGTCTGCCATTTAAAAAAAATGTTAAAGTAGCCTAGGCAGAAGATTCGGAATAACTAGACATCCAAAAATGATCTGCCCCAAATCCTAACAAAGTCATAATAAACTCTCTCAGCAGCTGTACTGTTTTAGCCCACACTAAAATAGGAATTTTCTCTCAAAAGAGAAAAATTCTCAGGAGGGGACTCTTCAATTTGTCAAAGTACATATGCAAGAGCAGAGCAGATTCTAGCAAAGTGCTGGTTCAACATAGGGATGGTAAAACTGGTGAATTTTTGATTACCAGCATTTTGATTTTCCAGTTCATAACAATTATTTGAAAAGTCCACCTGTTTGGTTGATGGATTGCAGTGGATTAGCTACAAAATGAGTGAGAACATGCAGATTCTGAAAAGTGTAATATATGCCTAGAAAAACCGTTAAATATTTTTTTACAGTGCCTTTCATGATCTTTTCATATCTGTTTCTGAGCTAAAAGTTGCTGAAGGACCTGAAAGGTGGTGTTCCAAAACGATATTAAAGAAATAGCCATTTTTTTTGAATGAGAAACACCAACAGCCCAGTTCAGATAGTTTTGTGGCCTAGATGTGGTTTCTTCCCTGATTATGCTTGGCCAGGATCACTCAGGATTATTTCTCAGAGGCCGGAATCATTTCCCAGAGTTACTTTAACTTTCTCAACTGAAGCAGATAGTGAATATTGCAGAAAAATTTACTCTGAGTGAGCAAATCTTTAACGTATGTGTCTACAAGCATTCCTGGGAATAAATCAAACTGTATTACGGGTGTTGCAGAGCTTAATTTTAAGGTTGCTAGTTGATCACAGAGACTTGTAGAGGTAAAGAACAGAGAAAATATTTTTGTAATAAAGGTCATTATATTTTATTAACGTTTTAATTGCTACACATCTGCCACTAAGCTAGAAGCCCCAGCACCAAGGATGTTGTACTTTATGTAATAATCAACACAATCTAATGTTGTAAATGTCAATGATGGAATAACACAGCACCCAAATTGGCCCACATGCTATAGGTGGCTCTCACCTTGAGGTAGGTGCAATGAATTTAGATGTGTGGAAACAATTTGAAAAATGCAGCCTAACTAGCAAAAGAAGGCTGTGGGTGATCATGGCACTTGGGAACGCCCCACAAGACATCTGCAGTGCAGATACTCATGGGTGAGGACCAAGGGTGAGGCTGGACAGTGTGCAGGGCTCTCTTGGGGGTACAGAAGTACTGGAGTAAGATGAAGAAAGCCAAATGAATACAAGTCCATCTGGACAGTCATCAGCTGAGAACAGGGAGGAGGGCAGTGGTGGCCCCAGAGGAAGGAGGAGGAGAGAGAGGGTCATGGTTTTCAGGCAGAGTGGAGGCAGCAGGAGGCTCTTCAGACAGAGGTGCACAAGGTACCTTCAGCATAACAAACAGTGCCAAACTGCCTGATCAAAGATGCATTTAAGCTACATTCAGCACAAGGCAACTTTCTAGTCTACAAAGAAATCAGCTAAAGGAGAACCCAACCTGGATCTGTCAGCGTGATTCAGCCAGTGATTATTTCATTAAGTATTTGATCAAATGACTCAAACTTTCAGGCAGTTTGTCAACTGACTGAAAATGAACACCTGACATCTGCCTACATGACTGAAGTCATGTACTGAATTAAACAGTCAAATAAATAAGGAGTCTAACAGATAGTGCACAGTGTGCTCTCAAAAATGAGATTTCTTTCACCCCTCATGACAAAGATTGGCTTTCTCTTTTTTCAACAAGTGAGAAAGGACACCCTGCACTTCTTTGCCTGTTTCTGCTTGGTTCGTAACTTGTCCAAATCCTCACTGCTGAAGGGCAGTGAGGGAAAGGCAAGGGCTGCAGTGTATCCTCTTCTGTGTCAGTCAAAATACTCTGGCCTGGAACATGAGATGAGAAAGGATGTTATTCAGGGGCTGGAGAAACAACTTCATTTCCTTCTGTGGAGCTTTTCTTGTGCTGCCTCTCTCTCAGAGCAGATTGCATTTACCCACCTGCTGGAGAAAATATGGGTTGAGTGGTTTCCATAGTTTGAATACAGCTTCTGCTTTGAAGTTCTTTGCTGAGCTCTTTTACCATCCCTTGGTGACCACATTTAATTAATTCTTGGGAGAAAAAGAGAGATGTCTTTGCCAAGTAGCTTCTCTCACAGACAGGTCTTTTCAGGGTGTACACTCAGGCCCTTGAGTGGAAACTTAGCTGCATGCAGCAATATTTTCTCTCACAGCATACAGGCAGGTTGCACTGTTAAAGCCATCGCTTCATGCCTGCTTGGAGATTGTCAAGTGCTGTATTGAAAGGCAAGGAGCAAACCAGCACTTTTTCCTGCTTTTCCTCCCTGGAGAGTTAGTGATTAATGCAAACATTTCCTATGTTTCCTCCAAAAGAGAGATGAAGAAAAGTGACCATCCTTATGAGCATCGCTTGGCCCGCCAGGCACTGCTGGAGCTGATGTGTGTTGCTAGCAACACTCAGATGCAACCTTATGAGATATTAGAATATAGACAGAAGCTTCATGGTGGATCTCCCAACCTGCAGAAACTCAAAAAGGTACTCTATGAACTGAAAATGAAACATGTCTCTCTTTGGGAAAAGGCTTTCCCAAAGACTTCTCCATATATATTCCTACAGATTTCTTTGGTGCTCAACTTCAAGCAGAACACAGCTTGCAGGAGTCCTCTGAACTCCCAATCCCCCTTTTTCCTTTGATGCAAGGAAACTGCTTGAAAACTGTTTGCAAGGAAACAACCCATGGCTGTCCAGCTGTTCCACATGAAGGAAAAATGACCTGCTCTGAGTACTGCAGGCAGTTCTCTTCATTGCCAGAGAGAAGTCACTCACAAATGGCATGCTGTTGGTATTTCTGTAGGGCTCCCTCATCCAGAAGATTTTAGAACATATCTTACTCATTTACATGAGTTACCACTTCCATTTGTTTCAGGAAAGAGGCCTAAGTTAAAATGAAAATGAATGTGTTTGTTAACTTTCCTCTTATTTATGTTTGTTAGCTTTTCATTTATGCACAGTGTATATCACAATGAATTAAAAAATAATAATGGCTAATCACAGCTTGGCAGGGATTTTTAATGGATTTAATTTTTCTCTATCATGCTTACATGTAATCTCTAACATTCAGTGTTTTATGGGCTTGTTATCACTTGTAGTGTTTGCAGTGTGTGCCTGGAGTGCTTGCAGAATAACAGCGGGAATTAAAAATTCCCCCAAGACCAACAGGTGCTGGTTCCCATTCCTAGGCCAAGCAGCACATGTCCTGTGTCTGGCTGGTTTAGTAGGATTCACATCATGGGGGTTTTTGTTGTTCCCACAACCACTTTGAGGGAAGGGAGCATTTACTGGTATGACTTACATCATGTAATCAGCAGGTCGCCTGGAAACGACGCTCAGGCTTGGCCCTTGAACTGCCCTTGTTGTGCTGAGGCTGACAGACTCCGCATGCTTTTTGTCAAAATGAAAGGTGGCCGCCTTTCATCGCGTTGTGACATATTACGTACAAAATTACCACATTATTACATGTGAAATAGGAGAACCTGCACATTGCCCTATGCGGGCATGAGTGATGTACGTGTCAGCTGTGGAGGGGATCAGGACAGACTGGGGTTCATCATTCTACCCACGCAGGTCCTGTCACTGTCCGGAGGGGGGGGCAGCTTTTCATAAAGCATGAATCCATTGTAATGCTCCAAAATAGTGAGGATCGTTGGTCCATGCAGTGCAGAAAGCACTGTTGCTATGGTAACACGTTCTGTATCATTTTTTGTGTGTTTCTGTAATAAAAAACTAAATATATGTGTGTGTGCATTACTTTTATTAGATTATGGTACCTTCAAAAAGCATTGCTCAGCTTTTTACCTCAGAATCAACAGTTTCATTTCAGACTGGGTCGGTACCAAAATGATGATCGTTATTATTCCAGATGTTTTTTTGGTGGCCTTTGTGAATTTACTGACAGTCCCAGTTCAATAGATAGTGACAGGTGTCTACACTATTAGTGTCTACTACAATTAGTACTAATTGGTACCTCTATTGGCAGTAGATGTTGGCTAGGGATTTAATGGAGATGAGAGATGAACATGCTCTCCCTGAGTTCTTCCCTTCTTTCCCCAAACAGAGAGGAAAACACATCTGAAATAAGTCTTCACGGTCAAAGTAAAGAAGAAAGTTTCAATATTTATTACTTGGTTTGTTCCTGAGTGGTGGCTTAATGGAAGCATTCAATCTCTGAGACTTCCAATTTGGCACTTTTCAGGTGAAATTTTCATTACTAGTCTAATTTTTTCCAGGTGCACTTCTGCAGCTGCGATGTATTGTGCCATAATTTAGCACCTGCAGTTCTTTCTAACAGCAAGAATTTCCAGCCAGGAAAACAAAGGTTGGGTCCAACCTTGATTTAAATAAATAAAATTTTAAAAAACAACCCCATCATGAAAAGAGCAACAACAACGTGCTTTTAAAGAAGGTTTAATCAAGAAAAAGTGTTAGCAATACAATACTCTTTGTTGATAAGCTTTAACAAAAAGAGGAAGGAATCTCCGTGTATTGCATTTTAAAGGATTTTCTACAAGACTGTTTGTTTGCTTAATTGTTCCTCCCCTTTGTAGAAAAATCTCACCCATTTGTTAATTTGTTTCTTTTCTTCTTATGCCTGACAAACAGCTCTAACCATGTTAAATTGTTTGCTTGTGATAGGGGAAAGGGTTTTTTTCATTTATGCCTGTGAAGTTAGTTGAAAGTCTTAGAAACGTGAAATTTATAGCAAGTTCAAAACAGGCGAATTACACTCCAAGTAAGTGTTGGCAGCTCTTTATCTTTTCCTTGTTTTCCATATTTAATTCCACCCTTGAAAGATGGAATATGCATCATTTCCCCATCGTCTCTCTGTGGTTCACATTGAGTGAAGTGTTTTGAATTAATTATGTTAAATTATTAATAGCTCAAGATTTGAAAACATTACAGGATTTGAATAATGTTTTATCAGGCAGTAGCTGTATGATAATTCTGACGTTTTCATAGAGTAGAGTACACTTCCAGCTGATAGGTAAAAATTATGACTATATGCTGAAAGCACTGAGTTCAGTTCATTGTGAAGCATAATAAAGTAATGAACGTTTAAGCTGTGTATTAGAAAAAAGCTCCTATTAATGAATAGACTCGGGGAGAAACAATGAAAGCAGCATTTCTTAGGTCATGTAAAATGAACTGTACAGATATATAGAATACAGAACAGCTCCATATTGGTAGGGACATGAATGGCATAAGAAGTCTCTTCTGCATCTAATTCCTGTGATTCTCTGATACCACATATTTTCTGATATATCACCTCTATCTGTCAATAATTAACTGATGGCTAACTTACAGCTCATTTGTCAAGGAAAATAGAAAATGCTGTTAACATTAGGCCCTCAAAACATGGCTTTGAGCTGCTAGAATTATTTTAGCATAAAGGGCCAAATACAAAGTTTATCTTCTGTTAAATCTCCCTGACATTTTAACTAGGGCTATAAAATAAATGGTCATCTAAATCAAACTGTATTAATTTCAAGTATTATTTTGAACCTATTTTATGGCTCTACAACCACCCAAGAGCATTTAAGAGAGAGGCGAGACAGCTGACAAAAGACCCTAGAATTAGTTCTACAATTATTTGCACAGAGAAAATGGTTTCTTTCCACAGTCAGACCACAGAGTTCTTCTTGATACATTTCACCAGCCTCACGTAATAAACCCTGTGGAGGAATTAAAGAGCTAAGAAATATAGGTTAGAGTCGCAAGACAGACACCAGCACTTAGCACTCATTTCAATCCCCTCCATTGTTTGCATCCTGCCTCCCCTGCTCTGACTCCGGCTCTCTGGCTGCCTGTGCTTCCCTCCTGGGAGCTGGGGACCCATGCTCAGGCCATCCCTCCACTTGGGCAGGTACTTATGCAATTTCAGGAGAGCTGCCCTACCCAGGGCATTTTCCTGGGGTTGACATAGTTCCTGTTTGTCGTGTTAAGCAACCAGCTATTGCAAGAGTGGAGGGGTGCCTAACTTTCCTTAAGTTGATTTTGCCTTGCTGTGATACTTGAAGTCTCCTGGTGTATAAAGTCTTTGTATAGAAGCATTGGCAGGTGGTGGCTTGGAACCTGTTTTTCTCACTATAAGGAGAAGCCTCAAGCACCCAGCTTTGAGCTTTGGTTTCCTTAAGAAGGCAGAGTGCCTAAAAGCTGTGTGTGGCATGACCTAAATCTTCCCAGTGGATCCAGACCCATCTGAGTAACAAGCCTTAGTAAAAGAGACAAAATATGTATACATCTGTCCTTGTATATCTAACCATAAAGGATTGTATTTCCTAAGGTATTTAGACATCTGTTGAGTCATGTAACTGCTAAAGTGATTTTCAAATGTACCTTAGTAGGTTTGACAGCCAGTTCTTATTTCAAAGAGTTATTTAGACAGCCAGTGAGATTTTCAAAGCGATTATCTATTTCTCTGAGTATTGTACTGAAAAACCCAGACCAGAGTCTTTTGCAGGGAGAAGCATGATGCTGTTAATATGCATCTATAACATTAAAACCATTCACTGACCATTTTATACCATAATCTATAAGTCTTGGCATCTGATTCGGTGTTCACAAGGACTCATGCAAGAATGGGCTTTGAGAGATGATCTACATATTCTCCAAAAGAAGCAAATGTTTTACTTCTCTTCTAGCCAGTAAGTTCAGGTTGTTTCACCACTTTAACTCTTGGTATCTGGTATTTCAACTCTGCCTCTTGTCCCATCATTGCTAGACCTTCCTGTGTGTTAGACATTTCCCAAGGACCCAGCACAACCAGTTAACCTTGAGAAGTAGAACCAATACCTTACTTTTGACTCCTTAGCTTATATAATACCCACACCGGAGCACACTATCCTTTTTCTGACATCCCGACCTGATAGTTTTGAGGGGGGAAAAAAAAAGGAGGGAATTCTTTCAAGGCCTATAATTAAAATTTTCATACTACATGTAGAAATGCAGGGTGTTATAGCTCTTTTCCATTTATGTTGTTACTTCACAGTGTCCCAAGTGTTTGTGATCAATCAGGATACAGGCTGGTAGAACTGAAGCAGTCTGCTCTGCGGTTGCCTTTAGTTCAAGTTGTCTTTGTCTTGTAATTAGCTGGAGTGAATACGTCTCCCCAGCAGCACACTGTGCACCACAACATGCTTTGGAATGAGGTGCAGGACTGGAAATAAAGGCATTTTACTCAGTGTGCCAACGAGCCTACTATAGGTGCAACACCAAAATTCACTTATTATAATCCTTCTTGCCTAATTAATTCCATTGATACATTCGAGTTCATCCGAGTTCTGTTGACAGTCTTTAACAAAGGGTTTTTTCTTTTCCTTTCTTTCTTCTTTGTTTAAACTGGAATAGTTTTATTAGCTTGTTTACTTCAGAGCAACATGCCACCTTTGATTAAACTCCATGTGGATTTATAACTATGTCCTCCCCATGTTTCTGTGACCTTTACGGCACATCTGATAAAAATAAAAGGTCATGGATTCCAAAAGAGCTGGTTCTAATAATAATGTCAGGCAGGCTCCCCAGAAAGTGTGTGATTTCCCTTCTTTCTTTTCTTTTTTTCTTTTCTTTTCTTCTTCCAATCTCTCTCTCTTTCTGCTTTTTCAAAGTAAGATGAAAATTAACTTGAATAAAATTAATGGTTTAATTTTGCAGGAGAAAGAAGAGGGTTTACAGTGCTCCACCAGGGAAAAGGGCTTTTGTCTTTGTTGATGACCTAAACATGCCTGCCAAGGAGAAATATGGTGCCCAGCCTCCCATTGAACTGCTGCAGCAATGGATTGACCATGGCTACTGGTTTGACAGGTGCAATAAATATTAATTAGTGTGCTTGGCTACAGAGGAGTAATGATATACACTGTTTCTCTGAAGCGTTAAATTGTAGTGTTAGTCTTTTATAATTCCTCATCTTCTCAGTCACAACAGGAAAACACTCTGAGTTACACGACTCCCTGTATAGGAAAAGGAATAAAGGCTTATATGTTGCAGTGAATTACAGCATGAGAATGCCAAGCCTATATGGGAGAAAGGCACAACATGCATTTTCGTGTTTTTGAGAAAACACCGTCAGTATTTAAGCCAGCACAAAACACTTTCAAATAAATTTTTAGTTCCTGGTTGTTAGGGACTGAAACAAAATAATTTGTCTTTCAGTAAATGACTTTGAGGTTGGAATGCAGCTGAAGATGCTTTTCTAAAGGACAGTCAGTGTTTAGAAGAGTGTGTAATAGACTCAGGCACTTTTCTGCATGATTTGTGGTAATACTAGTTGTTAGTAAGACTTCAAATTCTCCCTTGTTTATGTCTCATATATATGAACATAAAATAAGTATCTATTGTTGAAGTGTGAGCCTACTTAATCCACAGCTTTAAAAAAAGAACTAAATTGGAACAGGAAAAGTAAAATAGTACCTAGTCTAGCACTTAGCCTTTACAAAGCTTAGCTATTAGAAACATGTAACCCTACTTTATGATACACTTAATTATATACACCTAAGGTATAAAGCAGCTACACTTTAACCAAAATAATGGGCTGTTAATTAAGAACTGGTGCTTCTTGCATGATTTATTATTACTCTAGTTCACAATTATGCTTAAACCTCTCATTAGACATATTACTGTACTGAAAATCTTGTTTTCTAGTAATGCATGTTAAACATTGTATTACAATTTTACGCGGCAGTCTCAGACTGTGATCCCTCTGTGCTTTTCAGGAGAGAGGCATGAAAGTTGACAGGTACTGTCTGCATTTCAATTGCAACTCCTACCTTTCTCTTTACCCTAAATCAAATAAAATAAAGGCTTCAGCTTCTCTGTAGTGTGATACAACAGCATAAGGAAATAGAAAATGAGAAATGTGGGTGTTCTCAAATCTGATGTTTTCTCAAAACTATAGAAGGTTTCTTAATATTTTCAAAGTGAATTTGCACTTGAAGCTTAAAGCATTAGGTAGAACCTTTTTTACCATTTTATACTGAGCTTGGGATAGTACAATTGAAATGCATGGAATTTTCCTGCTCCAAAATCCCTTGTTTTCTGGCAAATACAGCAGAGTTTCTTTCCTTTTAGGAACAGTAAGGCTTTTCATTGTCAGCATTGCTCATCCTCCCCTACCCTCTGTATAAGCCATGAGATGAAGGTTAGGAAGAAGCAGATGGGGACAATGAGAAAACAAACTCATGCCATTTGAAACACAAAGGTTTTGCTCCTTTATACACTCAGAATTACTTGTGCTTGTGGGTGCACCTTGTCACTTGTCAGCCTGTCTGGATGAGCAATATACACGGAAAGAACAATTTGAGCAAGATGGTCTTCACTGGATAAAAACAACAAAGCATTAGTTACCTGGGAGGCAGGAAGACTGGCATGTTTTTTCCCCCGATGACAGTTTATAACAAGCAAATATTTGCTGATAATGTCTGACAATATAGCCACAGGAAGAAGAAGATGAGGTAATTCTAGGTAGTACCCTTTACTGTCAGAGGGAACCATGGCTTTCTGAGGTGATTAAACTGTTGGTGGCAAAGCCATTGAGGATGCTAAATAGGAAAGACTTGCTAATAAAAGACCCACTACTGCCTCACAGGCTGCTTTCTGTCACACTATCTGCGAGGTAACTGCAGACAAGGAGAAAAGTTCTTGATTTCATGCAGGTAAGAAATCCCAAGGAAATCACGCTCCTGTGTTTTCATTATCCATCAGCTCCTGCTCCCTGAGAACTTGTGAGCCAGTTTTGACACAGCGATTGCAGTCTCAGAGATGTCAAGGCATCCCAAACACAGAAGGTGTGACCCCAGTGAGGGATGGATGGGAGTGGTGCAGAAGTGGGCCCTCGTGTTGTGTGATGGGGTATTGGGATGGGAGGGCTATGGGGGACATAAGAGGGAACCAGAAGCTGTAGAGCTGGATGAAGAGGTGAAAGGTCCCTTGGTTTCCCAGTCCATGAAACAAGTAATTTTTATTCTAGTAAATATTCAAGAGAGCTTTGGAGCTGCTTGCCTTTACATTCTGCTTCACGGCATATTTTCATTTCTCTACTGGTCTGTCTTTCTATAAGTTTCAGTCCCCTAAAGATCCTCCTCCAAACTGCTGGAGCCCAACACATCAAGCTCAGACTACCTTGAACACTCCCAAACACGTCTGTCATTGGGAAAAGCAGATGGTATAAACTCATTCATATCAGAATTATCCCACGTGAAGACTCCTTAATTAATTGCCAGCTGGATGTGAGTAGCTCCGTCACCTTTGCACTGTCCACACAAGGTGAAGGAGCAGGAGCCAGGACCTAATATCTGACCTCTGGAATAGCATCCATCTGGCAGAAGACCACAGTTGAGGCTCCTTTGAGGAAGCTCCCCTCATGGCAGAAATAACGCGGCACTCTTTAAAGGGGATAGTGAACAACCAGAAGGAATTAACAAACATGACTCATTTTCTTACAACTAAGGGTGTCACGACTTTTAATCTCCTTTCTGGGAATTAGTTTAAAACCTGTTGTGAACCCATGGGTACATTTGTGTTTGCTTGTCTAGCTTTATTTGTTTGCACCTGTGTGTATCGCTTTCAAGCCTTCTGGGGGGTTCTCTTGAATACGCTAATGAAATGCTTAAGTTGAACACGTAGATGCCCTCTGCAAATGAGGTGTAGGAGGGGGAATCACAGTGCAGTAATGAGGGAAAGATGATCTAAGCTTAGTTTTGGATGATGAAGCCTTGCTGGCTGGAGCCACACGTATCGCCAGCAGAAGACAGGTGTACTCCACAGGAGAAGCAGAATAAATCTGATTCTGAGCAGTATCATTATCCTTTTGTATCCACAGCACGTTCGTCTGCGTGTTCATTTGTACATCTGTTGTATACCAGGGTCTTTGTACTCCAGCAAGTCCTGAGTTATGCAAGCAGTTGCAGGTCTACACCTAATAGACCATATGTTGCAAACTGGCTCTGAAGTGCCAAAATAAGGAACATGAAACAGAAAGCTGAACTGTAATAGGAGTGAAGAAATGCATGGGACATGCGGAAATGAAAAGGAACAAATCCTGCCTTAATATACATACTCTGAGGTGGGTAGCTTTTCCCATGATGACAGAACCCTGTTTTTTCCTGATGCAAGGAAAAAAACCCACTTGTGTGAACCTCTCCTTGTTTTGCTTTCTCTCTCATTTTTGTCTTCTTCCCTGTACATGAGCCTTGATTGCCTCGTTTACCAGTACTATCCCTGACAAAAATTGTGTTAAAAAGGTTAAATTTAAATGCAGTGTAGCGTAGTCTGATCTCTTTCAGAATGAGGTCCTACAGCCAATGGTTGAGCAGGCAGTCTTATGTCCTCAATTTATATTGCTTTAAAACTATGGCTTTTCCATGATGCAGTTTTAGTGGTCGATGAGAAACTTAGTGGATGTGTTTCTTAGATTAATCACTCCTGATTTTGGAAATTTTTTTCATTAAGCGGGAATTGGCCTTTGAACTTGGTGTGAAGGAATGTGTAAGGGAAGAATTTTGTAAAGGAACATGTTCACTGGGTTCTTTGTAGATCACATGGGTGGTTGAATTACTGGGCTGTTTGACTCAACCAAACTGAGAGAGTCATGTTCACCCCCAGGTGGAGTAGGAATCTGTGGTCCCTCTCAGGGCAGGCAAACACACAAATGGCAGGTCTTGTTGGGGATGAGCAAATGAAAGTGTGTCAGCCAGACAAAGACAACAGAAGGCTTTCCTGACACACTTCTTGCATCCAGGTAGATATTACACAACAAAAAGTTCAGAATTCTGGCACATTCTGTGCAGTATTTTCCCTTCCTGTAAATATCACACAGGTATCCTGGTTTAATAAAGAACCAGCTGTTCATCTGTCCGCTACTTGCTTCTAATCACTTTAAGAAGAACGAAAGAGGCATGTAGGTATATATTTATCTCTTGTCCTCTCTTTCTCTCTCTCTATATATGCATGTACGCATATATATATGTGATTAAAGTTAATATAACATCATACAATGCCAAGTATATCTGTGGATGTTTGTGCCATTTTATGTAGATGTGAACACAGTAGGGAAGCAATCCACCACTTGGGACTTTCCATCATAAGAGTTGTTCATCAAATCAACAGGTTTTCTTTCATTTATTTCATTAGGACAAGTCTTTTCCCCTTCCATGCCCATCCCTTAAGAATCCTGTGGCTTTGTTTGAAGACTTCAGCAGAGTCTAACCCAGAGATAGCTGCAGTCTGTTCATTTTGGTAAGGGATAAAAAATCCTAACTCACCTGCCACGCCTGGTGAGGACAAGAGGTCTAGAGCGTTGCAGTTTGCATTGCAGACGTATGCGACCGTACTCAGAACAGACAGGCAAGTGCTGCTCTGCCCTGGTGTCAGGGCTGAGCCTGAGGGTGGACTTGCTGCTGCTCCCACTGATGCTCATGAAGTAGCTTGAAGCTACTGGAAGGGCATTAACAGCAACACTGGGCTTTGCATGGGCTTTGCATGAGCTGCAAACCCTGCCTAAGAATCTGTACAAATGCTTAGTTGTCTGTGCCATTTTGTTGTCTGTGCTGCTTGAGCTGTCCCAGTTAAATAGCATTACCTGAGCTAACTCATTTAATATGGGCTCAAGCATGTCTCTGGAAACAGTAGTCACAGCAGTGTCTGTGGAGTAAAGCAGTCTCAAGGATGTACACACCTGGGGTTTGCGGTTTTAGTTCAGCTAATGAACAAAAAAATGTCATGAAATGTGGAAAACTTGGGTGGAGATTGACTGACTTCTCTGCAACTTTTCATCTTCTACATCCTGTCCCTATACCCATTGCTCCTCTGTTCCTACCCTGCCAATTTTCCCCCTTGCTTTCTTTTCAACCTCTGTTTTTTTTAAAAATGAACCCCCCCAAGTCACACTTTTTCAATTTTAGATATAGCTTTTCATACTCTTCTCTCTCATGTGGTTCTGAGAAGTCATAGATGTGAAACCAACAACATTTGTTCCTTGGCAATTGTCCCTGCCTTCTCCAGACTGAACTCAGTGTTCAATCCCCAATGTGGACAGAGAAAATAAGCTGAGCTGCCTGAAAAAGGATTGTTGCAAATGGTTCTGGTTCTCTGTAGGGCACAGAAGAAAAAGAAAAACATTTTCCCCTTACTCCTCATGAAATAAGACACTATGAATCTTACTAAAGCAATAAAATATTTCAGCAGCTTCTGAAGATGTAAAATTTATTATTTCTTCATGCAGTCATACTTATCATGAAATTATGAAGTTAAATTTATTTATATCATATTTTGAAAACTGCCAGAGCTAAATGTGTGGTCTATTTATACTTGATCTATTAATGAGAGAACTTACTTGACAGGCACAAAAATAGGAAAAGAAAAATAAGTTTCAGTTCTTTCTTGGATTTTAGGTTTTGGAGAATATTTACACATAAGAAAGTTTCAGAGTTTAATCTTTTTAGTCCCCCATCATCTTATGTGCTATTTTAGAAGTATGGAATAGAAGAGAGTGCACCGTTCTTCTGTTGATTGCAATTCCCCCTGAGAAAGCTGGTTCAAACTGCAAAGGATAGGAAAGGGGAGACAAAATTCATCTCAGAAACACCTTTCTTTCTCTTGATTTGTGCCTTGCCACTAAGTTTGCAAAACCTCTGCGTACACTGAGCTATAATGGAAACAGGTGCATCTCTGTGCATTCCTTAATTTCTGATTTACAGGAGGTTTGAATGTACTCGTCCATCCTTGCCTATCATGATAGAGCTTGTACAGTCTGTATGAGATTTAGATGTGTTCTTCTCCTCTGTCCCTCTTCTCAGTGGCCTTGTCACACACAAATCCTTCCTTACACGATGGAAGACGACACCGTTTGTGCTGTCCTGGTCAATTCTTCAGGTAGCTACCAGGCAGTTACTGTCTGTTACTTCCCCTCAAAGACAGCACCCAAAGGGCCCCTTGGTCTCTCACACAGTCAGTGCAAAACTGGGCAAGGATTCTAGCTGTATTTCTCTCTCTTCTCTTGCTCTCAATTTCTTTCAGTTTCTGTAACATATTTTATCTACCACTCTTTGTTACTTCCCTTGATACCTTACCATCCCTCCAGAAATACAGACTTTTGGAGGTCACTGATGAATGAACAGCACTTAAAAGTTATTTATAAAATCCAAAATTATTGTCTCTGAGATTATGGTTTCAGAAGTGTTAGTCTAACATTTTGGGAATGTGATTATTTCTACTCATTACATCAGTGCTCTTGGAAAACAGCATAAGCATTTAAAAAGAAGATTGAGATACGCAAGCAAGGCCATATCTTCAGCACTATCACAATTATTTTAGTCCTATTACTCACTGAACAGGACAGTCAGTGTCAGATATTTTTAAGAGCAAGAACAAAATTCTTGACAAGAGATTAAGGTGGGTTTTTTTCAAGAATTAAGGACTATTCTGTGATTTAAAAGAAAATAAAATACTATCACAAATCCTGATAAACAACAGAAATCACTAAAATGAGTAGCTGGAACTTTTTTAATAAATCTTTTCTATTGAAAAGCAATGAAACATAATTAACATTATCTGGTGTCTGGGTTTATTTTTTTTCTATTTAATTTTTATAACAAAATTTTCTATATTCACTTACTCTGTTACTGCTCTAGTAATACCTGCTGGTTTATTTCCTAGTCAGAAGTTCTTGCAAACTCGAAAGCATAATTATATATAGCCTTATACCATATACATAGCCTTATACCCATCATGCAACACACACTTTGAGTCAGAATCTTGTTTACCTTCTCCACTGTGTTTTCATGTTCAATTTGGGAACATTTCAGAGACAAAGAAGGGGGCTGATGGTAGAGAAAGGTTACACTTTGGTAATTTACTTTTGAAATGAAACTTTCTTGATCAAATGGTAGCCAGCTTAAAAAAGCCAGTCTGCTTACACCCTGGTAACATGGTGGGGGATTTGAATGAGTCTTCCTAGGAACAAAGGAGCACAATGTGAAGCCATGAAGGTGGTGTGACACTGGAACAGTTTCCCACAAAAGTTGTGGGTGCCCCATCCCTGGAAGTGTTCAAGGCCAGGCTGGCCTTGGATGGGCCTTTGTGCAACCCGGTCTAGAGGAAGGTGCTCCTGCCCACTGCAGGAGGGGTGGGACCAGATGACCTTTAAAATCCCTTCCAACTCAAACCATTCTGTGATTGTATGATTCTATGAAGGACAGGTTTATTTCACAGCCCAAGAAGAGAGTGGCACAGAAGGAGGTCCAAGGATGGAGGAAAAGATGCTTCCTGAATGCTCTAAAAGAGTCTGATGCTTTAAATTGATAAGGAAACTGTATCAGAGAACAGCAGGTAATAGTTGGGCTACTTTACATATATATATTCCTTGTGCAATCTTTATGTGTCAGAGCAGTGTGGTTAGAAACCTTTGCAAGTCCTGCTAGACTTCTTGATTACTGCACATTTTTGGAGAATTGCATGGCAAATGAAAGAGCCTGCAAGTCTTGTACTATGAAGTCTTTGGTTAAGCAGTGAAAGGTGATCAGTGCTCCTGAGAGCATGGCAATCACACCCTATGCCCCTGTCTCTGCAAGGACCAAAAGGGACCCTGTGCAAAGGAAGCCTGACAGGGAATCAGAAGACATGGAGTTGCCAAGCACAGCTGAAGCATGAATTAACATTTATATTAATTTTATTTGAGAATTCTCACCAACTGTTAATAGCCATTTTCAGGGGAAAAACAGTTGTTCAGCTAACACTGACAACTGGGAATCTTGTGTGCCAGCGAAGAAAAGTACATTGATCTCTCACCCCCAGTCAGATTTTGCTGCCCCTCTCTCACTGCTCTCTGCCTTTAGCCCTGCTAGGTTGGGGTGGCAATCAGACTGTCAGCACCACGTTTCAGATCTCAGCAGTGACTCTCCATCTTCTGCTTTTCTCTTGCGTGAATAGAGCCGTGCAATCCTCTCACAGCAAGCCATAAAGAAGCTGAACCACCAGATGGACTGGTCTAGCACCGGTCACACTGCACTTTTCTACATCTCAGACTTCAACAACTTCTGCCCTCATCCCAGCACCCCCCCCACCTATCCTACCAGGGTATCAGATTTATACTGGAACAAAAATGTGATGAGTCTTTCAAGCCTTCTGACACTGCAGTCCAGGCTCTTTCCTTGCTGCTGTATATTTTCAGTTGAAATTTAGCTGCAGTATTTCGGAGAACAGAGGTTCGGATCTGTGACATGGACATGTTTTGATGACTTGAGCCACACGTTGCTACTGTGGTAGGGGGTAGGGAAGAGAGGAAGGGGAGACAAAAGGAGGAGTTGCTCTGAGAAGAGATGAAAGAGAGTGAGTTGACTAAATTTCTGCCAGGGCTGTTAAAACAAAAGAAAAGAAGCAAGCAAAACAAAAGCAAGGGACAAGCACTGATTTGAGAGAGAGAAACTGCAAATTTTTAGTAAAAAAGGGCCTAAGTCTCTGCTCTATTAGTCTGGTGTAGCTGTGGGCAGTGATGATGGCAAAGGCACCTAAGCAAAGTTCCACAGGAAGGAGTCAGCTTCAGTTTAGGAGCAGAGGGAAAGGGGGCAGCTGAGCTAGTGCAAATGTGGTTGCATGCACAGATTTTCCCCTAGAACTGGTACTGCATGTTACAAAAGAATGGCCTTGACAGGGGAAACTGTGCCCAGTAAACTCCAGTGCCTTGGAGGACACATGTGGGTGAAGTACATTCTCCTGAATGGTGAGTCTGCCTGTCTGGAGGCAGGCAGGAGGATGGGAGAAAGCAATTTATTCCTTTAATGTTTTTCCTCTGTCTGATTGGCAGACCAGAAATTAGGCCTGTTCCAGTAATTTCTCTGAGAATGCAAACCTTAATTCGCTGTTTGTTAAATGCTTAACTAACGTCTGAGATCATTATTTTAAACTCGAGCTGCCAGAATAAATACTGTCAGGAATCCATTTGCTTTAGAGAATAGCTCTTCCTGACAGCAGCAGAGATGAAAACAGTTACCTTTTAATACCAGGCTGTGAAAAGCTCACCCCCCAGCGCAGCCCCCCACTTTCATTTGCAGTAAACAGCATTGCCTGTCCTTATTCTGTGCTATGACCCTGTTCTGCTTTCTGAGGCACTCCTAATAGCAGAGGGATAGCATGGTGTGCTTTAAGTTCTCCATTAAAGAGAGTTTGTGGTGGGAGAGCAGGCAAATTCATTGGGTTTGAGGTTTTGGCAAGGACATGAAAGAAAAATGTAGTCATTTTTGGTTTTGATGTAGGAAGGCAGAGGTGTGGTACAAGTCAAGGACAAGTTCTTGGTTGCAGCTATGGCCCCTCCTGGTGGTGGAAGACAAAACAGGTCTCCCTGTCCTTTTTCTGATGGAATCTCCACAGATGCCTTCCCTAATGAAAACAGGACAAGTGTCTTTCTTGTCAAGCTCCTTTCCTCAGGAGCTGCCTGAGCATTTGATGCAGAGTTGACTCTTTTCTGAAATCATATCCAAGCTTAAAAGCTTAGCCATCATGTATCTTCCTTTCTCTGACCATATTGACAAAAATATGAGCCAAATTCTGTGTCAAGGATTTATACCCCAAGGAAGTGAATGGGACCTCTGCATTTGTGCAGAAGCAAGAAAATGGTACTATGATTATACGATTTTTCCAATAAAGATAACGAAAAGCCCTCATAAGCATTCATTAAAATAATTTCTCAACAGTTTTCAGGGGTTTATGTATTAGCTACTTCCTACATTTAGGTCATAACCAAGGTCTGTTTAATGTGCTATTCTATATCTAAAAGTAAATATGAGTGAGAGTTTTGATGGGAAAAAATAATACTTCCACAGTAGGCAAATGCAGCATGCCCTCCTAAGCTCTCAGCTAACTTGATATATAGCCCTTTTCAGAAAAAGGGAATTGTCTCTAAATTGTTGCCTTATTTTATCCTTCAGTGGGAATAAAATTGGCCTATAAGAATGAAAAATTTTAATGCATCTCTATTACAATACGCTCTCCTAATTGGTATTGATCTTCCCTGTGGTACCTGAAATGCGAGAAATTATTTCAGCAGGATTTGAGCTAAGAGAAATGGGAAATGGAGAGAAAGATTGACACCAAAAAAGGTGGTGGGGAAGGGTAGGGATTGGCAGCATGTATGGCTTCATCATCAAATAAAGCAAATTGTTTTTACAAGGGGAGTAAGTATAAAACAGTCTGAGATTGAAATGGAGATGATAAATAGATCTAGTAGGAGAGAAATAGAAAAAAAATTTGGAGTAAGGAAAAACATTAAGAGTTTCTAAAGAGGAAGGACATCCTTTTAGTGAGCTAGCTAAATGAACAAGCTTCAAGAATGGATTTGGTTGGGAGCGTAGCTCATGTCCAGCAAGATCCAATGAGGTGCTACAACACCCTGTTGGAAGGTCAGAGGCTCTGGAAAACAGCCAGTGCCAGAACCCTGCCAAGAACCACTCTTCAGGTGGCAGTGTCCTACAAAGAGGTAAAATGAAAGGAATTCCTGAGCTTAGTTGAAGCACATCTTGGCATTTTTAGTTTGTCTTGCCTCCCCTTCATTTTATGAAGTCCAAAATATCCTAAACTCCACTGCACCAAAAAAGCAGACACACTCCTCTAATGCAAGCAGTGCTTGACAACCCAATGGGCTGCATACAAGAAAAGTGTTGTTTGCTAATAATACAACTCCAAACGTATTTATCTTGCAACAGAGCACCAGGTAAGTAATTAATTTAAAAGCTGATACATACAGCTTTCTTGAAATGGAGAACAACATTAGTTCTGAAGCATAAGATTTGTAATTTAGTAAAGATATTCAACATTCTGTGGAAAGCCTGGTTGATTACAGTTTTTCAAAAGTCTAGTCCCATCCTTGTAAACAGAACAAGGTAATAATGAGGCTCTCTGTCACTGTGTCATAATAGAACACAGAGGGCAAAACTTCATTACACTCTTTTGACTCCCCTTCCGTCAATGTAAGCGAGATAAACAGAGGGACCCAAAACACTCCATCAGTTTCCAGATGTGTTATTTAGTTGTTTGGTGGAAAGTTCATTCTTTTTCTGTGACTGTGGAGGGAAACCACCGAGACAGGAGAACCCTCAAACATGAGCAAAGAGGACTGTAGATAATTTCTCACAAAGCGGTATGCAGGTTTGATATGCAGGTCTTAACTTGAATGAGGTGCATTTTTTTCCTGTTTAGCCTTATTTGTGTGTATCATTCATCCACATTCTTTGGCAGTTGTGGAGCTACTTGGAAGACCGTAGTGCAGCTAGTTGCTGAGTTTTGTCTCTGAAACCTTCCTGAGCCAAATTTGGGCACAGCCTAAAGTGACATAGAATAAATTCAGTTCTCAAACTTCATTCCGTATAGGACATAAAAGGTCTGAATTATTTCTCTTCTTTGCCAGGTAAACTTCAGACTGTCTACATAATTTGTGAGCGATGTGCACGTAAAGGGAGGGGAAGGAGTTTTGGCATGCACGCTCAAAAAGGAGAAATCATACTTTGCAAAAAGTCGGAATAATACTTTTCTTTTAATTTTTTTTTTTCTTTCACAATCAATGCAATCCCTGGCTATGCAAGTCCTTGTTTCTGGGCCCTGACATCCAGCCAACAGAGGGAGCACTAGTTTAATTATAAAACCCAATTTCCACCATTGCCAGAGTTGCTGCTGGCTGCACAGATAAGAAGATCATTATGGAAAAGCTGTGCATTTCCCCTAAGAACTGGTGGAGGAAAAAACCATTGCCAGTGGTACAAAAAGGAAACCTAGTGAGGAATCATTTACAAGCCATTGTGTGCATGTGGCACAAAAAAAAGGGACACACACACACACAAATATGAAGCATTGCCCATTAAAACAAATGGTGCCTCCCAGGGTGCAGCCCAGTCCTGGAGTTCAGCTGCTACCCATGAACAAGCAGAGCCCCCTGAGCCAGTGCAACCTTGTATTCGATCTGGGGCCATCTGTCACCTCATTTATTAGAACTGGTTAAAAAAAGGGATGAAATTCTTTGCAGAGTCCTTCTGGTGAATTTTGGCATTTTTTTTTTTCAATAAGGCCTTAATTGCAAATCTTATTTATCCAGTCTATAGGTCTGTCACTCTCTGCATGGAAATATGGCAGTTAACTGCAACTGTGAGCTAAAAAACCAAACTGAGCCAAATGAAGTTTTGCATGCTTCTTTGATTTCTTCTTTCTAAAACAGGTCTTTCGTATTGTTTTGACAGGCAGTTGTACTCAGAGATTTGAACTCCCTCAACATTGTTTCATGTTCAGGGTTTACTTGCCTGCATCTTTAACTCAGGTTTATTCTTTCCATAGTTCTGAAGAAGAAATTAAATGCATCAAATCTATACATATTTATCTATATCTCCTAAGAATTGTGTTTGTATGAAATTGGGAACTTTTAATTAGGAAATTCTCTGGTCCTGAAATCTACTGAAGAAGCTAATAGGGACAGTTTTCACAGAGGAGTCGCAACACTGTGGGGAGACAAACGCAGTTGTATCAAAAGAGCCCTGTGGATAAAATCATCTCTGCTTGCCTGGTTTTTTGTTTTGGTTTTTTTGGTTTTGTTGGGGATTTTTTTGTGGTGCAGGCCCCTGCACAAAATAACACAAGTAGAAAAATAAGAGAAATAAGAGAAAGAAAAATAAGAAAAATAAGATGACTGCATATGGCCAACACTGAGAAAAAGTTAGGTTTTGTTTGGATTTGCAGTCTTTCAGGAAAACCTTCCCTCCTGCTGATTACAGGCTTCTATCTCTGGCTTCTCTAGTGTAATTTTCCAGTCCTTCCTGTCTGTAAAGGCTGGCAGAGCCCTTAAAAATACCTGGAAAACGTAAAACAAGAAGAAAAAATGGGGAAGACGAAAACAGGAGGTTGATCATGTAGGATGTAACACCTAAGAACAATGAAAATAGCAGAGAAAGCCATACATGGATTAAAAAAAGTAGTCTTCATGCTAAATTTTTATTTAGTTTTATCACTTACTTCTTAAAATTGATTCCCTTTCTCTTATGTTTTGATTACATCCATATTTATTCCATTGACTGATCTGACTTATAACTTCTCTGGTTTGATTGGATAGAAAAATGATCAAAGGGCAGATGTTTTCAACTCTGTAAAGTTTTCTTTCACACACATTTATCACTCTCCCTGAAGACCAAGGACACAAGGAGTGGGGGCTTCATCCAAGCACACTTTATCACCAAAGGACTTCTAAGAACTGCACAGGCTTCAAAACAAGATTTGGCTGAACTCTTGACTGACAGGCTAGAGCTGCTGTTTGATATCAGTGTATCCAGTTTCCTGCTGATAAACCTGAGCTCTAATGTGGTGCTTTGAAATATCAATATAGATGTACTTTTAATTTTTTATTTTTTTTTAACTTTTAAAATCTTCTCTTATTCCATTTCTCACCTTGCTTCTATTCCATTACAGTTTTTGGCAACAACATACATGAATAACCAAGAAGTGGCTGCTGTTTATGTAAATCTTCTTACACCTTCCCCAGAAAGGATTTTTCTCAGCATACTTTCTGGGTAGTGTGCTCAGTTTGAAATAGCTAAATGTAATCCATGTATTTTTGTGACTCTGTAAAGGTGTAAGTAGAAATCTGTATTCACAAGGAAAAAAAAAGGGGGAGTGGAGGGTGGAGGGAAGAGGATTGATGAATGGAAGAAGTTGTTTCTAAGATGCTTGTTACGCTCCTGGGACCTGAGCATAGTTAGAGTGATGAAATGGCAATGCAGTTTAGACATCCATTTGAAATGATGCTGCCCTGGCACATGGAGGCCAGGGCTGCCGAGGCTGACCCCTGCATTGTGCTGTACTTTGTACAATGGTCAAAAGCAAGGAAGATCAAGCTGGTGCACAAGGTCTTTCAGTGTTACGCAGCAACCCAGTTGAAAACAAGAACACCAGAAACTGAGGCTCGGCTTGAAAAAGCACTGCTGAGCACTGTGGGCAAATGCGAGAACACATACTTTTGTGCCAGGCACCCTTACCTCTCATCATTTCCTACTGTCAATTTCTTAGTACTTTCTTTGCAGGAAAGCAAACTTATATGAGTTTAGATCTCAGAATGAGCTCTAAGGAGAACTTTAAAAAATCCGGTCCCAGCTTGCAAATATCTCAGATTCAGAAAAGCGTCTGTATTTGAAAAGGTTGAACAGTTACATGGCAATTATTTGATACCTTGCAATTTGAAGGTGCAGGTTTCTTAAAAACACATTACATAAATATATTATTTAGGAATCAGTGCCATCCCTAGAGCATCCACCAGCCAGCTTTCCAATATGACCAGAAATGTTACGAAGAAGATGAAAACCCCAGCCCTCCACCCAAGGGGGCTTCTTGCCGAATGTGGACTTCCCAATCTGCTTTCAGCTTGTGTTGTTGCAATCATTTCTAACTAGCCTTGTAATTTTTACTTCTGTAAGGCTGCCTCATGAATCCTCTTTGTACCACATAAATAGCTAGTGTGAGAGGTTAGCACTCACATACACTGTTTTGTTCTTTTCCACCTTGTCTGAACTCTGCCATTTCAATCGGCAGGCAGCAGTAGAAAGTTTTTGATCAAACTGAAAATCCTCACGTTTAGGTGGAGTTTGTTTTGTGAAAGCTGAGGGAACAGGCTGAGGAGTTAATACACCCACTCATCATCTAACCTTGACACTGGCTCACACAAAAGTACAAGTGAATAAAACTACATCATTTTCTGCTGCTTTCTGGAGGCTTTGAGATCATTGGTCCTGGGATTTTCTTTGACACTCCAGCTGTCGCTACCATACTTGTGTGATTATTGTACATAATAATTGATTTTGAAAGATTCATATTCTCTGGATTTTTTTATTGATTGGTAAGGAGTGATTTTATTGAAGGCAGAAAAGTACCTCAAGCTATTGAAGAGACATGAAAGTTAATGCAACTACGGGTACAGGAAGTCTACTGGGTCCTTTGTGATAAAGTTGTAGACAGTCAAAGCTGGTACAGAGGGAACTTTCCTTCCACACTGTGAAGGTAATGAGAAAATCAGCTAATGATTTCAGCCAAATCCTCAAGCCTTGGAGCTTCTACCAGTAAAAATGTTATGAAAGATGCACTGATGCTTCTTTATTTGGCTTGTTTGATTTTTAACTTGATGAGTCCAAAATATGTTCAGGTAAAAGAAACTCTGCCCTTGGAACACACATTGTACAATGCAGTCAAAATTGCTAATGGTAGTGGAGAAATGAGGTGTTCAGTCCAGCTCCCTGCAAGCTTAATTTCATTTCACAAGTCATTACTGCTAGCCTGCTCTATGGTTTCTGAGACAGAAACAGTCACCCCTTCATTTATTGTTGATGTTATCCAGAACTTGTTTTGAACTGTTAAATGGTCAACAGTTACCACACAACTGAAAGGCCGTAACTTCCCCGTGGTTCTTCTTTTAAAGGGAAAGAAATTACTTGGTTTTAACTTAGTGATGCTGCCTGCAAAATACTCAGTTAAATCTGTGAGCTATGAAATACTCTCCCTTGCTGAGAATGAAGTCAACAAACACGGCAACCGTGCAGCCACTGTGTTAAACAAAGCCTCTCTGGCTGCATCAAGAGGATGTGTTCAATAGTTAAACCAGTTAAAATAGGAGAGAGAGTTCATCTCATTTTTGGTAGTCCTTGCAGTGGAGCTTAGCATCACGCAATAACACAGGAAGAGACCAGTAACATGAGGAAAAAGTATATCTGACGACAGTTCGTGTCTTCAGGCAAGCTCACTGCTGAGAAATGAAAACAGGCATGTGCAGCTTGTAAAGATCTAGAGAGCTGCTTTTGATGAATGAATAATGGGGCAACATCAAAAGCACATTCCTCGAAATCATGGAACACCTGATAGAGGTTCCTGCATTTTGGAGGTTTCATGATATTCGAGAGAGATTTTGTACAGAAAGTGAGTTGACATGGTATTCATAATTCACCACTGATTAGCTATGATCTACTGAGCAAACGAACTGAAGACAGCGGGCCCTCAGCTCACCATCAAACTTGCTCACTGGCAGGACAGAGAATTACAGAATGGTTTGGGTTGGAAGTGACTTTTGAAGATCAATTAGTCCAACCCTCCTGCTATGGAAGGGACAACTTGCACCAGAGAACGTTGCTCAAAGCCCCATCCACCCTGGCCTTGAACACTTCCAGGGATACAGCATCCACAACTTCTCTGGGCAACTTGTTTCAGCGTCTCATCATCGTCATGGTAAAGAATTTCTTCTTTATATCCAATCTAAATCTAGTCTTCTGCAATTTAAAACCATTATGTCTTGTCCTGTCCCTACAGGCCTTGGTAAAAGTCTCTTTGTATTGAACAGCTGCAACAAGGTCCCCAGCACCTACTTTTCTCCAGGCTGAGCAATCCTAACTCTCAGCCCTTTTACAGGAGAGAGGTGTTCCAGTCCTCTTGTTATTTTTTTCTGAGATTTAAACAGGAATATTCCCTGAAATTATCCTCTCCGATATTTCTTTTCTCATGTCTTTCAAATCTTGTGTCTTTTTTAACTCTGCTTTTTCCTTTCTATTTATCACCTCTCCAACAATCTGGTCTCCTTTTAAAAATGGTTTCATTTCTTCTGCTTCTAAAGTGTAGTAGCATTTTGTGGTTGCAAGGGAAGCATTTCTCTGCAATGGAAAGATGACAGATACAGGCAGACTGAGCTACAGATATACATGGATATAGCTATTGCTCTTCCTAGTGGCTTGATGAGTTATCCCAGGTGATAGCTCTAGGATTATGTATGGCTGGGACTTTTTGGCAAGGTGATGACTCTATCACAAGATGACTTTCTTCTTCTTGTGTTTTAAGTCCTTTGTCTCATCCAGGGTATGGGGGAAACAGGGTGGACCCATGACTAGAAATCTGCCACAAGTATTGCCATAGAGATTAAAGGTTATCACAGTTTTGCAAAAAGGCAGTTCCTAGAGGTTAACTAGTTTTTGCTGTGTTCTGGACTTTGATGGCTGAGTAATAGTGACAGTGAAACTCCCTGGGAATCTATCACTGGATTCTTGAGACCTTTTGGAAGATACTCAGTCACTCACGCAAACACTGGCCGAGGAGAACACCTCAGCTCATCTAGCAAAGTCACGTAGCAAAATGTGGTAACACATGTAGTAGGGCTTAGCAGGGAACCTTCCGTTTTTGAAGAGCTGCTGAAGAGCCAAGTCAAACTTATCTGCCCACAGGTAGAAATGTTTCGTCTCACGTGGAGCTTCTCATCCTTTTCTTTGGAATTTAACATGTAGGCCAGAAATGCTCTTTGGAAAGTGTCCAGGTTGTGGCAAATATCTCCAGAGAGTATCTCAGATTCAGTGACTCAGATGAATGTACTTGCTTTCTTTTCTTTTCAGAGGGAAAAAAAAATTCTAAGGTAAGAAAAAGTGTTCTGAAGCCCCAAATAAAATGTCTCGGAAAGGTGGTGTGTCACTATGGAAAAAGAAAAAACACACCAAAACTGAAGCTGAATAGAAAACCAGTCAAGGGGGAGTCAGAAGGGCCTGTGTCTCTATGCCAGGAGGACAGAAAGGGCTGACAGTGGGGCACATGGTCCTTCCAGGGTGACACCACTGATGGAGAAGAAATGCAATTTACTGCTCAAGGCTTCTTACAGACCTAGTGTACTTTCCTGCTAAGTATGTCACCACTACAAAATGGCAAGGAGAATTACTGGAAGTTACATTCAGGGTTTCAACCAATGTAATACACTCTGGTTTTTAGAAGCAAATGAATGTCTCCAGCTGAAGTTTTCCATTTTGTATAAGCACAAGGTTCATTTGCATGGTTTAGCTGGCAACATGCATGCTTCTGGTGATTAAATCCTAGCTGTAAAACCCCTACCATTACAGTACACTATAGCTCGTAATTGTGTCCGGGTGCGCGTGTCAAGAGCAGTCTCAGGCACGTCCATGTACTTTTTCATCCTTTTATTGATTCCTCGGCACCTAAAAAGCCACAGCTGCTTCCATTTCAGGAGATGTACTATAGTTCTTCTTTTAAAACAGTATGACACAGTTCAGTAGCTGGAATGTGCTGCAGAGCTGGGACTGCTAGATAGCTTGTTTTTAATTTTCTCCACAGGAAAGAGTAATGTGTTACTTCTCAGAAGAGTAACTGTCACAAAGAAAGAGGATAGAATAAAAGGCGTATTTTGGCTCATGTCAAGATAAAACTGAACAAAAAAATCTCTCTTGCAGTTCTGTCTTTAAAACTCTGAAACTGAATTTATATCAAGATTTCTGGTTCAAATGAGAAACCAGCCTCAGACTCTCATTGGAGATTTTGGAACAATTCAATCTTTCCAAGACTTTCAGTGTGTTGGTTTCTGTATTTTGATGCAAACAGATCTCTAATTAATACTGTAAAAGATTCCTGTGAAGAAATCACTATCAGCAGAGAGTGATGATGCAAGCATAGGGAAGAATAGTTAATTGGGTAAGAACTTCATTACACTTTTACACTTTGCATACTGCCTTTCACCGATACATGGGTGGCAATCTTAGCACTCGTGGGCAATGGCTAGCAGGGCACTCTGAAGCAATAGGGACTTGACCTCATTGCTTTATTTGCTAAAAATGTTTTAACAACTGCTTCTAGACATTCTGCTAGCATTAGAAGTAGTGATTTCTTTTTAATTAAAATCTCTTAAAAACTGATGTGACAGGATTCTGTGAAAAAAAAAAGGAAAAAAGAAAAGAACTGGCAAATTAATTAACTAAACTAGAAGGTCAGTTTTAAAATCCTGCTGCAGCCTAATTAAATCCTAGACACTGACATTTTTGGCTAAAGATTGCAACCATAGTAATTAGTGTTGCAGGAAATTTCCATATGCCATTGTGCCAAATGAATGAGAGTATTTCATAATTGTTCCTGCAGGATTTCTCCCAAATAGCTGGGAGGGACATGATCCTATTGTAGGAAATATGCAAAGGCAATGTAGTATTTTCATTCCTGTAATAGAGGCTCTGCAGGTCAGTAGTGTGAAGGAAGGAAAAGTCTGATACATGATAGGAATATTATAAATTATTGTTATATTGGTCTCTCCTTATTATTGCCTATTTAAAGAAACAACCACTATTTAGATAAATAGGACAAGCTGTTAGCCAAAAGGCTGTGGATAAATACATGCTGAATATGCAATTAAAAATCATGATAGTGAAAAATTTTATATGATAAAACAAAAGATGCTGCTAATTATTTTATTTTATTTGCATATATTTTAGCTAACTCCACAGAGAGATTTCTTTTTACTTTTTTAATCATTAAGTTTTCCAGGACTGCTAAGGATTTGTTAAATGTCAGGCAATAAAATTAAAATGTCAGTATATGACATATGGGTCAAGTAGACTTAATAAACTTGAACTACATCATTCCACATTTATTTCTAGATTTTCCTTTTCTACTGAAAAATATGGTGAAAATGTGGTAAAAATATGAAATATTTTTTGTACAGTCCATGTGGCTTTTGAATACAATGGACTGAGTCATTAAGATCTTTGTCTTCTCAGAACACTGTGCAAACTTCACTCAAAGGGAAAAAGACTGCTCCCTTCTTGCGGGGCACTGCTACAAGAGGATGATTTTTGTAGCTTTTCTTTAACAAATCTGTCCCTTCAGAGAAAATTAAAATGCCAGAATAAGAAAATTACCGATTTACCTCACAAATAAAATGAGTAAAAGATAAATGACTGTTTCACACGAGAAAAGAAAAGATAATCCTGCCACGCAGAAGGACCAGCCTAGGTTCATGGATCTTGTATGCGTGCTTGAAATGGTGCTCTCAGATGGCCCAGCTTCATCTTCTTGTTCTAAGGCACTGCTCGTTACTATTATGTCCCTCTTTCATTCTCCACAAAAGTGTAATGATTAGCACTTGGAAAAATAGTTGACAGCCTTCTCTGTGTTCGCTAAACTGCGAAATGCTCAGCAGTGAATCACCGTATGAGCGAGGAGAGAAACTTTCAGAGTGTCTACAAGCCCTGCTGGCCTAATGTCCTCAAGTCTCCACAGTCAGTCTGCAGTTTCTTCTTTCAAAGACTAATGTGATGGTCTGTGACTGACTGTGGCAATCAAAGAGCATTCAGGTGCATGTAGAGAACAATTTTCTGGTTGATCTGTTCTTTCAGGTGAACTCATTCAGTGAAGTGACATTTCGTACTTCTCTTAGAAAGTTTCAGTATTTTTTTATTTTATTGCAGGTGGAGAATATATGTTTTTCAAGCTATTGTTTCAGGCTCTATGCAAACTTAAGTCTTCTCACAGTAAAATCTGGTCTAAGACTGAAGAGCAGGTGGGGATAAACTGCAGTCATAATGGCAGAATTTCAGGCACATATGGTCTTTTAAAATTGAAGAACTGGACAAAGGGCAAGTGTATTTCAACTGCCAGGGGATCCAAATTTTGCACAGGATCTTGAAGCTTTGGGAGATTTACACAAATTTCATTCCGTGGCATTGTCCAATCTGTAGTCTACGCTAATAATTTTTGAGCTACACTAACAATTTTCCTATGCAGCCAGTCTGCCCTGAACCTCAGAGTGTTTTGGCTTTGGGGATGGTCCAGCTAAAGTGATGGGGGGCTTCCTACTCCTGGAAGAAATGCAGTTTGGGATAAAAAAAAAGTGTGTTCCAATGCTAAATACTGTACATCTAAGTAGATATAAAATTGACAAGCCTAGGTAGATATTACAAATATAGTGGCAGATGTTTTTTCTGGATGCAGTAGCATTGATTTTCCCTTTAGGGAACTTATTTCAGCAACAACCCCCCTCACCACCCATAAGACATATGCCTATCACATTCTCTGCTACGTCAATGGGACACTGTCCTTCTGATAAGCTGAAATGAAGTTTGCTCTTATGGCATCAAAATGAGCTGCTGATTGCAATATATCATTCAATATAATCATTCAAGTTTCCCAATAAGGCCATCTTTTTATTTTACATCATTAGTGAACACCTTTGTCCTCCTCTAAGAATAACTCCCTGGGCTTTTTAAACACTCAGGCAGAGGAGGAGGCTATCTTTTCCCTGTAGTTATCCCCCAAAACTGGAGTCCTGCCTTTCTGTCAACATTCCAACTACAAAATCTCAACAGAAGTGGGCTTGTGATCTGCTGGGACACAAAAGTCAAATTCAGGACCAAATTTGAGGAAACAGAGATTTTTTTCCAGTGGCAAATATTTCTGTTTACTTGATTTTGCTGTTGGGACACACCATCACTGGAATACATTTGTGTCAGCCAATTAGCAATATTGGATTAGGGCACAGAGCAAGGAAATTTTGTGATAGATCTGCTGTACAGAACTAGGACACGTACCTCACAACTCTGGGGTTTGCTTCTTCCACCAAAATGGCAACACTGATGCTAAGCCATCCCTGCATCATTCACAGTTTGTATATGATGAGGGTACCTATACTGTTTTATAGGCTTTGAAGTCTGTGAGAAGAGAAGACGACTGTGGAAGGACTTTGACAAGCACAATTTGTCCTTTTGCGACTTTCAGAGCACCACAATATATACTCACAAAAGACCTGTTTATATGAAGCTGTCTGAAAACATTTTCAGCACAAGCGTATGTCTAATGCAGGCACAGCGGCACAGTCTCTGGATTTTGAGTGCACATTTAAAATGGAAAAAACCTTTCAATATCTTCAAATAGCAGCAGGATGCTGGATAATTTACATTGTGCCTCATGCAAGCAGGCATAAAATCCAGCACCCTGAAACCGTGCCTGCCACACACTGAGTGCTAAGAACTTACTTGTGTTTGTAGCGTGTTTGAGAGAGGAGGCTGCTAAACTCACTGAGCAACAGCGCCTTTCTTGAGACAGAGTTCATCCTCTCTAAAGGCTTCAGAACAGATGAAGCTGAGCTAATCATCAAGAAACCCTCTAATCTCTATCATTACTTAGGTTTTCATGTTAGTCATTGTGACAGCTTTTCCCCCTTGTCATCAGGGGGAGAAAGCAGTGGTTGGCGCTCTCTGGCGAGACTGGAGCCATTTATGGCAGGCTGAGCTTTTCCAAGTTAGTATTCAGGAGTCATACACAGTCAGTGAATGGAGAGACAATCTCAAAAAGGTGTCGCGAAGGGCCTGGCACAATGTAGGGCTCATGTCGCATTCCTCTTGGCTGATTGTCAAACAAAGGTAGAGCCAGCCATTTCCAAAGGGTATTAATGTGCAGAGGAATACAAAAATAAACCGGCTACTTAGGGCACTAACTATTACAGGCAGAGAAATAATACAGTAAATCACTGAAATGAAGAAAGAGTGGCAAGAGGCACTGAAAACTGAGAGATATTTTGTCACTAAATTGCAGCATTAATAGCGTTTTGAAGCTTCACATTTAAATTGCCTATTTCTGACACTCAAAATGCACATTAGGAAAATGATGCTTATTTTATAGTTACTCATTAAAAGGAAGGGGATAAATAAGATGGAGTTTTAAACTATAAATCTCTTTCATAACGAACAACCAATAAGAACATATGGGGAAGACAAATAAATGGATAGTGAAAGAAAGATTTTTAAAATGCTTTTGTAATCTGGGGTGTAAATGAGCAACTGTCTCATCTGATATAGGAAAAGTAATTTTTAGAATGTCTGGGTAGGATTGCAAATGCAGGAGATACTCATATGTTACTCGATAATGAAGAAGAACTAGAAATAACAGAAAAGGTTGTTTCTTTTCTTTACAATAATTCAGGCATTATGAAATTAGACTATTTGTCTCTTCTGTACCTGACTGCAATGCTACATGTATTTCCCCACCTACAGATACATCAACTTTCCCTAACTAACAAGGCATAACTCCAGATTACTTCTGAATAGCCTGTATGACAAATTCAAGGGAAGAAGCAGAAGGAACTTACACATCACTGTGGCATTTAGTCTTCCTGGAAATGTTTTTCATGATCACCTGTGTAACTTCCCAGAACTCGTTAATGGCTGCCCAGTAGCCTGCTGCTACTTGACTATTTGCATAGCATCTGCATTTATCTAATCGTTCTTTATTTTTTAAAGACTGCAAAGTTACAGCTCATTTGCAGTGCTTCAGGATTTGAGTATTAAACAAAAATGCAAATACAGCAGTAAGCTCTTAATGAGATGTATCCAGCTCATTTTTTTCAGCATTAACTCCATTCTTTATCTTGTTTGAGCATCCACAGCATAAACTATTCATCAACTCCAAAACTTCATTTTATTATATCATCAGCCTTTGCCATATATTTTACAAGTTTAAATTCTAATTTTATCTACAATAAGAATAATAATGATGTTTCAAACTGACATTTATTGTCCAAAGGAAAACAGCTCAAATACTGTAACAAATCATCTTTTCTTCTGCACCTCGGAGAGTTACGGACCCAAAATGCAATGTTACAAACTTCTGGGTTTGTGGTACTTGACTGCTACTTTGCACTAACTTGAAAGATGATAAAGTCACGAGGTAGGGGAAATGCTAGTTCCACCCGCCTGTGGCCATAAAAGGAGGTCTGCTTGAGGCAATTTAAATACTCTGAGGAAAATTCCTACCTTTGGATGTATATGAGCATACACCACATTTTTAGTTTCTAATTTTAATCTTCTAATGATATAAACCAAACTTTTGCCTCCAAGAAAAGGAAACATGGTTCTCTGATTATTACTGCAGTGTGGATAAAACCCTCAGGCCTGGGCCACTGAATCACTTGTGATGAAGCCTGTGTCTCACCCTAGGAGTCCTCCTTAGCTTCAAGGTGTGCAGCAGCTCTTCCCCAGAGCTGTCAGAGACCTCCTTTACCTCCCTCGTTTTTGGGCTGGATTCCCAGGGCCAAAGAGAAGGGGTGAAAGGGAGCACTTACAGTACTCATATTTATTCTTTCAGTACTAGTATTTCATTACTAGTAATTTTTTTTTTTTGTCTCTCCTGACATACTAACTGTCCTGGAGAGAAGAGTGTGAGGTTCTGGACACCCATAAATACAACTTGTAAGGACCATCAGGGTCACATCCTCTCCCCATCACTGCCAACAGCACCCATCTTTTCTCACCACTTTGATAGCAGCGTGAGAATCATCCATAAGGTAGTTTGCTGCCACTTCTGCAGAGTGACCCGTGCCCAAAGGATTCTAAGTCCTTCATGTCAGTCTTTCTCAGCATTTCCTCTGGGATTATGTGGTCTGGAACAAGGACCATCAATCTCTCCACCAGCTTTGGGAGATCAGATCTGTCCCTGATCATATTGATGGTCTTCATTCTACTGCATTTCCCCCCCAAACTAAGAAATGGAAAACAAGCTTTAGAGCCAAAAAAATACCTGAGTGTTTCATGAATGCTTCTATAGCAGCAATGACACCGGTTAAGCTTCTATGCCAAAGTCAACTCCACTGTGAGCTACAGAAACCCTTATTTTTTCCCCAGAAAATGTGCCTGGTTCAGTTTCAGATTAGTTTTTAAAAAACTGCAGCTTCTTTCCTCCTGTTCCCTCTATGCCTCATGCTTTAATCTGCGGGTTTGTACACACTGCAGTTTTGATGAACAGGCTACACTGTGCAGGGTGCATATTGCTCTGAGTTCCTCATAGCAAATTTCTATTTACATTCATTACAAGCAAAGGTTATAAGGCTCTACAGGTTTTTCTTTGCAATTTTAAAATGCATTCATATAAGTTACCCAATTTTATGCCCACATTGGCTTTGATGGTTAATGTGTTTATTTGAGAAACAGAGCCAAAAACTTTGTCACTGTGACAACTTTTACAGCATCTTTGGTATCTTGCTTGGGAAAGAACAAGGTTTTGCAATATTGACTTGTTGGTCTTAAAATTCTCAAGACAAAGACTTCATTGAAGCATCAACAATAAAGCTGATAATATAATATATATGCTAATATATATTATGATAATAATATCATAAATATTATGACATAAGTAATACAATAAAGATGGTAATATAACACAGTCCTAGGGTTTTTAATCTCCAACATTTTCTCTGGATGCTGCAATGTTTCTGGATTTTCACTGTGGAAAATTTCATAAAGTGTCTTGTCTTTATTGTTTGTTCGTTTGCACTAAAGAATTATCAGCTTCACAAACTTCTTTGTAGCTCCCAATGGAACTAGTATAATTATAAAGTTGTGCCAAATTGGTTTCTTAGCAGAAGGTATCTATTGGAAGAAAACAAATCTCTACATTAGATTCCATCATGAACAAACAAATCGTTTTAATTGGCTGCGTAATGAGATGGCCTTTTGTAGAATACACACTTGGAAAGTTCACTGTTACAGTGGATCTCCTAAGTTCTGCACAGGATGAGCATGACAGCAAAACTAATTGTAAGAAATACAGCACGGCTGTGTTTCGGATTTTGAAATGTAGATCATTCATATATTGCTTTTCATTACCTGTTTAGCTGTTTTTAATAGTTTATCAGACTCTAAATTCCCACTATTTTACAACGTTATGTACTTGGGGGTTTTATTTGTTTAAGAGAAAATGATAAAGTGGTACTGCAGTTATAGGTCAGCTTCATCTTAAAATAATTTGTATTTCACCAGTTCCTTAAACATAGCTGATTTTAAACAAACGATTTCAGGGCTTCTAAGATATTAGGTTTAGACTACTTAATTCTACTGCAACCTTTCTTTCTGTAGATTACTTTATTAATTGTGCCAACCAGTGTATTTCTGGTAGTGGAGCAGGGAGAGCTCTTACCTTCAGGGTTATGGGATCCAACCCCACAACAACTTCATAACCCTTTGTAAAATCTTTCCTATCCCTCCTTGTGGTGAGCATGGCTGGTGCACAGAGCAGCATCCATCGCCACAGCACAGCAGAAGTGAAGACACGCATAGAGTGGCAAATTCCCCAGCTATTCCCAAGGTCGCAGATGTGGGCACATGCATGCATGTTGGACTGAGTGAAAGGAGAGTTTTAGGATATAATCGGAAGGTCACAAAATCCCATCTGTCCTGTGATTTTGTTGATGAGGCAAGTAGTAAGAATTTCTTGTATAGTTGTTTGCTTCAGCTGTCCTTTTCATAGGGAAGCTGAATAAAGTAGGTTGGCTTTGAGTTATAAAAACAAGTTCAATAAATGCATTTCAGAGCTTTTGTGCATTTGTGCGGTAGTAGCCCTTACTGGGATCTTTTTTGTCTGTCCTCAAGCGCACAGAGACGGTCACAAGGCAACCTGGCTAGAGCTTGAAAAGAAGTCACAGAAGAAAATCAGAAGGGTCCCTATAGAATGTACGGGAACATTTTATCTCTTTTCCAAAATCTAACCACTTAATTTTTTATTTGTCTTGTTAGGGTTATCTTTCAAATGAAAAACTCTACTGTTATTTTGTGCAATTGTACTGCCTTAAACTTTGATTAGGTAAAGCATATCCAAACATGCTCAGACATCTACTACTCTTGAGAGCCCTGCTGTTGAGTTAAACGGTATCAGGACCAGCCCTGCAATGTGTTTCAGCATGGTTTCAGAAGACATGACCACAAAATATTTCTGAGGTAAATGCTTAGAAATGTCTAAACAATGAAACTGTGTCAATGGAATTAATAATCAAGTTGTAATTTTAATGCAAGTATTCCATCCAGTATTTTAAACATTTTCATAAAATATCTTAAGCTATCACATTTCTGTTTCCATTATGAAGAATGTATCAGAATTTCTGTAACTTCTGCTTCACTGTATGTTTTTTGATACTTTTCTATACTCATTTTTAATATCTAGAAGATATCACTCCTGCTTGAACTTCCTTGCCTTCTCAAGGAGCTGCTGTTTAACATTAAAGAAGCAAGTAAAAAGGCAGGTTTGAATCAAGATCTTTAAGGTAAAGATTTAAGATCTTCCACTTCAGTGGAACAGATCCACTGAGACAGTTAAAAACACATAGCTGGAAGCACATGAATGGTCCCCTTAACATGAAAGACAAGCAGGTGATGCTCATGTTTGGTATTCAACTGTAGCATAAGTTGATGCTAACAACAAATTATTTTTTGTGAATATTTTAGTGCTATGTGAGAAATGGGATTGCTTGCTTCCTACCAGTGCAGGAATTGGCTTGAAGAAAAGAAAAAAAAGGGGAGGGGTGGAGGGAGAACAGAGAGAACACACAACAGCAGCAAAACACTACTGTGATCTTCAATATCACCTTTTAAATGGACAAGTCAGAGATTAGGTGGGCCATAGAAGTGAGAAACTTTTATGGCTTTGAAGTTGCTCCAGGGTCAGTGGGCAGCACACTGCTGAGTTGGTCTGGCTGCTACTTTTGCAGTATTTTACTGGTACCTTTGGTGCATTAGTTTGGGGGTGGAGGGGAAGTCAGAGTTTCCATTGTAGTGTCTTTCAGAGGCACTGTGTTAACCAACATTAAATATCTCTCCAATTTTATTTCAAAAGTAAATATGTCTTCCTGTGGTAACTAAATGCAGTATCAGTCATCACATTTATCATTCAGCTGACACTTGTCTTGACCTCACCTCTTCAAGTGTCCAAAGTTTGTTCCCCTTCTTATCCACCACAGATCTCAAAGCCCTTTGCAAAATTTCAGCTAAGCTTCTTGCTTGACAAATGCGTCCATACTAATAAATGACTGGGACACAGGACTGGAAGGGATACAAAGCAAGTTTGCAGATAATACAAAACTGGGAGGAGCAGTTACTGCCCTTGAAGGCAGGGAGGCCCTGCAGAGAGACCTGGACAAATTAGAGATGGGCAATCACCAACCACAGGAAGTCCAACAAGGGGAAGTGCCAGATTCTGCACCTGGGACTTGACAACCCTGGATGAAGAGACAGACTGGGGAACAAGATGCTGGAAAGCAGTGCCATGGAAAGGGACCTGGGGGTCCTGCTTGAATGTGAGTCAGCAGTGCCCTGGCAGCCAGGAGGGCCAACCCTGTCCTGGGGGGCATCAGGCACAGCATCGCCAGCTGGGCAAGGGAGGGGATTGTCCCCTCTGCTCTGCACTGGGGCAGCCTCACCTCGAGTGCTGGGGGCAGTTTTGGTGACATAATATAAAACAGACATTAAATTATTAGAGAGTGTCCAAACGAGAGCAATGAAGGTGGTGATGGGCCTTGAGGGGAAGGTGTATGAGGAGCAGCTGAGGTCACTTGGTCTGTTCAGCCTGGAGAAGAGGAGACTGAGGGGAGACCTCACTGCAGTTACAGCTTCCTCACGAGGGGAAGAGGAGGGGCAGACACTGATCTCTTCTCTGTGATGACCAGTGACAGGACCCGAGGGAATGGCCTGAAGTTGCATCAGGGGAGGTTTAGGTTGGACATTAGAAAAAGTTTCTTCTTCCAGAAGGACGCTGGAATGGGCTCTCCATGGAAGCGGTCACAGCACCAGCCTGACAGAGTTCAAGTGTTTGGACAATGCTCTCAGGCACATGGTGTGACTCTTGGGGATTGTCCTGTGCAGGGCCAGGAGATAGACTCGATTATCCTTTTGGATTACTTCCAACTCGGGTTATCGTGTGGTTCTGTGGATATCAAGTTGCTGTCTTGCTGCTGAAGCTGAAGCTGGACCCTGCCTGGTGCTGGCATGGAGGAGCCTGGGACACCAGGGCACTTCTTGACCCCAAAAGATCCCAGTACAACAGCAGTCCCTGTTGCATCCCCAGCACTTCAGAAGTGGCAGAAATATAGGAATTGGTATCCCAATATCTGTTTTGTATGAAATTACATTTAGAGGTCATTTGGATGTGTTTGCATGAATCAGATATGTTTGAATTATTTACAGGATGTGGTGGCTTCAAAGAACCTAATTAGAGCAGAGTAGCATGTTTTAGGACCTGAAAAGGCAAGCTCTGCTCCTACAAGTAATTACTGCTCTAACGAACAAACTCGGGAGAGTGAAATGCATAAACAGATTCTGTGGGATCAGTGCACAGAACATATTTTCAAGTCCAAGGAGCATGGCAGTGTAATAGCTGTGAAACTGTGAAAGCATTAGTGGTAAAAGAAATAACAGCACTAAAACTTTATAGTGCAATATAGTCTATTCAACATCAAAGAGGCAAAGTATCTCTTTCAGTATGAATTAATAGAAAACCAGTATTTACTCACCAGAATGGAATTCAAATATTAGCAGAAAATACTGTATTTTAATTTTACAACAAAATGAATCATACTTAGCCTCTGTGCTTCTGACACACCTGTTATCTCAAGTTCTTTGTCTTCATTTCAGCAGTCACAAACTCTGCCATAAACCTTAAGGACTTTCATATTCCATAATTCAATTTATAGCCGCTTCAGTTACTATAAGAAGTGTCCTTATAAAAATGACATCCAAACACTCCCTACATATTCTGAACCATAAATGCCATATGAATTCACTCATTTTTAAAGTCAATTCAGGATTTTTTGATCAAGAGTGGAGATTCAGCCTGATAACTTCAAGTTAAACTGTGTTATTTCTGTGCTTTAAGTATCATTGCTGACTATAAAAATTGTAAAATAAAAACTTAACTGAAAATTCTCCAGGGAAGTGTTTGAGTCAGAATACAGTATGTTCATGTGTAGCTATATTGTCTCTACTCTGGTGACAGAAAGAAAAATATGGGGTTTTTTTCAGTAAACTGAATGCACATGTTTCAAAAATCTCACATGGAATGATTATTTATAGCACTGAGCTTCCATTTTAAAATGGGTACTTCTTTTGTTTGTTTTTGCCTGCCACCAATAATAAGGATGCAAGGCAGAAAATCAGATCCTATAATGGGTGTTTTACCACTTTCAGTCTTGTTGGTGTTTTAGACAGTAATCGTGAACTTCTGTTGAGATGCTAAGGCTGAAATTTGGACCAGTTCTCATCATTAAAAAACCCTGCTCCTAAACTTATCATGTCTGTAAAATACAGCCATATTGGTGTTCAAAAACCCCTCAGCTGTGGACAGCTGTAAACCTATTTACTTATTACTGTTCCTAAATCCCTGCAGGGTGAAAGAGAAATGAAAGATATTATAGCTCTCTCCCTCTTTTATGTTTTTATTTGTGGCATGTCTGACCTGCACCTCAGCCCTTCAGTTATGATTTCACTGTGCACCATTTACTACGCACAGGTAACAGCAGCCTACCTTGTAATCTCACAATCAAAATCTAAAGACCTTCTGTATGTCTGGGATATTCTGTTATTAAACCCCAACATTATTAGTTTTTCTTTCCTTTTGACAACAGAAATAGAAACATGTCAGTGAGAGAAACTCCTCAATTATATGGATTTTTTTGAAGGGCAGATCTGAGCTTTCTGAACTTTATCCTATTTTTAACAGCTTGCTACAAATAGGGAAGAAGTGGCCTGGCTGGTTGCCAAATCCTCCAAATCCAACTTAAACACCCATTCACTGGCTTTGTCTAGACTAGGGTCTGTAGGGGATCCATTTGCAAATGTTTGCTCACCCTTTCTAACCTGTGTGAAAATTCGGGCACTTTTAAGGCAGAATGCCTGTAACAAATACTGATTCGATCTATCTACTGTGTCCCAGATGTCCATGGCCCTGGTCAGCCACTGAAGTAGTGGCTGTGAGGGCACTGGGTATTACTGCCAGACACCAGTTCCTTGTTCCTATGCAGCTGAAAGCATCACATCAGGGGATTTTCCCCCCTCTGAGTGCAGCATTAGCTCAAGGTACCACTAATCTGGTCCAAACTAAGCCAGCAGATACTGCACTGAGGCAGAGGAAGAGCATGGAAACCTCTGCACATGACTCAACCAGAAAAAATTCTTTGTGTGGTGTCTGTTTGATCAGCTTAGCAAAAAAAGACCTTGGTGAGCGTCTTTTCTGAGGCAGAACTGCAGGTTTGTAACTGGAGCAAATACTGGGGAAAAGAAAACGCTGAAAGAACATGGGGGCACATGCGTGCAGCCAGGGAGGTGAATCAGAAAAAGTGCACGTTGTCCTTTGTCTTGCCATGTACATGATCCTCAGGAATTCATTTAGGCACCCTTCATGCAGAGACAGAATTTGGGTCTACTGAAAGTCACAATCAAAGCCTGCAGGTACCCAGCTTGCAGAAACTGTAAATGTTGAGCTGAAAGTCAGTTTCCATGTTTTACTGTAAGCTTCTGGTCTTCCTCTTGAAAACATGGTCCAGCTATTAAATTCTTATCTCAGGGACTTGGTCCTAAATGTTATAAACCGTATATAGTCTCCATTGCCCTTAGGATCCCAGTATATAGAAACTTCTTTTATGAGGACACTGTATGAGGTTTTTCTTCCTTACAAAGAATCTCACTGTCATGAGTGGCAAGATGTTTATCATCAGCATGCAGAAACCCTCCTGCCAAAGACAAAATTGCTTGCTGACTACCAAAGCCAGATGAACAGAAAGAGGTGGATCTATGGAGAAGTGAACAAAGGGAGACGCCACTCCTGAGATGGATGTTCTTTTCCATTGTGAAAACCATTCTCATTATATTCGGAGTCCAAACAGATACATAACAGGACATTCCTTTGACCAGTGTTTATCTCAGTTTTAAAATACAACCTTCATTATGTGTTAGAGCTCAATAATATTTATAAACACAAGTGTCTGCATTGCTTCACCTCTGACCTAAACTTCAAGCTGCTGAAGTGGAAATTAATTTCTGTTTTTAACTTGGCATGATTTTTGTAAATGATACTTGCTGGATTTGCTGAAGACTAGTTCTACAGATTACACCTTCACTCCAGAACAGAAAGGATGAGCCAAATAAAAGGGTGAGTGGAGGAACCTTTTTTTCTTTGAGAGACATAATTGTTACTCCAACATGAAATTTTGGCTCATCCTCTGTTTTGAACAGGTGGGTGGGTTCTTTGAATCCCTATTAAGAAAAAATTACATGATTCTGACTCCTTACCTTGAATTAATTAAGGGTTTTCTTAAAATATTGGAACATAAAGCTTGAGTTGCTAAGTAAGACACAAGGTTAAGTCTTGAAATATTACACTTTTCTGCTCTGCAAGTATATCTGTAAGGTTAGCACCCAGTGAAGCATGCAGAGTCATCTTAATGAAACAAAATCTGAGGTGCATCCATAAAGATTCTTATCCAAATTAAGACCTGATGTTTAAGCAGGTGCAGCTTCCCTGTTATGTGGATGGAGCTTGCCATAAACTGCAGTCGTAAGTTATTGACATCAAAGAACAGGTGGAACAAGCTTATCCTGTTTTAATTGGACTATAATACTCTCTTGTTAGAAAGCAAAGCAGCCACCTTGGCATCACAGGCACAGAGATCATCACAATTTTCTGCTGCCCAGAAAGGTCAGGAAGCTGCTGCTTTCTTCTTGTCTTGCCTTTTAATCAGGTATTTACAGCAGAAACCTCACATTATATTTCTTTCTCTCCCAGCCCTAGTGATTTTTAGTACATTTTTTTCTTCCACGGGCTGAAAAGCCTGAGCTCTTTTCTGGAAGAAGAAAGTAACCATTGTCCCTTGGTGACTATTCAGGCGTGTCTGCAGCTTTTGTTGTTATACGCAAATTAGCTTGACCTGAGGTGCTGGGCAAATTCTTAAAACACCATACACTTCTTCTCAGAATTAAGAATCCACTTGGTGGTGTTTAATTTATGTAGGGGATTTTATGTACAGATATTTATACTCTTTATACAGATGATATCTGAAAAGTGGACAATTATTTGAGCATAAAGAATGTGACTAAGATTCATGGGATTCTTGTCCTCCTCCCTACTGCCACTCACTTCCCATCTGACTTTTGAGCAAGTTATTTACATCTTTTTGCATCTGTTTCCCAGTGCACATAAAGGAGAGTGTACAGCTACTTCAGAATAATTCATTAATAACATTAATATTGTTTCCTATCTTCCCTGTATTGCTCTGTTGGGATAGAGACCCTGTACCTACACAGTAACTGGCAGGAGAAACTCTGCTACAATTAGAATTTGTACAGTTTAGAGTTTGTAAGTATTCAGTTAAAGAAAGCTTGTTTGCCTAAACTATCCCGCCATACACGTGGATGATACACATGCCTTGGCAATGAGACACCTCAGAAAAGTGGTGATTCTCCAGCTGTCACTCATCTTTCACCTGCCTCTGTTCCACTTTCAACTTCCTTTCCAGTGGTAAGTAGGGAAGCAACCCTTCCCATTTACAGCAAATTCAGGCTACAGACACAGAGTCTGTTCATTTCCACTTTCCATGTTACAGCCATAATGATCAAACACTTCCGCAGTGCTCTGTGCTCTGCACTTCACATGAGGATGGAGAAAAATCTGTGTTTCTTTGGAGTCCTTCAACACCTTTCAGCTTTGGCCCCTTGGCAATTAATGAATGGCTTGAAAGATTGCTAGAAAATGTTCTTTAGCACTGCAGCACTTCTTCATTTAGTACTTTGCAAGTGAGTTGTAAAAATTTGCCCTGAAGACAGGGAAATGCAAATATAAATTAGATGGAGCACTAATAACATTACATTACAGAACAATGCAAACCGTTTTTGACACCCCACAGAGAAGAAATTCCATGCATTCCTTTCTGAATCATCTTTATGGAAATTTCTGTAAACGTGGTGTTATTAAAAGAGAGTAGCAATTATTTCCTTCTTTGGTTCATCAGTTGCAGGGAGGGGGAGAATAGGCAGGGGAATTAATTTTGTTTTCTTCCCTCTTCTTCTCTTTTTCTTGCATGTCCTTGTCGGAGAGCTCTCACGACAGGAACCAACAGCACAGAAGGCACCACTGGCAGAAGAGAGCAAGAAGGATGGAAGAAGTGGTCAGTATTGTTAGAGATGCAGCTCCGTAGGTGGAAGTAGTTAAGAGAAAAGCAGAAGCAGAGAAGGTTTCAGCTAATAAGGCTACTCAGGAAGCCAAAGCTATTAAGACATGTTGACATAACATTTGCAAGCTTCACAGGGGCCATCGTTATAATTTAGATTTAGTATTGATCAGTTCAGCATCAGGGCAGGAGGAAAACTGGACACAGGGACACTTTACAAAAGTGGCACTTTGGATACTGCCTTCCTATTAACACAGGAAAGCAGGAATCCCCTATGTCCTGGCTGACCTGTGACTGCTGTCCTCTCCCTCGGGGCAGACAGGAAGTCACTTGGAGTTGGTATAATCTTTCAAAATTGCAGCTGCAGTCATAGAAAGGGCATTAAAAATGTGCCTGTGAAATACAAGTTCAAGCCAACACGTCTGCACATGCTAGCAGCTCCCTGCTAATGAGGCCTGCTGGAGATTTTGCAGGCGTATCATTCAGGATGAAAACCGGCTGGCTGTGCATTACAAGGTGTGCTCAGGAAGGGATCTGGTGATTTAACACATGGTGAGAAAGCAGTTTGTGAGGCTCATTAGATCAATGGGGATTCCAGCCTTATACCTCAAATTATATGCCCTCTCTTCTAACATTCACCTTTTACTGTGCAATACCCACACCTTCTTCTTTTTACCTCTTTTCTCTCCTTTTTTTCCCCGTCCTTTTGTTCCATCAGTGCATTTTCATGCCCTTCCAGTAAGCACCACCAGAGCAGAAAATACCTGAAAGGTATCTTTGCTTTACAGGGAAATCAAAGGTAATTCACTCAACAGAAAGTTTCCTTGTCCAAAATGATGGTTTCACTGTCCTCTGTATCACTTGGCAGTTTTTGAATTCTCAAATAAAAATGCTGCTGGCAGTTTGACAAGCATGCAGGGACCAGGTGCTGTCACCATGCCAAATCCCAAATAACACGTACCTGGCAGGGGGAGGTGATGGTGATCCACCACATCCCTCTCCAACCCCCCAGCAGTCAAGTACCCTTTCTGTGGTGCTGAGATTGGTGGAGACTTTTCCCCTGCCCAACTGATTTGAGCTCCAGATCTCCAGAGTGTGTGCAGAAGTGAGGTGGTACTATCTCCACTTGCTCCTTCCTGGTGCAAGAACAGTGACATTGTTCTGGGTGTGAGCTCCACGTGTTCTCCCCAGTGGTGGCCTTTCTGGGTGGTTGTCCTTGGCCACTCACCACTCACACTGTAGGTTTTGGTCCTATTTCTAACACTGCCCGACACATAGTTTATTTGGGGATCCTGGATACCATGTCAGCTGTGTAGGGATTGAATTTTGTGTTCAGTGTCCCCCCCAATATCCAGCCCTCCATGGCTTGCTCTCCCCACCTCTTCCCCCAACCCCAGACATGGCACAGGGCCCCTCTGGCACTGAGCAGATGTTCATGGGCCCCCAGGCAGGACCGGCAATGGCCTTTCCTTACACCTCTCCCCTCACCCTTCTGGACTGCTGGCTCCACACACATCCTGTGCTTTAAAATATTTGATGTCCATTGGCAAACAGGAGCCACTGTTTTGTCTTCGGCAACTGTGAGCTGCTACTGGGTCCCTGGGAACAGCTGCTGTTAAAACAGAGAAACCCCTGACACACGTCAGCACTTAGTGATTAATACTTAATGAAGTACAACCTCCCATTTCCTTGCCAGTGAGGAGAGATGAAGATCTGAGGACAGCAAGACCCTTCTGGGCTTAGCCCTGATTCCTGGGGGTATTTCCAGACCTCTGCCACTGCCTTCCATCTACTCCTCCAACCTCTACCTCCAGAAGAAAGCATCTTCTCAGAGTCACTTCCAGCTCTTAGATCTCTAGTGGGCACAGGAAAATGAGAAATGTCCTTCTGAAGACACCTAGAGTAAACCAGGACTCTTGTGGGGACCTAAGGGGTGGCTCAAAAGTAAATTAAAACTTTTAATTAGGAAGGACAGATTCTCTGCCGATCCCTAAAGCATCAGGCTCCAATGAGCCTTATGGGGTATTTTTAAACTCCCCTTGGCTTCAGAGACATGCAGGGTATGTGGCCGGCACGCTGGCAGCCGTGGCTGGGAGCCAGAGAGGGGGCCGGTGGTGGGGGCAGTGCGGCCACGTCCTTGAAAGAGCCAAAGCGGAGAAGGTCAGTCATCTCTGCGGGCCCATGAGCCACGGCAATGAATTACAGCTGAGGGGGGAAGCAGCAGAGAAGCAGGGGACAAAGGCCAGTGGAGGGAGAGGGGCTGCCAGCATCCTCCCTGCTTCGCATTGTGGTGGCATGAATGGGGGTGCTCGAGCGCCCAGCCACAGAGAGGGCCACGAGAAAGAGGCTCTTTAAATGAGACTATTCAACCCTTTATATCTCGTCTCTTCACCCACAGTGCCCCAGCAAGGAGCAGAGACTGCCCATAAATTGCAGTTTAAATCCATAATACCTCTGCACTAGACTGTCATCAAATGGTTACAGGTAAAATAACGAGACAAAAATGAAGGCTGAAGAAGGATTTTTATTGCTTTTAAAAGGTCTCTCTTGCAAGTTGCTTGCCTTTTATTTCAAAGACAGTGCTGAAGAGCATAGAGAAAGAGGAGGGAAATACAGCCCCCACATCTGAAGTGGGGAAAAACCAATACTTTATTCACCACTCCTATTTATAATGTAATCTTTCTTATATTTTGTTTCAGTACATCTTTTGTAGCCATTTCTCTACTGATTTTCTGGAAGATTATGCTAAATGTCAAAATGTCTCTTTGGGCTCATAAAATGATGCCATAATAAAGCATCATTTCAACTTAGAATGGGTAAAACAACCTATAAAATAAAATGGAACATTTTGACATTAATTGAGAAAGTTACCTGCTTTTTTAGTTTCAGCAGGTTCATGTCAGCATTAAAGAAAAAATAAATTAGGTTACAGTTTATTACAACATGCGATGACCTTTAAGTAATTTTATAGCACTTTATGGTTCTGCTGCAGTCTTCTAATCAGCATTGTGTCTGAGGGAAATGATAAGCAGACTTTCTTATTCCTCCAAAGTTCTCTTAATTTGAATCCCTACACACCAAGCATTCCTGCTGCAGCCGGGTGAGTCAGCTTATAGTACAGTTATTTGAGTCTTGTAATATCTTCCTGATACCTTTTTTTATTTCATATTTATTAACTTTTGAGAGTTTCAGACCTTTTTTATTGCCAACCAAATGTGAATAAAAACTAAATTTGGCTACTACGGCATTCAGACTTGTTCCTCTAACTTTGTACTCCAGTAAATAGTTCTTCTAGAAACTGCATAATTTTCCATCGAAAGACTTTCTTGTACTCACTGCCATTTATAGAATGAATGTACCCTCAAGGTAAATTTATACTGGCAGGCTTGATGCATGTTTACAAAATGCACAACACCACAGAAGCACATACACAGAAACATACACTAGGATGGTGTTTTAAAAAGGCTATAAATTTATTTTTAGAAAGTCTTTGCAGAAAGACACCCTGCAAGTTTTTCTAAGTAGGTTTTGTAATTTTATTTTTAAAAAGGAGAGAAAAATGCATTAACCAAATGCTTCTACCTGAAATTAAAATGCCCATGATACATTGCTTGAGTATAATAAATTCACCCCTTCTGTTTTTCCTGTGATCTAGTTATAACTGTCTTAGAATATAAAAGAAGATACATGATTTAAATTACAAAGGTCAGAACTGAACATCTTTGAGTGTTCAATAAAAAGGAGAAGAGAATGGTGATGAAAAGCTGCAAAGCAAAGAAGCCAGCAACCAAAAAGTCAGTGAGGGACTGATGCTGCTGCCTTCTTGGTACAGGCTGGTAATGGCTCCTAAACCAGAGGAAACCTCAACCCTCAGCTGACTGCTTAGATCAGTTTTCTTCCCAGCATATATCTGATCATTTCATGCATTAGAGCTGTTATTATAAAGCATTGTAATTTCCACTGTCATACGACTAAGAGAAAATATTTCTAAAGCTTAGCAGTAAGATATAATAGTTTAGATTCTATTGTCATCTTTAATCTGCTGAAGCGTTTAATTCCTTTTGTTAGAATGAAAATACTGTGTTTCTGTTATCGTGTCCAGAGAATTCTGGTGAAAATTATAAGTTTTCTCAGAAAAAGTAGTGTTTGGCTATTTCTCTGATGAGGTGAAAGGTCAATTTGCTTATAGTTTCCATGCTTCATTAAAATTCAGCTTCTGTGCTGTGTAATGTGGGTAATATTAATTTTCTAAACATTGATGTACAGCAGCTGCTAACTAATTTCCATAATGGTTGTTCTATTCTAAGGGCATTAAACCTGAAACAAGGTGGATCCAAATGGAAAAAAATGTAGATGATTACCGGCCATCTGCCAAAAAGATGCTTGGGGACGTGAAATTTCTGGAATCACTGAAGCTTCATTTTGATCAAATATTCATATTCTGAGCCATGTGTCAACAATTTTACTGTTTAAAGACAAGGAGGTTGTGGAGGGGAATATTGACACCATTCTTCACATGGGAGTTTGATTTCAGACTTCTTACAGAAAGGAGAATATGTTGCTAAAGAAGAATGGCGTTAACATTAGGAACATAAAGAAAGGTGCAAAATAATAGGAGAATTTCTTCCCTTGGGAAGAGGGAGAGTGCGGGGAGAGAGGTCATAGAAATGCACTCAGCTTTGAAGTCAAGCATAACCATATGCATGACCATTTGGGAAATGCTTCATGTATTTTCATTTCCACAGAATCATTATACTGATGCCAATAGACAGAGCTATGTTTTTTTTAACTGAGGGAGCCACAGTGCTACCTTAATAGACTCACATGCTCAGGTGGAATCCCAGGCTTGGGGTCCTGAACTGGTAAACCAGCCACAACCTTCTGATTGCTTTCTCTTTGTGATCCTTTACTGTCTGCTCCCAAAACACCTTCTTCTGGGAGAAATTGCCTGCTGCATCCCGTTCAGTCCTATCTGCATGTTGCCAAATAGTTCACCAAAGATCCAGTTCTGATCAGCAGACTGTTTTTGCATTCCTGAGAATTGCCCAAAACACCTCTCGTTTTGTCTAGTGGATTTAATAAGTGATCTTACTCAAACACACATCAGCCCACAAGGCAGGCAAAGCGTGGTTGTAGGATTTCTCTTCATTACTGCTCTAATTTGGCTGCACGTCTTGGTTACAGGGTGCCACGCATGATGGAGGTGTTTGTGTCCTTCCCTAGATAACAGCAATGTCATTCCCAGGGCTTATCGGTGTGGGTTAGTCAGAGATGTAACCCAACTTCAACACCAGACCATGGGCAGAAATGAGGTTTTATACCTGCTCCTGAGTGCTCTAAACTACCACGGGTTTGCGTGTGGGAAATGTCAAATACAGCTTGACAGTGGTCTATTTTTAACCTTTAATTCCCTTGCTGTCTAGGCTCTCCTGATTTCTGCCTTTCTCCCCCTCCCTTATTCTCACCCCAGCAATGATTAGGTCAGCCACTGATAGGATTTGGCTGTGTGTAACCCCTGGAGTGAAAGTTTTCATGAACATCAGAAGCAGCTGCCCAGCTTGTCTGGGAACTCCACTCACGACTTCTGAACATTTCTGTGGCCTTCCACCTTCCTTGTCAGTGCCTTTCCCTGCACTTGTGCAGACATAACAAGAAGTTGCTCCACAGACAACCTTCTTCTCTAACCTAGACAGAGCTCTGTGTGGGAGTGCAAAACATGGACTTGATACTCTCAACCCTTAATGGTGTATTTATCATCGACAACCTGTGTCTGCTGATGCAACTCATGCCAACGAAATCCCCATGACAAATACTTTAAAAAGGTATTTTTGGTTCTTTGTCTTCTGGTTTTGCAACATTAAAATGCCAAGCTGCATGCAGGAGGTGCATCTAAGCCATCTCCCTCTGGTCTAAAGCAAGATTAAATCAAGGCAAGAACCATGTGATATTTCAGTTTTCACTAGTCTTAGTGACTTAATTTACTGGCTTCCAAAGCCAAAAACTGAGTTTGCACCTTTGTGGTTAATGGTCCTCGATGAATGTTTCTTTTGATAATTTATCTAATTGCCCTTTCAGCTGCTTTATGCTATGGCCCCAGTAAGAAGAAATGGGAAATGCAGGCTTAACTAATAAGACTACTCACTCTCTTACTTTTTTGTATTGATATAATTTGAACAGAGGTGTTACACTTTTTTCTTAATCTTTCAGAACAGCTCTTTTCTGAAATTAAGAGAAACATAGTAATTTCCAGCAAAAATGTAGTATTTCAAGAAATGTAGACATTTCTGTAAATAAAGGCTACGAAGAAAGGAAAAAGATTTCTTAGCTTTTAATATAGCACTGTAATGAAAGATTATCATGTAGAAAATTAATGACTGTGTTTTACCAAGCAGAACTGATTCTGCCTTTCTGCCCTCAGAGTGGCCATTTGATTTTAACCCTGCTAAGAGCATCACATAAATAAAGGTACCTGTTGGGATGAGCCTGGGGAAAGGGCAGTGGGCACGCAGGGCTGGGGACACTGCTCTCACCCTGCAGGGCTGCTTCCCATCGCTCTCTCCACATGCAGAGGACTTGGGCACTGGTCCCCATTGGCCCTTAATACACGTGTTCTCCCCGGGGAGAAACAAGTCCAGAAATACTACCCATGCTTTATAGGTAGGAAATGTGAATTTTTGCTGTAGAAAAATATGGATGAGCTGCACAAGCATTGTTTTGGCAGAGAACTAACAAGCTGGGAATGCCAATACCCTCTTACAAAAGATGTGCTCAAAGCAAGGGTGTTACCAACAAGGAAGAAGATCATTTTGTGTTCTCCATTAAAAGTGTTTTTATGGTGCTCTCTGTTCTGTTACATATTTTATTAGGATAATAATTTCAGTAAACTACATCTGGCTTTCCTGAGGGTGGTACCCTCAGGTTAAACAGGCTGTCTAAAAATATCTCCTTTTTTTTAATGTTCCTCCTTCTTATCTTCCTTTTGATGGCTTTTCATTTGAATTATTTCCTTTTCTTTTAAGATTACATTAGCACGTTTTCCTCCTTAATTCTATAATCTTTTCAACTCTAGGTTCCTTTGTACTTTGTGCTTTTATACCCTTTTCTTCTCAAGTCCTTTTCATGTGTCCTCCCTTTTGTTTTTCCCTGGGAGCCTTTATTGTCATTTTATTCTTTATTTTTAGTCTTAAGCTGTACAGTCGGAAGTAATGCTGAGAAAATTGAAAAGGAAAAAGCTGCATAAGCCAATGTAGTAAAGAACAGTCATATACTGAGCCACAGAACAACTTACAAATGAAGGTACAGTGGTGAAGCCTATATACTCTGGTCTCCATGGTGCAATACTCATGAAAAATAAAACAGTGACATTTCCTTTAAAAACAAAAAAAACAAAACAAAAACCAAAAAAGTCAAGCCAATAAACCAATAAAAAACCTACACCTGTGTGTGACTATGACTTTGCTACAAAAATGGCCTGGAAATGGACCTCTTTCGGATGAGAATCTGAGCTAAATCCCCCATGCATTGAGATAAATCTATTTTTAAGGCACAGATGTGAGAGAAATTGCCTGGAGACTCCTACCAAGTGATCAGAACCTGACAGTGACTGATTTTGGCTTGTGCTGGAAGCTGACTTACTGTTTTATGAGTTAACAGCTTATTGTTTAAATGCTTTAATGCTGATTTATGCCAAAATTTCCTGCTTTGTATAAAGACATATAAAACCAGCAATCTTTCATATAAATCACATTCCTGATAAAGTCTCTTTTCAACTGAGGAGACAAACATGGACAATTAATATTGAGAATTTGGCAGATTGTTGCCACTATTAAACTGAACTATCTCTGCATGCATCAAATCCCTTCCTCCTATTTCACTTTTTCATGCTGCAACTAAAATTGAAGGCAAACGGAAGTTAAAAAGAGGAGACTGAGTAGCAGCTCCCAGGGATGATGCTGCATGGAGCTGAGGATCCCAGTCTCACCCATCATGCAGTTGCAAATGGAAGCTGAGGACACCCAGCACCTGCCCAATGCACTGGGACTGAGTTCTCACTATGTCTGATCTCCTCACCATGACTGACAGAAAGTCCTTTTCTTTCTTATTGTTTTTCTGTCCCTCCTTATGAATTGCTCCATGGGTGCTGTTGGTTCTCACCAAGCCCAGAGCCTTGGGCAGGTCCAGTCCCCACTTCACTTTTGGCAGAACTACTCCTTCACTTCTGTAGTCTGTGAAAGCCTTTATACCAGAGCTTATTTCGAAGATTTTGATGGCATTAAGTATTGCTAAGATATATATGAAAGCAATCTTACTGCTTCAACATGAGATGGTGCAAAATTATGAGCTGAAGCTATGAACTGGGAGGAAAGAACAGAACTGGGCTGTGGGGTAAAGTCAGTTCAAGCATTTTCTCATCAGTGTTTAAACCACAAATGTCAGGCAGGTTCTAGATACAGCTAAAGCAATAAGCAGGAGGCCTGGACTGGAATTCACCTTCTGGTGTCTAGAAGGAGTCACTCAGCAGCACTTGCAGCCAGCAGGGCAATGTCCAGGTACAGAGAGTGTCTCATCCACAGGCTTGACCTGCAGCTCAGGCTCAGCCTTGTAACCACTCCACTGCTCATCCCCTTTTGCACCAGGCCACTGTGGGAGGCAAAAGGCACAAAACGCCCCAAAAGAAAGTCTAGATGGCTTCCACTGTGGATGTGTGGGGAGGATGTGATTAGCCAGCTGCATCCAACTGTTCTACAAATATGTGCCCCCCAGCCGAAATTCGTAAATAACCATCTAAGTTAAGTTCTTCAGTCAGAAACCCTGGCAGAATGATGCTGCCATAAATTTTTATGGAGACATAACTGGAGATGATGAGTTCTTGGGTTATGATATTTATTAAAATGTTTATTGGGACCTTGTGGTACAGTAACAAATGGTATCATAAAACAAACTGGGCTGTTTCTAATCAGCCAAACAACACAAAACTGGGATATCTGAGAGAGATACATTTTTTTTCTTTCAATTTCCATTTCATGAAAAATTGCAAATATCTTTCTTAAATTCTTCAATCACTTTGAATTTAGAGCACTGTACTAGCAAGGATGCCTTTTCTCCTATCCCACATATATTTCACCATCTATGCTGTAATTATTTTGGCCTACTTCAGAGGTGACACATCCCTGTCTAAAATTTTCAACAGTCATGGCTTATAAACTCAGAGGAGACCACTATGAATATTTAATATGTCTTAATATTTTATTCAGACTGTAATATCCTAAATTATTTTTTTATTTGAGCTAGGTGTTTAGACAGTTAAATTCAACATTTTTGAGGATCACATGTTTGATCATAAAATCTTGCAACTGTCCGTTCTGTGAGTCATGGTCCCTTAGCCATACCCTGTTCTTTTTGAGATGCAGGTCCATCTTAGCACATCTAGCTCTGACGATATTACCCATGTCCTCTGCGCTGGGCTGTCATTTTTCTTCTCTCTGCTTTCCTGTTTCCCTTCTCACAAACCTCTGCTCAACATGTCTGCTGAGACTGTAAATCCTTTTTTGCAGCAGCTTTCATGGCCAGAGATTTTGTCAGCTTTTCAGGGCTGGCATCGTGGTGCTGTGGGGCTCGGGCACAGCTGACAGCTCCAACTTGCTCCCTGTGGCTTCTCAGCAAGAGCTCGGGCTGGCAGAGCACGGGCAGAGCTAAGACATCAGAGGGGCAATATAGCAGTGCTTTGCTCAGAGGTCAGAAATGTTTATGTCAGGTGCACAGGCAAACCCACTGTGAAACCCGCACCCAGGTGCAGTGTAGGGATTGTGTGGAAAGGCATGTGCTGGCTGGGGCAGAGAGATATCAGGGACCAGGAATGGGCAATACCTGGGGAAAAGGGAGAGAAGGAAGTGGACTGAATGGTGCAGAGGTCTGCAAAGTCTCGGTGATCTGGGGAGACTGCAGAAGACTCTTGGTGGTGTTAGGTGATGGTATAGGTTTGTTGCCTCCTTCTCCCTTCTCCCCATGAATCTGTGCCCTCACACTAATGGCATGGGGAAGGAGGGGAAAGGTAAAGACATGGAGAGTGGCCTGTCTGTCTGTCTGTCTCCACCCTGGTGAAATCTCTGCCAGCATCACACCCTGACTCCAACCACAGGGCAGTGGCACACCCAGCTATGTAGCGAGAGAGATGTCTGCTCTGAGGCTAGCTCAGGTGGCTCAGACAGCCTATTCCCATCCCTTCCAGGAGAAAGGACAGACAAAACCCGGCACTAGTGCCAAAGCTGCAACAGCCAGGGCCGATCACAGTTCTACAGCCACCCGCTCCGCCTGTGCCTGAACTTTGCCCAGCTGATCTGAAGGTGAAAGGATGAAAGGATAATTTATCGAAATGATAAATGTGTATGTGTATCTACACGCAGTAAGGGATATCTTTTAGCTTTGGAGACTGTCAAATGAGCTGGGAAAATATCATTAAATAATATGAGACGTGGAAGCAAATTTGATCTATTTATCAGCGTTTAATCTAAACCTACTAATATCTGTTTCTGAACATCTACAGATGCAGAATTGAGGTTTAGAATGAGTGGTGGTTTAGGCTGAGCATATTTGTCCTAAAAAACCTCATCTTTGAAGGCACAAAAAATGCCTTCAAATTTGTGGAACGAAGGCTCATGCTCACCCCAGCATGAAGGAATGCTGAAGCTGCTGTCACACGCACTGTCACATCTCCAGCCACAGTCTTGCACGGGTACACAGTGCTCATTTTTCAGCCACAACTTCTACAGTTTCCTGCCTAACACAAGCTGTGAAAGGGAATATCTCCCTTTGACATGCAGATTTTCTGCTTACATATGTAACTTTTATCTTGGAGTACAGGAGGTCCATCCCCATCAGAATTTTATAAACATTGCTAAGATTTTTTCATTATCATTCTCTCTTAATAGTAAAATGAATAATGCAATGGAGGTGACTACAAGCTTCATTCAAATCTGTTGCAACATGTAGCAGTTTACAGCATGCAATAGCTATTATAACATATAACAAAACTTCCAGTTTTTCTTTCCTACTTTTATTTCTAAGAGCCTGGAAGGCATTGCAGATTTCTCATGGGTTTGTGCACTGACGCAGTGGTCTTCAGTGGGGATTTTGCTGTTTAATCCTTGTAGAGATTGGCATGTGGTGACAGGGGCTAAGCATGAAAAGGAACACATTGGAGAAAGTTAGGATGCTAAAGGCCTTTTGTTTCCTGACACATAAAAATTTAATATTCTTAAATTGTTAGCATTATTTTGACAGTGGAAAGGGATTACCTTGACCTATAGAAATGGCTTTCCTTGTGTTGTGTCAGACAAAGCTCTCTTGAACCTGCCTTGCACATGCTACATGCACATTCACAAACACATCAAAGATTTTCTGTTGCAATCCCTACCTGCTAAAGCTTGCCTTTGTCCATGAGTCAGCCCTAGTGTGAAGTTGGGAAGGTTTAAAAAACTCATGTTGAAACTTGGCTAGAAGGTAGCAGCCTGTAACTGAGCAAAGAGGTCAATGCAATCAATCTCTCTGTAGAGGACATGTTTTATTTTTCTTTATTTAGACAACACAGTAGTCAACCTGGAGGCTGAGACCTGGCCCAGAGATACCATGTGAATACGTCATTAAAAGCCAAAATTTTGATAATACTTGTTTTCAGCACTACAGAAAGAAAGACCTGGGAAATCACAGCAACATTTGCCCATGTTATTCTCTAAATATTTCCTTGCTATCCCAATTCAGTCACACCCATAATTGATTCCCCTGTCCAACAAAAGACAAAATTGGCCTTTTTTTCATTAAATGGTGGCAGGGGAGGGAAGACAGGTACAAAAATAGTAAGAGGACAAAGTTGTACACTGATTCCGAGACACAAGATAAGGCCAGGCCAGAGCTTGCAGAGGAAATGGAGAGCTGGGGATATGGCAAGGGGATTCCTGGTGTAGGTGGCATGGGGAGAGCCATGGGTGAGACAGACAGGACTAAACAGCTATGTTTGAGAAGGTCTAGAGGGGAGGAAGTGTAATCAGTGTTAATTAATTATGCTGTGTTTATTTTTACTCTGTTATTCAGTGCCCCAGGTGCTTTACTGGTGGAGAGGGAGGGCACACTAATAAATTGGTATTGCTGCTTATTATTGTGTACTAATTTGTAGCAGCAGTTTGTGGGCTTTTTTTTTTTAAGCAAGTCAATAAAGATAATATTCCTCAAAGGTGTTTTCCAGATAAGAAGGCAGTTTATCAGTACTCCCAAATTTCATCCAGCTGTCATTAAGTGTGTCTCCTCTGCTTGTGAAGGGCTTTGTAGCTGGGTCAGGGCTGCTGGAGCTGGCTGCAAGGTTGCTAAGGGAACCGCTCTGTCCTGAGATTCTTCTTATGCATCAAACTTTCATCTTGAAAAATTTCTGTAGGCAAATCGCTGTGAGATGAATGCTAATATGCTACACAACTGGGACAAGTGGGATGAGGTATCTAGAAGGACTGAATCACATTTGTTTGATTTCATTTTCATATTAGGTGTGTGCACAGTTGCATATCTAAGAGGTCATGAATATATGGTATTACACATGCATTTGTACTTCTGATACACTGTACCACAGGGATTGTCTTTAACAATATTTGGGTTGGGGGGGACACCTAGAGTTTTATGGAAGGTGTCAGGCCAAAACAAATCAATATAAAGGTTACAAAAACAATCTTATTTTGATGGGCTTTGGATTGAGCTGAAGTACAGTTAGTCTCACTGAAGCATTTCTGTCTCTAACTCAGGGAGTAACAGTCACTCAGAGAAGCAATACAGGTTGAACTGCACAGCTCTTGGAGCTGAAAACTTTTGGACATGAATTTGAAACAAACTTGTCCTTGAGAAAAAGGCAGTAAGCCCTTTCATGTGTGCAGAGCGCGTCTCTTTTTCAGGTCTCACCTTACCAGAGAGGTCCACAGATAGTCTAGTGCACTGCACACCATTTATCTACCTCAAAAGTAGAAGGGTTGAGTCAGGCCTGTTGGAATTTAAACCTTTGTTTCCAGGGTGTCTGGATATTTCAAAGCTGATAGTGAGACTACTAAGCCGACCCCTCTGGCTTGGTTCATTATACAGTGGAGCAGCTTATAATGAACTCTGACCTACAGTGAAACTGTTGAAAGTGAAAATCCAGAACAGCTCCAAAGATGATGTTGGCTTCTGGCAAGACTATGACTGGTTTATAAACAAGCACAAAAGTTACAGAATTTAGTGCATTTCAACTATTCTTTGCTGCAATCCTTTTAACACAATATTCAAATTTTAATCTTAAATTAGTCTTGTATTGAAATGACATGTCCATGAAATGGGATACAATCTATCAAGAGAGAAGTGTGATTCCTTTTTGGCCTCAGAAGTTCCCTTGCATTTCCAGCAACTAGCTAATGGGCTGATTTAAAATCAGTAAAAAAATTTAAAATTGAATGTTTAAAAAGATTCCTTGTCAATCAAGATCATTAGCCCTAAAGAATACAGGTTTGAAAGACCATCTGATTAGTATAAATTGCTCAGCTCTGCAATATCCAAGAGCACAGAAATCTGCTACAACATAGCCTTGTGTTTGGACTGAGGAGTCTGAGATTGATGCAGTTCATAAAAGCAAACAGGTAACTTTCAAAGGCTGACTTAAAAGAGCCTTCAGCAGATTGTAAGAAGTTTTGACCTATATCAGGATTAAGACCGGCAGCATTCCAAATTGAAGTAAATTAAACTTTGTTTTATATCACCTGGCTCCATTAAAAAATGCAGTTTGCAGGCAGAGCCTAGGCATGTGCCTCCACGTATGGAAATGGGTGGCAGTGGAAGAGAGCATTATGCATTTTTTTGTGAAAGCATGGTTCTTTCAAATTACCTAATTCACAGAAGTGGCATTGTTATTTAATCGTAATAATCTACGGATATAACTGGTGAAAGGTTTGTCAGGGAAGATATCTTTTATTAGACCCAGCAGATTTTTGGAAAAAGTAGACAGCCTTTCAGCTATGAGAGCTATTTTTCAAAGCTGAAATGAATGCAGCATCTTCAGTGTTAAAGGCAACAGTCAGTCTGAGGTAAACCTGATTGTGTTAAATAGTTAGACTATGTGGGCAAGAAAGTGGTAGGTACCTGTGGAGCATATGGGTGGTGTGAGCAATGGAAAAGATGAAAAGGTCATTAGCTCCTAGTGGGCAAAAAGAGAAAAAGACAGGTAATTCATTGCCTGTGAAAGATAGAGGGCTTGGGGAGGGAATTACAATGTACTATAAAGCTAATCTCTCTATTTAGTCTGTAATTTTTAGTGTCCAGCTGGGGTGTGTATTTTACTTCCTACACTCTTCTTCTGAAGGTGCTTTGCACATCTCCCTGGATGGTTAGGCCTGAGCAGCCACAAACTAAACTGCTATTTTGTGAAAGAAAGAAAAAAAAACCCCAAACCTTCTGCTAACTGGAAGCTTCCATCATTTACTGTTCAACTCTGTGAGTTTTTCCAGTGTGTGGTTACTGCGCTTTTACTGCCATGGAAACAGCCTGGTAGCTGCCTCACTGGACAGTGCAGAGTGTGTTCTGGGATGTGTTTGTGCAGGAATCAGAGGTTTTGATGCTTCTATAGTGCTGCATTTAACATCGTGGACATGGAGATATGTTGGCAGGTCTCACATGTGTTGCTCAGATGCAGCATGGCTCACAGAGCCATTGGAATTTTGATTGGAAGAGTGCTCAATTGGTCCAAAGTCCTGCTTAAGCAGGTGTATGGCAAGCACCAAAGAACACTTTGTGGCTCTGTCTAGCCAAGCAAGTATTGAAAAACTTGCAAAGACAGAGAGTCAACATCTCTCTGGTAAGCCTGTTCCACTGTTGTCCTATGCTCCTAATGAATGTCATTCCTGATGTCCACTCTCAATATTTAAATCTGTGACATGCGGCCATTGAATGATTTTATACCATCTGCTGCCTGCTAGAAGACTGTGGCTCTGTTGGCCTTGCAATTCCCCTTCAAGCTGTTGTGGGCTGCTCTTGGATTCTCCCTCTATGGGTCCTCTTTAGCAGACTAAACAAACTCAGTTCCTTCAATCTTTTTTTATTGGCCATGTGCCCCAGGCTCAGGACTGTCATGGTGCACGCCACCAAACCTTCCACAGCTTTTAGGAGGTCCATTCTGCATCATCATCCATTTTGCCAGTGAAGAGATTGGACAGTATCAGCCTCATTATCAAATATTTGAGCATCTGCTGGCTGCTGTCTTGACCTTGAGACACTGATTACTATATTTTCAGCCTGGTGGCCCAGACAATCTACAGTTCATTTAGGAGTCTGTTTGTCCAGCCTATTCTTCTTCAACTTCCAGACAGGAAGGGTACAAGCCCGCATGCACCACTCACTGTCCGTGTCACCAGCTCTTTCACCACAGAAAGGAATCAGGTTGTCTAAACACAGACTCATAAAAACATTGGAGGGTTTTGGTTGGAAGTGAACTCAAGATCATACTGTCTAGAATCCCGCTCAAGGCAGGGCTGACTTCAAAAGTGGGATCAAATTGGTCAGGGAGCCTCCCAGCTGAGCTTTGTATATGACTGGTTATTCCAGTGAACAAAATGGCTATTTCTATAGCATGTTCTTTTGCCAGGCAGTTTCAAGAAGTCTCTGTCTTTACCTTCTTTATACTTATTAGGTAGAAGTAAACAATATTCAGACTGTCCTGTAGCCTTCTCTTCTCTGGGCCATGCTCCTCCTGTGCTCAGAAATGGATGTGCTCTGTTATTTTCCTAAGGACTGAAGTGAGGCTGATCAGCCTGCAGTTATCTAGATCCTCCTTCTTGTCTTTCTTAAAACTGGGGGTAACGTCAGCCCAGCCATCAGGGATGCTCCCCAAACACCATGATTTTTCAAAAATTATGGCAAGCCTCACAAGCATATCAGCCATATCTTTCAGCACCTCTTGAGGAGTCCCATCCAGCCCTACGGATTTTAGTACACTGTTGGCTTCCTATATAGCATTGGTGTGTGCGGACATCTGGGAGCAGGTTTTCCCTGAGACAAAAAGTCATTGAGCAGCCTTTTCCATACTGTCCATCACTAGGTTTTCTTCCATCCAGAAATGGATGCACATTTTCTCTGAGTTTCTTTTTACTTCTGACATGCTTGTAAAATCACGTCTTGTTAGCTTTTATGTTCCTCTCCAGTTTTAAATCCAGCTGGGCTTTAGTCTTTCTGGTTTTGTCCCAACATGTCTGAGCAGTACTTTTATACTTTTCCTTTGTTGTCTGCCCTTGTTTCCACTTCTTATGTGCTTTGCATTTTAGTTCATTAAGAAGTTCCTTGCTTAGCCAAGTGGACCTCCTGCCAAATTTCCCAGTCTTCCTGAACAATGCCCTGAACCAGTGGTGCATGTTGATCCCCAGGAAATTTTCTTTGGGCAATGAAATGAGTGAGACTGGAGGGGGTGGAGAGGGTGGGAGGGAATGTGCTGCCAATTTATTTTCCAATAAAGGAAATAAATGCCAACTTTCTTCAAGTGTGGATGATAATTCAGAGTTATTTTCAAGGCTGGGGTGTTACACAGGTAGCTGCATACAATCGAGGTGATTTTTTAAATGAAGACAATTTTGTATATGGTAGTGTTGTGGTTTGGTTACATATGGGGTACATTTTCACAGAATTGTCTCAGGTGGTGATGCCTTTTTGGAAGCTCTGGCAGGGGGTGGATTGGGTAGATGTAATATTTCCTCAAAGCTAATACACTGGCGTTTCAGGTTCTGAGTGTATACTCCAACATTTTTGCTTTGTTTTAAATTATTGATCGGTGGATAAATTATTGCAGAGGTGGGTGCACTGATCTTGGTTTTGTGTGTATTTCGTCTGTTCTTTATGCTGCTTTTGACCAGGAAATTAGTGTTTTACAAAAAGTGATTAATGAAGCTGTGGTGGAAATCAATAGGTATTCTAGGTTTTCAATCCAGGTGATGACTAGTTGGTAGCTATTTAGAATCTCTTCTTCATGGTGATTCCTACAGTATATTGGGGTGCACATTGTTCTTCCAGCTGTGAAAATGTCTGAAGGAATGTTTGTTACTGAAGGCAAAGTTTGAGAGGCTAAGGATAAAATTCATGAGCTGATCTTGGTGCCCAGTATTACTTCTCTCCACAATGCTCTTCTTCCTGTCGGTATCTTTCTCATACTTGAGACTGTAAAACTGGATCCAGGACTGCAGCTATGGTCTCACTAGTACTAAGTGTGGGGAGACAAGAGCTTCCCTTTCTAGTCTTGCTGGCAACACTCCTGCTAGTACAGCCTGTATGTTGCTGGTCTTTGAGGGCTCATTGCTAAATCAAGTTCAACTACTTCTTCACCAAAGCCCACAAGCCCCTCCAGCAAATCTTTCCAGTAAAACATGAGGCCAAAAAAGGGAATTTAGCACCTCAGTCTTTACCATGCCTCCTTGTCACTAGGTTTTCTGTTCCACTGAGCTATGGGGCCCCTGTTTTCATTTACTGGGTTTTTTTTTGCTACCAGCTTACATCTATCTGCCCTTCACAAACCTTGTTAGTTTCAGCTCCAGTTGAATTTTCTTAATTCCATCCCTGCAGGCTCAGGAAATGTCTCCCTATTGCCAGTGGGTAGGTGTTCCCATTTCTTCATTCCATGCCCTTATCTGTTGCACCTAATCAGGATTTTCCTGCTCATTCATGCTGGTCACCTCCTTATTTTCTTGACTTGCTGCTAGTCTAGAGACAAAATGTGAGAGAGGACTTGTGTTCAGAAGAAATCTTTCTCTTGGCTTCTAAATCTGATAAATTCAGGCATCAAGCAAGAAAAAATTTATGCTAAGAACTTTCTTCGTGTTTTCAATTTACTTTGATCAAAATAATATTAATAATCTCTACTAAAAGAAACTCTCTACAAAAAGGTGCGATATGGAACTGACAATCAACCAAGGAGCCAAAAGTGATTCTCTTCAGAATATTTTCCATTTAAGGCATCCAAAGTTGAAAAACATCTCTATAAACCTTCCAAAAATTGATGTGGGAGAAACAACTTTTCTAGGTCTCTTACCCAGGCAGGTTGGTTCTGAAAAGTCTGCTGAGACATGTTTTATTTGCCTTTGCAATTTTCTTTCCCTTATATTTAAATGTAAGTTTTATGTTTTGAGTCTCAGTGGCTTGTAAAGATATTTAAAATATATTCTGGTTTCACACCTAAAATAATACTTATAACATTGTATGTAAGACTTGATTTTGCACAGTGAAGCTCCTAGAAATTAGGTAATAATATTTTAAAATATCTGAAAAATCAGTTATGAGCATGCTTGTATCTTCAGCTAAATATAAGCAGAATAGTCAAGTCCCAGCTCTTCTGTGATGCCATCCCACGCCCTTTGCTCAGGACCAGGTTGAAGAATGGTGAAAACAGCCCCCGAGGCAATTCACAGTTGTGTCACACCACATGCATACATAAAAGTGTGATTTGTCTTATAGAAGTGAGAATGGTGCTCTGTTCTAAACCAAACTACTTTTTTTTCACATTCTTTAGCAATTTGTAAACTTCTCAGGAGAGAGGGAGAAGGGGTGTTGTGTTTTTTTAAAGTTAACAGTTCAATGTCTCTTCTGCTTTAAAGAAAACACTATAAGGGAAAGTCAGCTCAGGCTAAAAAAACTAACAGCCAAAAAGAGAAACCTGTGACTTGGGTCAGGATCTTGTGGACCATGTTAGCAATACAGACACCCGTCATATAGCAAGAGACCGGATTTCATTTCAGTCTGCATTATCAATGTTTCTATTTCTACTGTTTTCTGTCCTCTTAGTTGGAGGGAAATTATGTACAAAATGAAGCATACATGTAAAAACGGGCAAAATAAAGAGAAAACCCAGAGATGTCCAGGACTGACTGAGGACGAAAAACCAGTCTTGTAACCTGCCATTAATTATTCAATTTCCATGTTTGTTGCAGATGAGCAATTAACATCCTTCACTTTTGATAAGAGTATAATATAAAGAGATGTATAAGGTGATTCCTTGAGACAGCAACATGGGGAGTATTGAGACAGATGGAAAAGGGAAAGGTTTAACAGATTCATCCGGATTTCATTTCAGCCTGCCTTAACAATATTTCTACCTCCACTGCTTTTCTGTTCTCTTGACTTGGTGATGTCCTTTCCTTACTGCTAACCCCCTCCTCCAGTTTGAGGGCTGCAAGAATCTTCCTAGTCCTGTCACAAAGTGCTGCAGGTACAAATAAATGTCCACTCACTGCATGTTATACCACAAAATTATTATATGCCCATTACACCTACACTGCTTGGGAACAGAGAAGAGATCATTCACCAAGTATTTCAAGGTTAAGAAAGCAGTGATCTGCTGGCAAGAAATTTAAGTTCAGATTTCAATAACCATTTCCTTTTTGAGTTGACTGCCAAAATTATAACAAAGCCAAAAACTTTGAAGAGAACAGAACAGATGGCATATGGGTTTGCAGACCTCTGCTATGATGCTGGTCCTAGCTGATGCCAAACTGTTGTGCTTTAATTGTCTAACACGGCTACCTTGCAGAGAGAATATATGCCCAGATCCAGACCTTGATGGGAACCAAAAATGAAGGCAAAGTATCTCCTCAACCAGACGTCTTCGGGCTCCATTTTGCATTCTGGAAATTAGCACCTCAGTGTCTATCATTACAAGTCTGGGGAATGACTTGGTCCCATTAAAGTATTTTCAAGCAGTTAACTACAAAATGTAGCTGGCAACTGTAGTTGAAAAGTCCCTGAAATCAGCTAATTGCTTGACTCTGGCAATGGGATATTCACTCCCTTGCTGTGAGCTCCATGGGTTGTTCTGCTTCTCACGTCATTCATCTACTTTTGGTCTTGCAAGCCTCAGCCTGCTCACCTGCACTGCTGCAGGGAGGTCAGAGTGGACACAGAAAACCTCATTCAGCCGCAGGGCCTTTCATTAAAGTCTGCATGAGACTCTTACAGATGAGTATGTTGCAGACCACGTACCGACAGGACAAATGCAAGAAAGTCCTTGCCAGCAATAGGGTAAGTGCTTCTGGGATGGATATCAGACTTTTAGGCAGCCCAGATGGCTTGCAGCAGGATGGAAGTAGAAAAAGCACTGAGATTCTTAGCAATGAGGTGAATGAAACAACATGGGTGTCTCTTCCCAAGTATCAAGTGACAGAAAAAAAGGATATGGCCTCAAGTAGCACCAGAGGAGGTTTAGACTGGATATTCGGAAAAATTTCTTCACTGAAATGGTTGTCAAGCATTGGAACAGGCTGCTCAGGAAAGTGGTGAAATTGTCATCCCTGGAGGTATTTAGATGCGAAGATGTTGTGCTTAGGGGTGTGGTTTAGTGGTGGACTTGGTAGTGCTGGGTAACAGTTGGACTCAATGACATTAAGGGTCTTTTCCAACCTAAATGATTCTATAATTTTATGAATATACATGAGGGCCCTTGGAGGCACCGCAGTACCTGCAGGAAGAACATGGATGATCACCTCTGGTGTGCTTGGTTGACCATCAACTGAAACCCTACAAGTGCCTGCCTGAAAGCATCACCAGATACCCAAGTGTGCTGAAAATCTGCTAGTACCTCCTTTTAAATTAGAGTTACCTGAGAGCCTAAGCAAAAGTTTCCAAATGTATTAAAAAATATCCTGTGTCAAGAGAAATAAACTTCCACTTCAGTTCTGTTGCACTTGTGAAATAACTCAGCCTTATTCCTCAAGAAGGCCGCAGCAGATTAGCCGTGGTCTAAGCTCTCCTGCTTCCCTTGACTATGATGAGTTCAACTACATTTGCAGCTGTATCCACCTTTGGCGCAGCAGTTGGTGCAGAAGCCCAGCCTGTGCACTGCTTCCCTGGAGAGCTGGTCTTCAGGAAATCTTAGAAGCCACCTCTGTTCCTATTCAGCCACAAAGCTCTCTCTGAGAGCTTCTCTGGGGCTGTACACTCAAAACTTGATCAGTCCACTTTGTGATCCTCCTCTCTCCTTCATCCTTATCCAGCCATCCCTGCTTCTCTCTAAATCCTCTGCTTCTCATGAAGAGACTCTTGCAGCATTGAAGGCAGCAAATTCCTCTCACCATACATACAAGGCACATGCTTTTATTTGGGCTGATGCAGCAGAGATGACAGGCCCTGGTCAGGACAGCTTAGCTACTCCTCGTAACTATCCTCAGCAAAGACTAATGTTTACAGCCGTATGATAATGCTAAGAAACAACTCTTCTGCTTCTTCTCATTTCTGTTTAAAAATAAAAATAAATAATAAACAATAAGATCAAGTAAATGGAATGCAAAAAATGTCCGTGCCATGCAAGGGAGAATCATTAAGGTTGGAAAAGACCTCTAAAGGCATTGAACCCACCCAGCACCACTGTGTTCACCACTAAACCATGTCCACATCTAGATATTTTTGGGTGATTCCACTGCTTCTCTGTGCAGTTAAAATTCTTCAGAAGGACAGAATTTGACCTTCCAGATTGACTGAGCCCTGCTACAAACCTCCTGTTCCTGCTTTTTCTAGTACTCAGTAAATATGCTAAGATTGTAAAAATCACAATACTTCTCTATTAAAATGCTCATGCCTTTGTGCGTCACAGTTTACCATGTCATTGCTTATCTACCAACAACTGCAGTACAGAACATATCAAAATGGCACAGTAAATCAAAAATGTTAATAAATGACCAGTACCACTCTCATACTGACTACGTGTGCTCCTCTTAAAAGTTTGTCGTGTATTCAGTCCCTATGCAGACTGCTGTGCCTTTCTGGTTAAATTAAAGCAAACAAAGGTTGTTCATTTCCACCTCTAAAGTAACACACAAGGCAAATTAGACAGAAGGATAATGCTCTCTGTTAAAGAATTGGTAGACATAAGAAGCAATAACACACTGCACAACCTGGCTAAAATTCTGTATACTTACCTTCATAAATAAGGTAATCTAAGTACCTCTCTGTTAAAACAATAATAAATGTTGCTATTTATAGTTGTATAGTTACTGAATTTTCTCTACCTTGGGCTGTTCTCTGCCTTTCAGTGTTTGGCATGACTGACACTTTGGATATTGATAAAACATCATCTTTTAGAAAATCCTTTACAGAGAATGTAAACACATGCCAGATTTTTAAATCCTTTGTTTGTTTTTAACTAATCTGGTTTCCTTTTAAATAGGATTTTTAAAACCCACACCAGAATACATTAATGAAGGATATCCAAAACTGCTTTTCAAACTTGTATGTCATTCCAGGCAAGAGATAATTGCTTTCTGCATGAATTTTAAAGACCACTGCTCAGTGACGGTGACTGGAAGTTCAGAAGAACTATCTTAAACATAGGCAAAGAAAAACCAATGACATTCCAGCAGTGCTCTTAGGGACTGAGAGGTGAAGTAGCATCCTCAAGGCCCAGCTCTGTCAGATCTGTCAAAGAAGAATGCTGGGGGAAAACACTGAACTAAAAAAAGTAAGTGATTTACAACCTCATCCTAGTAAAATGAGTGTCATTGTTCTTGCAGGCAAAAAAAGTGGCAGAAGTGTAGTGGGCCACTGAGCTAAAAATGCAGTACAAATGAATTTCCATAATCTCAGCCAGGAAAATCCTGCAGCTGGGAATATCTCACTCCCGCAAAGCATTAGGCTACCTTTGATATAAGTATCATGTATCTGTTGAATGAATTGGTACTTCAAAAATACCTTTCTAATGTAGAAAAATGACGGGCAGGACTTGGAGATAAAGGAAAACATAAGGATTAATTTTGTGTTATTTCACCTTCATTTCATTTGCCCTTTGTCTGCCATTCTTCTCCTTCTCAAGGATTTGGGCACTAAAAGCCAGTGTAGTGATTAATACTATTTTGATGTGGTTTGTATAAATTTTCTTCTCCCCTCTATAATCTGCATGTCTCACAGACAATGCCCGAATCCCAAGCAATTACTTCAGTATTGCTTTAGCATATGTGTCTATAGGGTTTAAACCACTGCCACTCATTGAACTGCTGAATCTGGGCTTGGGAAAAAAAATTGTCTTTTGTAAAACATACTCACCAAACAGTAATGATAACCAAAACTCCCTAATCAAGTATTTCCCTATGGCCCTTACGGAGCTTCTGCTCCTCAAGCTTCACAAGTCTTTTGCTTTGAATCACTCCTGCAGCCTACCCTAGTTTACAGTTTCTGTATAACCCAGCTATTCGTGCTGCTGCAGATCATGCTGATTTCTTATTAGTGCACCTGCAGATCCTTAAATCTGCTGTCACAAATGCCCAATGAGCAACTGATAGTTTTGCAGAGTTTAAGATGAATTTCTGGTTCAGGTGCCTAAAAACACAAATGGGTATCTAGTGGTGTTTTTAAATGCCCATCATCACCTAGATCTCATAGCTTTAATAATTTTGTCTGCATTTTCAGAAGATAGTTTTAACTCTTTGTCAGGCCCTCAAGGTCAAGCTGGTACACAAACTAAAAACAAAGAGAAATATTAAAATCCATTTTTGCAAAGCTGATGACATTTTTAATTTGGAGCTTCTATTTAGGCACTGTTAAAAATGGAAAAGCCCTCCTTCTATTAAGCTATATTGTTTACCTGATAAATAAACTGTGACTTCTGGTTTTAGAAGAAATTTCTATTTTCTTACAGTTTCTCATAGTATTTAAGTTCCTGCAGAGCTGCTGCATCATTCATCCAAACTCACATAAAGCAACAAAAGAAAACATAAGTACATGAATAAGCAGAACTTTGCTAATCAAATCAGTAGACATCGTCTCTCTGCTGATAACAAAGAACTGATAAAACTTGGGGGGCTGTACTTTGGCGTATATCATGTGACATCTACATTCTGCAAAGATGTATATGTATAACCGGAATTTCTTACAACAATAGAAACAAAGCTATGAATAAATTTTTGCAGATTAGGATCATATAAAATGCGCGGGTTTTTGTAAAGTCTCACAAAGGTACATAGCTAACTTGTACTGCAGTCTCTTGGCTACTGAAGTGGGCAGGAGGCTGAACATTCTTTGGACCACCAGACCTGTGCAACTATAATTGCTCTTTTTGTAGCATGTCAGGATCATACCTGGCAAACTCTGGTACTTCACTAATGAATAGCAACCACCTCCTTTTGTTTTGTGCAGAAAATGGTTCTGGGCAGAGTTTCAGCTGACAGATCTTTCCTTTGACACCTCTTGGTGTCAGCTCCTTTTTCCTCTCCAGCCAGTCAGTAAGGGAATTGTGGATTTTGGTAGTAACCAAGCACTGAAGGAAAGAGATTAATACAATCAAGCATAAAGTATCAATGTAATTGAACATGGTGGTCTAATGTCCCTCCTGCCTTCAAACATATTGAGTATATGCAATATTTAAGGCTGAAATTATTCTTTTTATCTTGGTTTCCTCAGAAAATGAGGAAATATATTTGCAAATGCACTACATCTTCAGACACATTTCCTTCTCTCTCTCCAAACAATATTGAACCTTAAAGGCCAAATTTATTTCATTATAATCATATCTAATAGAAAGATAGTGATCTGAAAACATTCAGCTTTGGTAAGAAGAAAGACTTCAGTGTTGACTTCAATCTGTTGATTTCATGGAACCTTCTTCCCACTATGGACAGGAGCAACCCCATACCTATGGCTCCTTCCCCAGCCCTCCTCTATCAGCGTGCCACCAGACCAGAGCTTACCTGGAAACCTCTCCTTTCCAAGGGATTTGGATCACTCATGTAAGTGGAAATATTTTACAGAGATCTACCATGGGAATTTTCTTTTCAACAGGCAATTTCATTTTCTGGAAATTTCAAACAAGTGAAAAGATCAGTATGGGACTATTTTCTGCCAAAAGAATGCAAAAATAACCAAAACAACTGAGACAGGGTACAAAATATTGCTATGTTAACATTACTTCCAGGCCTCAAGGAGCATGATTTTATTTTAAACGTGGTATTTCAAAGTACGTATAGAGCAGCTAATCCCTAATATTTCTTCTGCCTCTTGACTTGACTGGTCCTTGCATCATCCTTCACTGATCCTTGCACCATCACGTGATGGAGTGCAGCGAATTACATCCACCAACAGTCAACTCCAGATTCTAACATCTACTAATTAGTAAGGGAGAGAGGGAGAACACTGCTTTGCTACCTGTTGCCATAGCATTTAATAGACTCTGCTCCCTCAAACCCCAGTTTCCCATCCCTCCTGCCCCACAGGTGCCATTAGTAGAGAATAATGTTTCCCAAGCTGAGGTCTGCAGATCACAGATGAGCTGCAAAGCCTTGCTTTGAAAGGTTTCCTAATTGGCAGTACACACGTGTTTTCCCAGCTGCTGCAGAGTATGAATGCTCCCGCCTTAGCTGGGTGAAACTCCAGCATGTGAAAGGCCCGTGTTAGGTCCAGCTGCTATTTGTTTGTCTGGGGAACCTAGAGTAGAGGAGTTCAATAGAGGAATTTCTTGTTGAGCAGCAATATGTTCCTTCAATAACAAGCTGTGTCTAGAGGCTGTACTTCAAAATTTTCCTGGTTCATGTTATGAGCTTTCAACACTATCAAACCAGGACAAAACCTGCATGTTCTCATATACTTTTAAAACACACTCATGGCATTTCTGAAATACATAAGACTTCTGTGCGTTCACGCATTTGGGTTTTGACTTTTTGTCTGTGTTTGCTGAACATCCATTTGTACCTGGGGAAGGTGATATTAATTTGAAAGAAGCTTATTTCTGAAAGTCAAGGTAAAACTGTCTTAGGTTTAAACCCAGCAAGCAACTAACCCCCACAGAGCCAATTAGTCATTCTCACAGAAACTGGGGGAGCGAATGGGAAGAGTAAAAGTGAGAAAGCGCATGGATTGAGATAAAGACAGTTTAGGCAAAAGTCATGCTCACAAGCAAAACAAAACAGGAATTCACTCACACTAAAAAGACAGGAAATCCTTAAAAACTTTTATCACTAGCAAGAAATGGACAGCATGTCACTTGATCTAATAAACCTGTTCTAGTATTCTGAAGACATATTCATTATAAACATAATAGCTTTAAATGGGTTGCGTTATATTCATCGCTCTGCATGAAGCAATTTGCTACTCTAGTTTTTCAGTGCATCAAATTCGTAACTTTATAGACGATATTTTTGTATGCATGTGATTGGGAAAATTTACCCCACTTCAAAAGAACAACTTTTTAAAGAGTTGCTGAACAGAACAGTATCATTCTCTAAAATCCTGGATGAATTTTTCTTCTGTATTAAATGGGTAATTATGGCAAGAAATGGTCTTCCTCCTCCAGTCCCCAAACACAGTTAGCATGTATCACTGAACCTTTCTCTGTCATTGTAGACACAATAGTACTCTTGGCAGTCACAGCAGAGGATGGAGGGATTGCCAGATTTCCCTGTCCATTCTCTACTCTGATTTTATGTCTCCAGTTTCCACTTTCTTGCATGATCATTTCATCCACTCCCCTTTGTGTTACTGTAACTATTCCTTCATTATCTCTTTCTTTTCCCTTCCTCCTGTTCCTCTTCACCTGACTGCACCTTCATTCACCCACCTTCTCTCATGTTATAAAACCATGGGTTCTGAGGTTTTCCAGCTCCTCTCGTGCCCTCTGTGGCTTCACTGGTCTCTTGTTACGTGTCTGTGCGACACTGAGAGCACAAACAGTCACCACACACTGAAGAAAGCTGAAGCACTCCAAAGAACTTAAGCACAGGAATTAACAGCTTCTGTGAATTGATTTTAAGAATCAGTGGATAACAACCCCTGCTTTCCTTCCCCAGATCTCAGACCCAAGTGTCAGGTCCCATAACTCTGTTTTTTAATCAGCTAACTTTGATGAAAAGTTTAGCTGAGTCCAGCACACTTGCTCAGGAGGAAAGGACACCAATGTTAACTGCCTTAAAATCCAAGCCAGCAAGAAAACACTGGAGTTTCAGGAGATGCTTGGGCAATTACAAGTGAAAATAAGCCCCAGCAGTGAAATCCGTTAAAGAAAATCTTATGCCATAGCTTTTCACTGTCCTGAAAATCTCTTGTAAATGTTATGGGGTAGGCTGATGAGCTGTCAAGGAAGAAAGAAACATTGTCAAACTCACATCATCTCTCCAAATTCCTGTCTGCTGGGAAGTTTTCCAGATGAAGACAAATGGCCACTCAGAATGGAAAACTAGACTCAACCGCTATCCCACACCCAGGTTCAGGATGAAGTAAGAGAAGATAGAAAAAAGATCTTAGAATAAAAGATCACCTTTGTAAAGTTCAAAACCCTCTTTCACCCACTAAATCCCTGCATTCCTGCTGAAGGGTGTGGGTGCAAAATGGTGCTGCCTGACTTGGGCATCAGCCTTATGGGTTTTCAACTCTAGTGAGAAATAATAAAATACAGCTAGAAAAATCTACCAGTTCAGAGGACAAGAGCTTTTTACCAAATCTCTTCATATAGGTACAAGGACACTAATCCCTCGGAATCTTTCCTCTCAGTAAAGTAATGCCTGTTCCTGCTTCCACCTGACAGGAAACTGCAGAAGGCAGTCATCAGTTACCCAGTCTCAAAGGGCTGTATTTCAATCGATATAATTACCCTCCTCATGCCAGGAGCTCCCATTTCATCAAATAGTTTAAATCCAGGGGCCAGTCTCCTGTGTGGCAGGTGTTGTGCTACCATCCCATGCTCTCAGGTTTAAAAAGAAGGTGAACATCGAAAGTCAAGACAAAAAAAATTCTGGAGCATTATGAGGGGTCATAATACAATGATGTTGAGAAATGAAAAATCATTGCTTTCTCACAGAAGAGTAGAAAACCTTTCATCATCTGTTAATGCAAAGGAAACATTTTCTTCTCCCTGGTTTGTTTTTTTTCCTTATATATACAAGCTCAGTTTTCAATTAAAATGTTTCACTTATTTCTGCTCACTGCTTAGAAATCAAAGCAATGCGCTGTATTGACTTAAAGGAAAAAAAACCAATTCTTGACAAGCACAGGACTATCAAAATTAGTTCATTCAGCTCCATTCAAATTACGTTTCTTGCTATGCTAAGTAGCCGAAGTTGTTTAAGGATTTAGAAATAAAATTTTTAATTGTTTGCTTTCTTCCCCCGCTTTTTGATACATTTCTGCTTTGATAGTTTGGGAATACAGCGCTAATTGAAAACCTTTCAGAAGAATTCAGTCCTACTCTATAGTCCGCAAAGCTGAGACAGACATTTAAACAAAGTGAAATGGAACACATGCAGTTGGGGAAAGGCTGTTATTCATTACAGCAGGGATTTCCAGTAAAACATGATCACCCATCTCCAAAATCCTCATTATCTGCCTGAAGTATCTGTCAAAGTATATTTTCTCTATACAAGTTACTAGGAAAGGAAATCATAGAAATCAAATACTGTTGTTGTTGAAAAATACTTGGTGGAAAAGATAGAAAGGAAAAATTATCCAATAATGCGGTAAAAAACAAAATTAAAAAAATTTTTTAAAAGAGAGAAAAAGAATAATTAGCTGGAGAATATTGTTTAAGAGAACACCAAAGCTGAAATGTATAACCAGGGTAGTGGTGATGGCAACAAAACAATGCACACAAAAAATATGAAGTGTTCAATTTTGTGTTGGGGGAACAAAAGGGAGATATACTGCTTAGAAGAACATATGAAAGTGTGTTTCATAAAAAGCATTATGGGTTCTTAGATTTAAAGACTATTGGCTCTTTCCAGAGGCTTAAAGTCTGAGTTGTTTCCCAGCAGTTTAGGTCCAACACCTAGGTTTAGGATACATAAGAGATTTTCAAAGGTGAAAATTTGGAGTAGGAATATTGAAAACATAAAAGCTCTTATGTTTTAACAACTGTGTACACCTATCATGATGCTGTGCATCTCACTTGTGTATAAAATAACCCAACATGCAAGGGCAGAGAGTGTTTGTATATACAGAGGGAGTGGGGAAGGCATAGAGACACAACATCTGTGACTCCTTCCCAGCTCCAGAAGCACGAACATACGCCCTCCATTGCATAACATCAGAAACACCAAGCTTGACTGTCCTTACTCTGAAAGCATCCTGGAATTTAAAAAATGAAGAAAGGAGAAAAGTAAACTGTGTATGGAAGTAAATATTTTTTTAATTATTGCAGTTTTAATTATTTCCGGTGGCTGCAACTAACCCAAGCAAATGCAATTTAGAAACATTTTCCCCTTTAACACATTGTTTAACATTAATCTGCTATTTTCATCATTATATGGTTTTAGTGGATACACCATCCAGCATGTTTTATGGTACATTTAAACCAGACATCTGGAGACATAACCATCGGAGTACTTATCTCAAACACCTATTGTAAAAACAGACTTAATAAAATGAGAACAAATAACAGTGCTGGCAATTACCCTTATCATGTGTATTCTGGCAAGAAAGGTCAGAAGGTTGTTAGTCTGTATATATATGAACTGATTTTCTCTAATACAGTTTCTCACCTGACTTCCCATAGGTTTTTAGAGGCTTTTGTTTGAGGGAACAGGGGGAGGAAAAGTTAGGTTAAGCTACAATATGCTAGACAATAATCAAGTAACTAATATGAGAAGCTGGTCCCCCTTCCAGGTAGTTATTTATGTTAACAAAGAGAAAAATAACACGTCAGAGTCTAGAAAGATAAAAGGTGCAGTTTTCACAGATTTTACAGATATATACAGATATGGACAGAGAAGTCACAGTCTCAGCTTTATTATCACACCAAACTTAACTATGAATTTAATATTATTTTTTCTTACAGATCTGTTCCAGGGAATATAATTTTGTTGGGGTTTTTTTTCAGATGGGTTCAGAGCAGAGCTAATATCTTTTGTATGCAGCTCCAAGGATCCCAATGCTCAATAACTCCAGAAGTATAATCAGATAGGAACTAAAGTAGTAAGTACATGGAAAGAGTTTAAATCATTGCACAGGTAATTCTCCTTTTCTCACAGTTCAGAGACAGCTTTAGGGAATTTCTATGAAGATGGTGAAGCGGGGGTAAAATCAAGTTTTTGGGGGAGGGGAATCTCAATCCATCCCACTCATATCAGTTTGATGATGGCAGTGTCAGCAATAGATACCCAGAGACTGGAGAGAGATCGCAGGTCAGCAGGAGAGCACCTGAAGAGCAGCACAGAGGAATTCCAGTCTTTCCAGCCAGTAAGTTACCTTATGGGGGCCCCTCAAATGCCTCTATGCAAGGGAATGTAACATGAGTATCAAAGAAGAGGAGTTAAAGGTGTGCACAGGCCTGCAGGGCTGTGATCTTACTGGCATCATAGAGATGTGGTGGGATGGCTCTTTGACTGGCAAGTAGGAATGGAAGGATACAGGCTCTTTAGGAAGGGCAAGGGAGATGAGGAGGGGGCATCATCCTCTGTGTCAATGACCAGCTGACATGCATGGAACTCTGCCTGGGGATGGATAAGGAACCAATCGAGACCTTATGGGTCAGGATTAAAGGAAGCTCAAGGACAGGTGACAGAATAATGAGGGTCTGCTACAAGCCACGTGACCAGGAAGACCAAGCAGATAAGATCCTCTATAGATGGATAGGAGCAGCCTCACATTCACAAAACTTGACCCTCATGGGGGATTTCAACCACTCTGATGTCTGTTGAAAGGACAACGCAGTCAGGTGCGAGCAATCCAGGATGTTACTGGATTGCCTTGGTGACAACTTCCTTCTCCAAGTGACAGAGCATCCAACGGCGAGAGGTGTTATGCTGGACCAACAAGGGGTCTGGTGGGGGATGTGAAGCTCAAGGGTAGCTTGGCTGCAGTGACCATGAAAGAGTGGAGTTCAAGATCCCTAAGTCAGCAAGGAGGGAACACAGGAAGCTCATTACACTGGATTTCAGGAGAGCAGACTTTGCCACTTCAGGGATCTTCTTGACAGAGTATGGTCAAAGAAAGTCGGTCAATGTTGAAGGATCACATTCTCCAGACTCAGGAACGATACATGCCAACAAAGAGGAAGTAATGCAAAAATGCCAGGAAATCTGCTTGAATAAGCAAGGAGGTCCTGGGCAAACTCAAAAACAAAAAAGAAGCCTACAGAAGGAAGAAAGAAGGACAGGTAGCCTGGGATGAATACAGAGAGATTGTCTGAACAGCCAGAAATCCGGTTAGGAAAATCAAAGCCCTGATGGAATTAAATCTGGCCAGGGACATCAAGGGCAATAAAAAAAGCTTCTATAGGTGACGAAAAGAAGGATAGGGAAAATGTGGTCCTTCTCCAGAAGGAAACAGGAGATTGGTAAACCAGCATATGGAGAAGGCTAAGGTACTCAGTGACTTTTTTGCATTCTTCACCTGCAAGTGCTCCAGCCACAGTGCCCAAGGAGCAGAAGGCGAAGGCAGGGACTGGGAGAAGATAGAACTGCTCTCTGACCACATAAGGAATCTGAAAGTGCACAAGAGTTAAAAAGGCCCTGAAAGAGGACTTTAAGCTGAAGATAAGAGGAAGAAATTATTTACTGAGACGGCAGAACACTGGAACAGGTTGTCCAGAGGAGTTGTGGATGCCCCATCCCTGGCAGTGTTCAAGGCCAGGTTGGATGGGGCTTTGAGTAACCTGGTCTAGTGGGAGGTGTCCCTGCCCATGGCAGGGGGTTTGAAATGAGATGATTTTTAAGATCCCTTCTGACCCAAGCCATTCCATAGTTCTAAGTCCTTTTCCTAAAAACTAAAAGAGTGTATTTTTTCCAGGATGACTGTAAGGAAATTAATCTGGATTAACTCAAGCATTAACAGAATGTTTGCAAGTCGCAAAACTATTTTTCCTTACATATGCATTTTAATTCTGCAATAAGAATGCCCTTCTTCTGTTTGATATTAATCCAGGATCTGCTTGGACAATTAATCCAGAATAGCTATCATAGTTAATTTCCCCTGGTAGATACACCCCAAACGAAGGAAATTACCTTTTCTTATAAATTGTAGACAAAGAGATAGATATTAGATGCTTTCCCCATATATTATAACGAAGAAAACTTAAGCTCTCCACCTAATTCAAGTTTATTTCTCTCTAGAATCCATCTACAAGTACAAATACTTGTCTGCATTCATGCTCATATATCCTTACATTTTTTTTCTAACAATACTACGAACACTACAGTGCATCACCATATTGCATGGGCCAAGAAATATCTTATGGTCCCAGGAAAAGGAAAACTAATTCTTAAATACTGCAGCAGACTGATCTACAGGTACACAAGTTTTAATTGCAAGTTTGATGAATATGTTAGTGAAATAAAAAAACCCCAAAGCATAAATCCCTTCTCAGATGAACTTCATTTAGCACCTACACTATTCTGAAATTACAACTTAAAATGGACTGGAATTTCTCTAATTTTTTTTTTGAAACTTATAATCTATTTTAATATCCTTTTATACAAACCAAGCAAAACCAGGCTATTATTAGAGAGCAGCCTTATTCAGATGATGTTCGTGTTTCTTGACTATTTTTTTCCTTGATTTTACAGAGAAGAGGCAAAGGAATTAGATTAAATTTGGGGAGTATTCTCATTGTTGCGAGGAAACATCCTGGAGGACGAATGAGCTATTAACATTCTCTCCTCAAGCAAGAAGCTGTCCCAGGAGATACATAAGAAATAACAAAGACTGAAAAACAAATTGATGAAACTAGAGATGGCTGCAGATCTGCAAACAGCTTTTCAGACCGTCACAGTTACTGTTTGAATTGAATACTTTAGATTGGCAAATAGATGGAGAAATCCACTCGTTTCTTAAAAAATCCTTGTGAAAAACATATTTCACATTAAATCTAATTTTAAAATAAATACCAATGGTTATATTTAGTCTGCAAAATCATACCTAGTATAATATTAAGGAGTGTTTAGGGGACAAACCACAACAGAATTTGAAACATTGCTGTTAATACTTAAGCTGGGATTCATTGTTTCAGCGCTCACAAGTTAGGTTTCCAATGTTTTGCATAGGATTAGACTGCAAATCAGTCAAGTATGTTAATTAGCTTCTCCTCTAACCTGGTTTACATCAGTTCCACGTATCAGTACTCTTTGGCCTGATTTATTTATCTCTCATCAGTCCTATTTACAACGGTGAAAAGTCTAATTCATTACACAGAGGATCAGTGACATTACAGATCATTATACATACAGATGTATTTAAACATACACACCATTATAGCAAATTTAGGAAAAGAAAGAGCTTGGAAAAATCAAAACCTTTAGCAGACTTAAAAATGCAAATATTTCATGAAAACTATTTAAAACCAAGCAGTGATTAAACCATACTGGGATTTGTCCTTGGTGAAACCTGCTGCTGCAAATACCCTGCTATAACTCTTTTTTTCTCTCCTCACTGCAGGCTGCTGTTGATGTGTAGGTTCAAGTCATAAGCTTCAGCATCATTATGACTATTTCCCTTCTCACAAAGGACACCCTCATGTAAGAAATCTTCTCAACATCCCAAAATATTACAAAGAAACAATAATTATGGCTAATTACTCACTCCCAGTGCACTTATTTGTGGTTTACAATTTCAAAAGAGTGAATTGAAGATAGGTGCATAAAAAAGGCTTAATGAGAACATCAAAAAATAGTTGCTTTAGCTGTAAATTACTACTTTTACATGCTGTATTTTATTTTTAGAAGAGAATGTGTTGCTCGTAAAAGAAATAAAATTAGTAGGGCTAGAAACTGAGTTCTTTTATTTCACCCCAGAAAAGGCATAACATACTGCCAGTAGTACTGAAAGCTTGCTAATGACATAATATTAATATTCACTAATACCTGGTGGGGTAAAGTAATATTGCTTGGCATTAGCTGTAACAAGCACCGAGTCCCACTGTCTCTCTCAAGGAGTTTTATTCACCTTCTATATTTAGTGCTTGCTTTTATGATGCAAACTACATCATTTCTCCTACTATTATTATTTTTCCCACCCTAACTAAGAAACTGTTCTTTGCTCTGTCTTTCATTTTGGTCTTCTCTTCTGAGCAGGGACACCATCCTCTTCTGCTTTTTTCTTCCAAGAAAATCCTTCATTCAGTATTAAGTTTCTGCCTTTCTCCTGGCTCAAACAGAGGTTCCCCTCTTTTTTGATATATAATTTTCCTCCCTTTTTCATGGCCTCTATAAATACTGGTCTTTTTTCTCAAGGCTCCCACCTACAGGCTCTTCCTTTTTGACCTAGCAAGGGACAAAGCCTTCAGACTGCACACCCATGCCTTCCTCTCCTCACTGGCACCGAGCATAAACCATTGATGTAGAGTGAAGCGATTCCCCCCTGTCTCCTGCCTTTGTTATGCCTCATTTTGCAGGGAGTTTCTGTCAGCTAGATCCTAGATCAGACAACATGAGACAAGAGAGAGCAGCTGAAAGCAAAAAAGATTTAACCTATGGTGGGAAGCTTGCCTTTTAGCTGCAGATAATTCCTCCTTGTTTTCCTCGTTCTCCTGTTTGAGCACTTCTGCAGCCTCAGGTCAGATTTGCAGATGCAAAAACCTAACCTTTGTCACTGAGCAAAGGCCCGAGACGAAAGCATTCTCTTTGCCTTCCGAGGATAGGAATGTATTTTGATCACAGTTAATCTGAGCCAGACTCAACAACACTTCCCAAAAGATAGAAAACTCTTCAATTTTATCAGTTATACTGGATATCTCTTAACTTCATTTCCTTTTGCTTATGTAGTTACTAATAACATAGATAAACTTCCTTTCCCTTTGGGGAGGGTGTGAGCACCTTCAGAAATCATTGTGAAATCCTTGCATAGCTGGGTGCCTACTTAGTTTCCTGGAGGTCCCAAGGCTATCCCCTGCTCTAAGGCAAGGACAAGGTATCCTAAGATGCAGTAAGTACTGCCTGAAATTCTCTGGCTTGTGTACTGGTGTTGGCCTGGGAGGCCAGAACAACGCTGTTTGGTCCTCAGGTTTATGAAGGTACAAAATGGTCCTTTATTAAAAAGAAGCATGGAATTACCAGGAAAATTATGATGAACTGAAGGTTGGTTTCATACCTCCAGCTGTGGCCCACACACTCCTGGTTACTTGATGTGGCTGGAAGGCTTCCCCATTAATGCTGATGATGGATTACCATTAAAGATTCCTGTAAACACAGGATATGTGTAGATATGTATGAGTGCGTGCATGTGTTATTATTTCCCTCAGCTAGATTCTCTCTCACAACAGTAAGCACTTGAGTTTTGGTTTTATTACAATACACTCTTCTGCCTATCTACAGTCATAATACCTCTGAACTTCAGTAGGTAACCAATTAGATTTAGGATGCACTTTTCTTAATTTGCCACACAGAACTGATATAATTTCTTCATCATTTTCATCCCTCAGCATAAGGAGTAATGAATAATGTCCTCAAAACAACAGGTAGCATTTCCTAAATCTTTATACATAATTGAAATTTCTAGTATCTTTTAAATTGTATTCTATCTGGATGTAAAATTGGTCCTCGATTTTAAAGAGTCTATCTTCAACATTTGATATTTGATAGATCCTCGTTGTTGGCAGCAAGAAATGTCTCTTTGCCTTGTATATACTCAGGCTTAAGTAATATCTTTCTAATTGCTTTTTCCCTTTAATTTAACTGTAAATGAGGAAAAATTGTGGCATAATTTGGAAAATAATTTCCTATCCTAATTTCTTACGGACAGCATCCTGCAGCTTACGGATTTCTGACTGACCAGTAGTTTGAATGTGTTAAAAATTCTCAATGCAAAAAATAAGGAAGACAGAAATGAATACTGTGTTCTCAGCTGTTTCCTAGACCAATCTGGGCGGAAAAGAGCATAATTTCATTATGTTTTACAGTGGTTGTATGAGGCTACCTATAACAGATCCTAAAGGATATACAGCACTATTTAGGTGCAAGTACTGATAAAATTTCAGCAATATTCTCTTACCTCACATACTACATAGATGTGCTAGACCTCTAATACACTTCTTGGCATAGTATCTCTTTACTGAACACATATTCTTTCCCTAGCTCCCTAGGATATCAAAGTCTGAAGCATGGGGATTGTCCCAGCATGTCCAGAGGACCCCTTAATGCAGATGTAAATACTCGGGAGTGTGTAGTGGGATCTCAGCCCAAGTGGCATTGGATTTGAGCAGTGTGTCCACGGTTGCCTTGCAAAAGGGCGAGTCAGCTCCTGGTTTTTCTGCCTGCTGCTGAGGTGCAGAAAGTCAGAGCCTGACTATTTGAACATCTTTCATGGCATTGTGTTTTGCTGTCTGGTTTACTTTACTGTGCTAAGGACATTTTTGTTTTTTCAATTTTTAGTACAGATGGGACCATCAGGAGAGCTAGTTTCCCATAAGGAAGGATAAAGGTTACCAGCACAATAAAAATTAACACTAAATGCTGTACAATGCTCTCTAATCTGTCCTTCTGTACATTGTGGCCTATTAAATGTCACTCCAGTAGTTTGTAAAGAGCTCATAGACTGTAGCTTTACATTTCCCACAGAAAGCCACATTGTGGGTCACTGACAAGAGCAGCTGAGGTCTCACAGCTACCCAGGACTGACAAGGACAGGGATACTTTCAGAGGAACGCCCCCATAACCATGTCTGAGTCAAGACATAGGATGTAAAGGAGACACAGGATATTCTGTTCCTCCAGCCTCCCAAAATACTCCTTCCCAGGCTTGACCTGGCCATTACAGCTACCCGGGTGCTGGGCAGATGCCCAGAGGGTAGCTGTGACCCCTGCAAAGCAGCAGCCCTTGCATTCAGGTTTTGCTTCTGGCGTGGTAGGTTGAGTAAACAGCCATGCTTCACTGCAAAGGCACACCAGAACCCAAAGAACAAAACTATTTAAAGAAATCAAATGTAGCCCAAGAGAAAAATTTCCTTATTTACCTTTCAGGTGAGCATCTGAACCCAAGTTTTTCAAAATTATTTCTGCCTGCATGTGAAGCTGTAAGCACTGGTGCCCTAAAGGAAGGGGGCAAACAGAGGGTCATGCATCCACAGATCCCAAGGCCAGGAATAAACACCGCAGCCCACCTCTGCTCCTTCATAAAAAAGGCAGAGCTGAGCATTTTAAAATTTTGTATTTTATCAGATGATCAATTTTAAACAGCAGCTTGAGCTTGAAGTAGTCATGTACAGGAAAAAATGGAATTAATTTGTTTCTTTTTTTCTCTTCCCTGTGCCACTCAAGTGTTGTTTCAAATAGGATTATTTTGTCATTCAAGTTTCAAGGTTAAGATTTGCTCCTATTTATGACTCTAAAATCCTTCAAACCAGTAAACTATCACAGTAACTCCAGAAATATAATGAAAAAACGGAACTGAGAATTGAGAATCCTGTGGACCACGAGGAATGGAATATATTAACATTCACCTCTAAATGCTTTTCTCGGTTGCTTATATATTAAAATATAATAATAATAAAAAAAATCCTTGAAGCATCTATGCGATTGCATGTTGGTCTCCTTTTGGGAAACACAAATTACTCTTTATATCTCTTCTCTGTGAGGGTCTGCAGCACAACAAAAGCCCAGTAAACAGTGATGAATGGCTCTCCCTTCTCATTGGGGGAGCGGCTTTGGAGTGCCCACATGCTAATCCTGCCCTTACCTGGCTGAAAGATAAATCGGGGAGGTGAAATTCTCTGACTTTCCCCCCCTCCTCTGGCTAAATGAGTCAGTTCTGTTCACATGTCAGTTAAAGTATTTTGTTTTCCTCTTTCATTTTTTGCCTTTGAAGAGAGAGTAAATTGCAACAACCCATGCCTGTTATTAAGACCTGAAGAGAAAATGTTTAAATTAAAGATTGTACAAACATTCAAGCAGCAGTGTAATAAGCTCCATTTGGGAGGCAATGTAGCAAGTTTTGTATTTTTTATGTGGTTCATTACTTAAAACTAAATAACAATTGCTAGTTTTATTGCTGCCATTTCACAAATGCTGGGATTTTCTCTGTTGGTGTTGAAATCTAGTATAATTTCAATTTTTTTTCTCCTTGACATTTTACTCTACTAGTTTAATATTGATCAGCAGATACATATTGTAATCTCTGCTATCTGCAAGCTGTAACAGAGCAAGAAAACACAAAAAAATCCTCTGGAAAAAGCCTAACCACACTGGTTTTATTGTAATATAAGGCTTGCATCTGAGACTACCACATCATCCCTCTGGTTTTATTCCACTTTTTACCTTGTGGGAATTACTTAATGATGGGAGGCCTTTGCTAAAAGGCAGTGTGGTGTTTAAACAGTTACACCAAAATTCCAGCTAACTGTACTTATTATTTCTGAAAGGACTGTAAAAGGAAGTGCCATGTTCCAAAGCTGCTATTTTGAAATATGTTAGAAACAGAGTAAAGGACCAATTTTATCACCTGCCCATTTGTCTGTCTATACATTTCTGTCTGTCTATTTACTTCTCAGAAGCTCTTTTCATTCCAGTCATCAGAAAGAAAATTACACTTTTTCCCTTAGAAGTGTTTTTTGCACCAACCACTTGTCACAGCCTCAAACATTTAAACAGAGCCCCCTGACAGGGATGCAGTATTACTTTGGCTTGGGTTATGAAATGGAATGCCATGAATGGCTGCCTGGAATAGCCTCTCTTTCATGCAAGATGCTGCAGGTGACCCAAGGACAGTTTGTGCCTTTCATGAATGTCATGTCGGTGGAAAAGTAAAACTTCAGCACAAGCCAAACTAGCCAGGGGACTTGGATAGAAGAAAATATTTCAGGATCTCTGTTGCCTTCTTGTTGGCTGGGACTGTAGGAAAGACACGAGGTATGCACAGGGAAGTTGGGGGTATGTTTGGGTGCAGAACCTGGCAGGAGAGCCAGATGGTGCCAGGAGGTGCCCAGAAGTAACACCCATTCAACGTCAATTACTTAGCAAGAAGGAGATGGCTTTTATTCAGGTGGTTTATTCAGAAGTGAGAATTCCTGAAACCACACAACTTTGAGCAAATATTCTAGAAGGCTTTTGGAGTCCCTCCTACCATTTTTATCTTCTTGTTGAAATCTCACAGCTGGTAATCCCATAAATCTTCTGAAAAAGAAAATGTTTGTTTGTTTTTCCAAAACTTTTTTCAAATACTGCACTAGCAAAATTTCTCAGAAGATGTTCCTTTCCTGAAGCCTTCAGTGGAAAAAATCCTAAGAAAGCATTATTTGATGTAGTACAAGAGATCATGGTTTGGGAACTACTAGAATAAACAATTTTAGGCAAAGAGAGAATGAATGAACAAAGACTAAGAATTTTTTCTAGCTAAAAGGCAGATAGGCCAAGAGAGAGACCCAGTGCTTCTCTGCCCTAGGAATAACAAAGTCATTACTCACAGGACTTCTCTGGACTGGAAATCACTTTAAAAATGCAAAGTGCCTCGTCACAGTCCCAGAACAGAACAATTCTTGCTGCAAGGAGCTATCAACTTCCTTTGCAAAAAAGATCTTGGCATTCGGGATAGTCTATAAACACCAAGAAGAACAAGCTGGGAGTGCAACCAAAAGTACAAACCCATTCTTGCAAAGTACAGATGGGGCCTACAAAAATACCAAACCAGAAGGACTGAATAAGTAAGTTACTCCTCTCTCTCACCCTCTCCCCCTCTATCTGTGTCTGTTTTTAACCATCCTGAGCTTTAGAAATGCCAGCTTTTTTAATCTCTAAAACCATCTGTGTAGCTTTTCTCAGTGGTATCCTTTCACTTACATCCTGTGTCACTGGTTTGTCTGTCTCTCCTGATGTTGATAATGTTGTTAGCAGCTTCTCTTGAAGTTTCCTATGAGCATATTTTGAATGACAAAGAGGTGTAGGGGGAAGGATAGGCAATGAAAGCAAGCACAGAGCTGATTTATACAGCCTTGTGCATATCAAATAGGTTTAGTTCTGTTTTGGTCTATTATTCTTTAGCAGCAAAATTTTTAACCACTGAGAATTTTGCAAGAATGGGTGACATCTCCCCAGCCTCTTCCCCTCTGTCCTGCAGCAGCCTCCTCAGGGAGGACCTCAAGGCACTGTAGAAGTCTGGCTATTGTGAAACCGTTGTTGTTTATGCAATTATTTGATAAAAGTCTCCATGATGCTTTCTAAAGCTGCATAAGAAAAGGGCCCTTTGGTTAACCACCTGAGACAGGGGATGCTCTTAAAATCAGGGTGGTTGTCATTTTCTTCTTTTTCGGAACAACAAATTAACTGTTTAGTTGTCATGTAATCCTGCTATTTAAACAATATTTCCAGGTTAATAATAATTCCTTCCTTCCACACTTCTCTCTGTGTCAAGTCTTTCTTTTTGCAAAGGCTAAGTGCCCCAAAGGCACTTAACTGTAGCCGAAAGTCTAAGGGCACTAAAATCCCTTTATTTCCCCCACTCCTCCAGGAATCCACACTAGCAGTTTTCCTTGAAAACAGCACATTTTTCTGTTTATGCCTCTCTGGTGCAGAAACTCTGCTGGTTGTATGAGGAGTGGTTAATTCCACAGTTAACCTCTCTCGATCTTCCTGCCACGGCAGATGAGTAGGCCTCAAGATCAGGAGGCCAGGGAATAGGGTGGTGAAGAAGCTATCAGCTCTAAAAATATATGCTGTTTTGTTCTGTTCTGTTCACACCACACCATTTCCATTCCATCCTCCCTTCAGCCCTTGGCAAAATGAGCAACTCAAACAACTGCAGTCGGACAGCAACTGTGTCAGGGCTGTGCAGCCTCCTCCAGAGAGGCAGTAAAATGGGAATGGCAAAGCCGTCCAGAAGAATTGCTATGCACTATCTTTGGCACTGATAATCCCTGTTTCAAAGGATAACAGAGGACAAGACCCCTTTTCAGTCTCTCATCCCGGCACTGGGAGGTCTGTGCACCCCCGGAGCAGGACTGTGCTGCCTGAGGCGCTGCTGGCAGACAGGCAGCAGGCGGCAGGAGTCCTGCCCAGTGCCAAGCTTACAGGCAGCCCCTCGACTTATCCTCCCATCCCTGTAGCACCAGCAGCTAGGACAGATGTTAACTGCTGCATGTGGATGTTGCTCCAAGCCCATCTCCTTGCTGCTCCTGGCAGGTGTGGAGTGTCACACTATGTCTCAGCCTGTATTTTCCCTGCAAAGAAATAGACATTTCTTCAAGGAACTAATAAACTAGCTGCTTTCTGTGTGTTCAGCTGGCTACCTGCTGATGAATACATAGACAGATGAGGAGAGATTTGACCAGTGTTTTCTCCATCTTGGGTATTTCCAAGTGTCCTCAGATGTTCCTGCTAACTGTTAGGCACTGCAGGCTGGTTGGACAGGCCAAGGACTCCTCACTCTCCCTCCTCTACATATCTCTTTCCTTTTTTTCCCCCAAGATTTCTAATAAACTTTGGAAACTCCTTCTATCTCACTGGCTAGGAAATATGGAAATTCTCATGCGAATGACTTACCACAAGGTCTTCAAACTCAGCTACCCAGGGAAGTCAAGACTGGCTTCAACATCAGGGTCTCACAAAGGGTTTTCTGAGTCCCCTTTCACAGCAGCAGAAACTTGGGACGTGGCTCAGGAACTGACACCTCCTAAAATATAATGCTCTTCTCTGTCCTCAGCAATCCATACACTTTAACAACTTGCTTCCTAAGAAGTCTTATCCAAACAGGATAGTTCAAAGCTGCAATTATTGCACAAAGGGGCTGATGCTCAGTCTTCACAGTATTCCATAATTGGAACAAGCCCTCTTTGTAGACCAAGGCACAAAATCGAGGCCCTGAGACCTTGCTGTTCTGACATACTTAGAGTCCTTACAATCCTCCACTGTCAAAAGTCCGTGACCTTTTTCCTTGCTTCCCATTCACCCCCGCAGTCTAGGTTTTTGCAGTGAAAAGATCCAGCTCTTCTCACAGACATCAGAGAGTGCAGAATTTCAACCCTCAAATTTGCCTCCACACTGTGTCTTCAAACACCTGTCTGATCTTTCCTGACAATACCATTGTTACAAGCCTCCAATTGTGTAGTTATCAGTCATGCACTTAATTGGAATGTGCTGGTTTAAATACAGCTTCTATTTGCATGCCTGTCATTGTACTTCTACAGCTAACGGTGAATAAAAGAACTGTTGCTCAGCAGTTAGCAAAATTGATTTCACTAGCACAAGTTCTTTTTAAAATTCACTAGACATCTAGTTCATTAATGTTTTGTAAATTTTTGCACAGCCTGGAAACGTTCTGCTATCACAATGTTGTGTTGGGCAATACAAATCCCATGCAACCGCTCCTGTAACTTTGCTGACTGGTCCTTCCCTTCTCCTGCAAAATTATACTCCTAGCTCTGATGTGATGTCCCCAAACCAGCAGAGCAGGTGGATATATCTTTGGTGTAGAAGGGAAGGAGATGGATCATTTTCCTGTAAAAGGCAAGTATTTGCATTTGTTTCTTGACAATTATCTCAGCAATAATTCATCTGGTCAAAACAAAGCTGAAAAATACAAGTGCAGAAAAACACAGCTTTCTGGACTGCTCATCTGTAGCTAAACAGCAAAATTTTTCCTGGTTTCAGCAGTGCAAAGTCACCCAATTACTGATTGTGGGATACAATCAGTATAAGATTCTCCTCCACTGACAAAGCCCAAACTCAGAGCAAGTGCTTCACCAAAAGGATATTTTATTTTCTAAAATGAAATTTCTCCCATTTGAAAGAATTTCTCCAGCTTAACGTGACATCATGTTGTTCCCACAATGCCGATTAATACCTTCTTCTGTAGAGCAGGATGGAGAAGGACAATGAGATCCGAGGAAGTGCAGTAGGGCCATGGTTTCCCAGCCATAGCAGAGGGCAAATGAACTGTTCTTTAGGCAAGTTACCAGAAATCAAAAAAGGGAATGGAGAGACCTGCCTTGGGCTGAGTGACAATACAGGGATGGCCTGAGAAGCATGGGACAGTTAAGCACAAACCAGAGACCACAGTTTAAAATAGCTTTGACTCATCTTATCATCTTAATTTTGAGCTTTCCAGAAGCCAGAGGGGCTTACCAGGGATGCCCCAGTGACATCCCAGCATGATTCCTGCTGCACCAGGACCTCCCATGTGCTGCAGCCGCATACTACCACGTTCAGCCCAGACACTTCACCCTGAGCAACTTCCATCCACCACACTTGGTCATCTCAGGAGCAACACCAGCCATTTCACTGAAAAAAACTTGGCTCCTCAAGCCAAGCTGGGTTCACACAGGGAAGGCAGTGGCAGGCACCACACAAACACACAGGTGGCCAAAAGTAGCTTAAGTCCAAAGAGAATTTGAGGTCAGTGCCTGCAACTGGAGTGCTGCTGACAGGCTTATGAGTCAATAAACTCTGTGAGGGGCAAAAACTGTTACCATTCTTCAAAAATTTGGGTCCTAAAAAGCAATGATCATGCTAGGACGATAAGGGGACGAATGTATCAGGATCTGTTCTTTCTGCCTTGTATTTGAAGCCTGTAATGCTCACTCTCTTCAGACCCAAGGGTCTAGTTTGCCTTTTCAATTCATAATTCCCTAATATAGATACAGTTCATAGAATATTTGAGATCCCCTATCAGAATTTAGTGCTGTTATCTCACTGATGTCTAATAGTTGTGATAACTTCTATATGTTCATCTGTAGAAGATAAAAGCACACAGGCACTTGGCAGTGAGAGATTCTTGGACTTGAGAGCATCTCAACAGCTCTCAGTACTGAAATCTCAGAGCCGGAGTTCAAACTAAGGTTTTAAAATACTGAACAACTTTATTATTCTTCTGTTTGTTTCATTAGAGGGAAAATGCAAGTTTTTTCATGTCGAGTTACTGATAACAGAAGCTGGCTAGTGCCGAATGCCCTGCTGAATTCACAGTGGGGCTTTTGGAATGGGATTGTACAGCAACAAATGCCAACTGCTTAATGTCTCACTGAATTATAGATTTTTGGAAGACTGTTTAATAAGAAGGAAAACAGTTAAGGTGGTTTCCACCTAATTTTGCGCATGTATAAAAAGCATGGGACTGACACTTACAACATAACTTAGGAGGATTAAATTACTGTTTTACTCTCCTTGTAAATCTGAGTCCTTAATAATGCATACATTACCCCCACTTATATTATGCATTAAGATATAATTAATACTAAAAAAAACTGGCAGATCACTTTTTAAAAAAACCTAACACTTTTTATTTTTTTATAAGCAAATAATTCTTCTTATCCTCCATGTCTCAAGATTTTTCCTCCAAAGGTGTTAATGCATTTCACAAGAGGAATGACAGCAGTAAGTTCCTTTGCTTTGTACTTCATTTGTATGTATGATTCTGTGTTTACCATTTAAATTCAAGTAATTTGAATTAGGCTACAGCATGCAGCTTTAAGCAGTTCTGCACTGGTGAAACATGAGGAGGCCCTAGTTTGTTCAGGATTCCATCCATCACTGGGGTGGGAGTCACCTTCTGCCACAGTAGGTATGCTCAGCATGGTGCACAATTAATGCCATAGTGTTCTTCTGGATTTATGCAGCATTGCCTTCTGATGGGTTCCGCTCTCAGTGGCTGAAAAGTTACACCAATTTTATACAAACTCCTGCCGTTTCCACCAGCTCACGATTAAAGCGAACTGTCTGCAAGATTAAGCTCTACAGAAAAGAACAAGTAAAATAAACGAGAGGGCATCCAGCATCCTGCTAATTATTGTGCTTTTGCATGCGCACACAGTCTGTGTGTGGGTGCGTACGTGCGTGTATCTGCTTTCTTATTAGCAGCAAGGCCACTACAGGAACTACTTAATAGTAAAGTCATCCAGGATTTCCCTGCTTCATCTGCTAACATTTTTGCTAGACTTTAACCTGTTGGACTGAATTATTCTAGGCAGATTTTCCTGCAGGCTGTACACTTACAGAAATATCCAATTTCAGATTGTTGGTTTTTTTCTTTTGCTAAGAACAAGTTTAAGGAAAAAATAAATATCCTGGCCTCATCTTGAAAGGTTAACAGGCCATTTGCTACTCCTGTGCAAGTCAACCCAAATTTGACCATGTTACATGCCTTCCTGAGGTCACAGTCCAAGCACAGGAAAGTAGTTAAATTCCTCAAAGAGTCTGTGCTTTCAGGGCATGGTCCCCACTGGGGTGCCTCGGCATCGCCCAGCAGCTGCTGTCCAAGGCTGCTGCTGCTCGGCTGGAGACAGTGACCAGGGCTGACAGCACAGCCCCCGCTTGGCTCGCTCTCGGTGGCACTGTGATGAAACTGCTCTCTTCAGCTAGAGCCAAGGTGGGCTGCCCACGGATCATTGGCTATGGAAGGGGTGACACATGAGCCTGTGTCTGTCTATGGTGTGTTTGTCTCAAAGAGTTTGGGAGGCACTTTGGGGCTCCAGCGCTTTCCCTATCACCAAGTGGCTGTGATGGCTGCTGCCAAGGCTTTGCTAGCACTGAACCACATAAAGGCTGTGGCTAACTCTATCAGCTTTCCACAAGGGTAATTAGCAGAGATCTTTGATGGCTGAAATTAGTGGCACCTCTGGACTACAGTCTTCCTTCTTTTTTTTCCACCTGAAAAATTAAGATAACAATGTCCTTTGATCTTAGAGAGGGAAAACAGAATTCAATGCTATTTGTGAGTCACCTGAAAACAATAGCAGTGCCTGCCACCAAAAAGCTGCTGATGGAATTAATAATTATGTATCCAGATCACAGCTTGAAGAGAGTGCAATACCCAAGACATGCGGCCATGTGCTGAACTACGAAGATAAAACAGAATATTAAAAAGCTTCCCAGCAAGTGATCCTAATCCATCCCAGCCACCTGTGGGTAAAAAACATGTAGCTGTATGATGGAGCACTCATCGTAATGCGAACAGAACTCAAACGTGCACAGGCAAGCTTGATTCTGGTATTTCCTAAATTCTAAGGGCTTGATTTTGTAAACAATCATATCCTTTCAATGTATATTTTTGAATGTGATATATGTATATGTCTTGTGTACAAATACAGGTATGAATGCACACTTTGTTCCCTGATTTGTCTTTCACCTCACTCTGGAAAAAAAAATATTGCCTACACCTTATCGGAGGGAGGGAGGGAAGGAAGGCAGGAAGGCCAGAAGGAAGGAAGGAAGGAAGGAAGGAAGGAAGGGAGCAAGCCCCCTCTACTCGACCTTTTAGAGTGAACAGTACAGTTAGTGATCTCCAGTGATTTAAACAAAGTAAGGGATTAAAAAAAGTGCTTATTTGCATGCTCAACCTACTTGCAAAGCCAGACATATTACGTGCCTGGACATATACTTACCAATCTGATTATCATAGCAATCTCAAAATCTTGATCACACACTAAATTGGTGCAACTGTCATGAATATCCTTGGGTGCACAGTTGCTGATGCCAGTAATTTCAAAGTTCAGCACATCTTTAATTTCCATATGCTGAAGACACCAGGGCAATCACTTTCAGCTTTAGAGATAGTTCATCCTGTGCAATTTGAAACCATCTCAAAAGATTAGTGTTTGCGGCACTCCTAAAAAATCCCCAAATTGTGCTGTTTGGTTTAGCTACTTGGAAATTCAGTCTTGGGATACATTCAACTCTTGGTTTTGCGGCAGGACAGCAGCAGCAGATTAGCCATCTGCATCAGAAATGGCCAGCTGTTGTAGCTAAGGCAGCAGCAACACATAGGGGAACAGTTTGAAAGAAGAGTCCAAGTGCAGAGCTCCCCAAATATGTAGCTCCACTGACTGAAAATCAGCAAGACATTCACTATTCACAGTCACTGCCACAGTGGCCTTTCTGTGTTTCGCAAGTTGCAGAGGAGAGATTTATTCTTGACTGGCAGCTCTGCAGAATCTGGTTAACACGCTGCAAAGTATCTCATTAGTGACCACCCCAAACACTGCATGGACATCCTGGGTCTGCTGCTCACAGGGTGTTTGTGGCAGAGGACACCTATGACATACACCAACCTAAAGTACCACATTTACGGGAAGTGAAGAAAATACCATCTCAACATAAATTTTTTCTTGCGAGAATTCTCTAACCAGTAATGAAATGGCATTAATGAAAATGTTCCATAATAACTCATTACTCTAAACACGGTAATGATTTAGGATTACTAAGCAATTTGCACAAATTAATTGGAGGTACTAAGTTAAATGCAGTTTTCTGCTATTGAATCAAGCCAAGCCTTTGGGTCAGGAAGAATTCACAAATACCTGTAGCAAATACATCCCCGCCTTGCAGTCCTGATGTTCTCTCCAGCACTAAAACATCCAGCATTTGAAGCACAAGTGACATAGCAGTGCTGGACTAGTGTACTTGTAATAGTGCAAATTACTGCCTAGGTAGTTTGTCCAAAGTTTTCCAGTGAAACCTATAATCCAATATGTTTGTGTAAATCCTAAAGTCACCTTCATTATTGGGAAGGGGAAAAAAAAGGAAGTAGCTTTCCTTTTGGACAGGAAGTAAAGCTTACCTAGTAAACACCAGTGAGGATTTATTATCTAAATGAGTTCTCCCCGTGGTGAACTTCTCAGTGACCTGCCTGTCGATACTAATGAAATCAACCCACCTTTCTTGTTTTGAGCACTGCCTTTAAATTCCTAATTGGGTCCTTACGGCCATGTACTATGCCTTACCAGGCAAAGCTCACATCTCTTAACGAGTTTAGACTTTCTCAAACTTTGAAAAAGAGTTCAGTAGCTACCTCTAAAATTGGTGAGGGCAATAAAGTTAAAAAAAAAAATAAAAATAAATCTCCTTACTTTATCTGCCTGAAAAAATTCTTGGTATTCCTGACATAAATGCCACAGATATTTCAAAGGTGAAATACAGACAATTCATTGCAAGATTCCTTATCAGAAAGATCATATTCCATGCCAAAATAATGAAAAAATTTTAAACCTAAGTAATAAAAGTGGGCAGTGACAACACCTACAAATCAAGAATATTTTCGCAAGCAGACAACTGCTGATTGAGGTAGAGATTACACTAGTTTCCTGCTTCACTTATTCTACGTAAGTATAAATGTAATATGAGGGTATGTTTTTACAGTTATTTGGGTCTATAATTGACATCCCCTTCAGCAAAGGATTAATTCATCAGAAGAAAATGAAAATACTCTAATGGTGATATAGATTGTTTGAAATATAATGATTTTTCTGAGTTGCCAAACACCTTATTCCATTTGTTGCTGTTACAAAAGCATGTATAACATGAATTAGAGAAAGAAAAGGAGGCTTGTATTCACATCTGGACTTCTAACTGTTACCATTTAAAAGGGCTGTGAGGTACCTGTAGGTACAACTCATTCTTTTGTGACCAGTGCGTTTAACAGTTTATTCGTCTTGGGGAGAGTTTATTTGTTATTTTGCAGGCCGGACTGCACTGGAACTTTGTGGGTTCCTGTTCTCAGCGCAGTTTGATTTCCTGCTGTCTCTCTTCATCACCTTTCTCCTTTTGTAGATTCCCCTGCTTCCCTCCTGCTTGTATCTCTGAACAGTGGGCATGCTTTTCATTCTAAAAATTACTCCTACTGTGAGCTCACTTAATGGGATTGCACATTCGTGATTTTTCTCTTCAGTGGGTCTTTCAGCTTTTGATGAAAGAGTTCAGGTGTGTCCTGGTCATTGCTGCTTTCCTCCAAAATGAACTTCATTTACCCTTTTTTTCCCTGCTGCCTCCTTGTCTCATGGGTTCGGAAAAAGCCAGTGTTTCTGGTAGGCTGTACATGCAGATACTCTTGAATTCTCACTCTCTGCCCAGGAGACCCCCCCACACACATACTGTTCATGGTAAATACCTGCTGGGCCTGTTAGCCAGCACCACTGAGACATCACACTGGGGGTCCTGTGTAGGGAACAATTTCCAGGCTTAGGACTATCATGGAGACACAGATGTCACTAGTTTTTGGGTTCCTCACCACAGCACCTGGGTGCTCCCTCTACAATGGAGCTTGCTTCTGACAGGCCCTATGGTGGTGCTTCTGGCCAGGTGTTGCGTTGTAGCCCCTCTGCACAAATTTACTTTGATGCCCTAAAGAAACATCACTGCTGGTCTTAAGAAGCAGTATCACTTCTCAAATGACAGCTTGTGGCTATTCTTCATTGTGCTATATCAGGCAGTTAAAGCAGGGAAAATTGCTACCTATTTCTTTTCTACCTATTGAACATACCACTCAGTGCCACACTGGTGGTAACTACAGCCTGGTAAAGCACCGTAGTTATCTGTGCATAATTTTTATTCTGCTCTTTTGGTCCTTCCTTCATTCACTGTGAATGAATGCTCCTTAGTCAATGCTCAGTTCTTCCTCAGCCTAACATGCTTGCACAGGATGAAGTGCTTGATGCACTGCATCTCTCAAAATAAATATTGGAGCCTTGAAGCAGAGATATTATCCTTTCACCCCAGCTTTTACTTATTCCACAACAATGCTATTTCCATGGGGTATTGCAGTGTTCTTTAAAATGCATAAATGTGGGTTTCATTTCAGATCTTTCAAAGTCAGGAATATGTTCCTGGGAAAGCAAAGGTCTCACAGTGAGTGCAGTGCACAGGGATCACTGTGATTAGGCAAGTTTCATTCCTGGGTATTGAGAGGTCTGGACTGCAATGCCCAAGTTCTAAATAGGAAATTAAAATTACAGTAGCAGTATGCCAAGTGGAATCCTTTAATTCTCTTAGATATCCTCCTACTGTACCTGTGCATTTATCTTCTTTACCAAAAAAAAATCTTTTCTAACAATTAGGAAGGTGAAGTAAAATTAGAATGTGGAAAATGAAGGATAACACAAGGAATCTCAAATAATAGTTCCTTCCTTTTCATCCTCATGGAGCGATGTGCTCTGTTGGGATGAAGGTGAGGGATTGTTACTGCCCTTGTTTGTACAAACATAGGTAGAACAGTGTGGGTAGAGCCCTCTTCCACAGCCATAGAGAGATGTGAGTTCAGGGCTTTCTGCCCATGCTTAGACAACACCTTTCCTAAATAATGTTCTTTATGGGAAGAGAGTCAACAGCTACAGTATCAAGCACCTCACAGTACAGTGCAAAGAAATAAACTTGGAACTGTGAATTATATGTTAGTTGTCATCTCCAGGCCATATATTCAGAGAGTTGTTTAGCTTATCCATTGGTTTCTGAAAGGTCAAAATTAAAATTGGATGTTTCCACCCCCTTAACAATAGTATTATAAATTTTGGTGTGATTTAAGGGCATCTAGCCCTGCTCTCTGCAGGCCTAGGGTGCAAAATTACAATATTTTGTCTTTTGTATGCCAATTACCTTAAAAGTAGTATTGGTGTAGTGGCACTATTTTTGAAACCCTCTACTAGAAGGGCTTGGGACCACAGACTCCGTTATCAGGCTTTTACATTAGCCAGGAGAAAGTAACTACAAATATAAAGGTATGAGTTGTAATGGGGTCAAGCTCAGAAGAGGAAAAGCCTCTACGCTTCATTGCATTCTCAGCTGCTGACTTTAAACAGCACCCATTTTAAGGGATCACTCCCTGGGGCTCTGTGGACTGTGGGAGTAAGAAAGATGTCTGAGGATACACATTTCAGAGAAATAGCAAGGAGGCCTTTGGGACCACAAATATAATGAGCTGAACTCACCTGTGTGATACTGGTACAACCTCCTTGGATCTCAACAGCTGGCACAAGGCCATAGGAAGCAAAGAGTTGCACTTTGCATGTTAGCACTGAAATTTGTTGCTCCAAAAGGAACTTGTGAGAAGTGATGATGACAAGGTATAAAGCTTATTTTGAAAAGAGAAGGATTTTTGGAATCTAGGCTAGAGGCTATGACAAATGAGAGTGATATCAAGATTTAATAGCTATAGAAAGATAAGAAAAGCTGAAGACGTGATAAAAGAGACTTGTACAGTAGGAAGCTGACTGCTAGCATAGTACCACATGAGGAAGCTAAGAATACTTTACTGCACAATTAAAGTTACAAAGGATAAGGGAAAAGTAGCTTAATGTTCTTCAAGTCAAAGCTAAAGATGGTGTACATGATCAGAAACTATACCATTCCTTCTTAGAAACAAGATTTAGTGGAGATTTTTAATAAGGCTGCTCTGTAACATTCTGCTAAAATAAGCACTGAAGAATCAGGTTGTCCTGGTTTTGTTCAGAGATGCTCTTGTCTTTTTACAGAAAAGCTTTCCCTGTCCTTCCACAAATTGTTATTGTCTGTCATTGGCCACTACCACTTAAAAAGCAGCATGTTTTTCTTAAGTGCTTTTTGTTCGCAGAGCACCTTGAACCTAAAAGAAACGGAGGCCTTTAGAAAGCTAATGGAAGTTTAAGGAGCTCAACACCTGTGAAGAGAAGGCTCTGGTTTTCTAGCTTCTCTCCACTCCCTTTTAATCTACCTTTAATAAAATATCATGTTGCATTGCTCACAGTAATGTACACACACAGGACCCTGGCTGAGCAATGCTTCTCATCTTTTGTTTCTGATGTTTGTGACACACCCCTTTACTTTTGTTTCAGAAAGCTGAGAGGCAAAAGCAAAACTTTCTGTAACAACACAGAAAAGACAGGAACGTGAAAAGCTGTACAACAGATTCAGAATAGGCAGCCAACTGATGACTGCTCCATTCCTGGATTTATGCTGAAATATGAGGGAGAGTGCCCATGCATTTGTTGAATGCATAAAATCTATGAGGCTGTCTGTCAGGTGGGAATCAGTCAGGAAGCCTGGAGCAAGGATACCCATAATTATCCACCAAAAACATTGCAATAAGCAGCAGAATATTTTATTTGCCGTCAATCCTACAAAAAGTCTTTTATAACATCTGTGTCAGCAGATTCCAGGTCCCAAGAGGTGTCACATTTTGAAAGCAGCAGAGAACTCAGTAAGGGTTTGTGTTGTGTTTGTCAAGTACATACTGTGGAAAACCTCACTGGTTTAATGAAGTTATAGAAGGAAAAGGACATTACAGTTCTGCCTGTGTTTGAGGCATTGTTTCTCAAGGTGAGTTGGACTTTCATGATGATGCTCATTTAATTTTCACTGTTAGTAATTCCTGTTATCTATTAGTTGTACTTCAATAGCAGCTCAACTCTTTGAACAGCTCCCTCTCATCCTAGTGCTCTTCAGTGTGCAAATGCCTAAGAAAAGTCACCTCCCTTTATGTGTTAAGCTGACACATAAATCCTGGGAAAGGATGTGCTGGTGGGTGCTGCACCATGCAGTCATTTCCACCAGCAGAAACCCACACCAAAACTTCCACACAGGGATGCTGTCAGTTTACAAGCTAAGGCTCTTTCCATGAGCTGCAACACCATGGCATACCTACATCACCTCTCGGTACAAGCTGGCTCCTATCTGATGAGTATACATCCTTGTCACATCCTTCTGCACATTCAGTTCAGGAACTAGGCTGAAGGAAGCCAGTATTTCAAAATTAGCCATGCCTACTAAGAGGTTTTACCAGAGTGGAGTGCTCTAACATTGTCAGGAAGTTCAGTTACCAATGCTATTTACTGGAACATTGCTTTTGGCACCCAAGACAGCTGTTGCTCCTTCTCTATCTGATATTACGTGGTGCATCCATGTTAGTAAATAGGGATCATTCTCCAGCCCTGAGATCCATTGGCACAACACCGCTCTCATTTTTATGGCTACGTTTCTTTGCAAAATGGTGGGTCACATCTGACCTGCAGTCAGGCAGGTCCTCAGCCTGTGCTAACCCTTGGGCTGTGTCTGAAAGCTGGGAGAGATCCTAACTGACATAGGTCAAAACCATATCAAGGACCTTGTAATGTAAACTCCAGTACGGATAATCCCAGGCCAACACGCAGACCCATGCCCTGGCCTGGTTCACTGCCACAGAAAAAGCCATATAATATCAGTAGCTTAAAAATCTAAACTTTTCATTTTGGTGACTGTAAATATAAGTATCTCACCTTATCTCAAAGAAGTTGGAAAACACAGCTCATCATTTGCATTCTGAGTACTTGTATCTCTTAATTTATTTCTCCTGCTTTGATAAACTACTCTGAGGTCAATAGTATCTAATTCAGCTAAACTGTGTCATAAAGCCTCTCTTATGAATATTTGTAGTTACGATGTAATTATCTTAATATTGTCTCTGATGAGTCTCTTTCATAGATAGAGGTTTTGATTGACTGTATCTGTGCCTAAAAAGAAAAAAAACATAGCCATGCCTTGCTGAAGCTTTTTTCGCTGACTTTTTCATATGGTGCCTGCTCTACTGGAGCTCTGTAAGCGGTATGTGAAGCAAAAGATTCTGCTTGTCAGCCTGCTTCACAGATCCACTGAAAATAAACACATCAGACATTGAGCTGAGCTAATGGCACACTTGCTTCTGGTTGCTCATTTTTGTTTCGGGTTAATGCTGTGCCCCTGCATGTACCATCTGGAGAGGGGAAAAAGATTTAATCAAAAATAAAAATAGCTCGTTTAGGCTTAAGTTTTTCTCTTGTACTATGAAGAGCAGGAAGGGAAAGTGAAAGGGTGTCATTTGCTGTGACCATTGAATAGAATAAGAGCAGTGAATGCCAGCAGGTCTGCTTCTCACCCATGAATCCAGCGCTTCATTTGTCTGGGGGAAAAAGCTCTGCACACCTTTCCACTGAACCTCAGCAGTGCTTCTCAGCATAAACAATAGCTCATATTGTTGAGGAGGCTTATCGAGAAAGTTATGTCAGTAATGATGGGGATTTTCAGCTGGCATTCTCAGGGATTTGTGAAGCATTTGCTGCTGGTAAGTGTGCTGATAAGCTGCTCGCTGATTAGAATATTCTATCTGCAGTGCAATCGGGCTTCTGTTTCCCTGACATGTCTCCTCTGTGTCTTAAAAATACCAGAAGCACATCAACAGCTTATCACAAGAAGCTTTATGAATTCAGAACATGATTCTTTTGCAAGATCGTTCAGGTTAGGTGTCAGCACAGACTGAAAAAACAAGGCACTAGCAAAAGGTGAACATAACAAGCATATCTCATAATCTTTCGGTTGTTATAGCCCTCATTCTCTCATTCCTGCACTTTTTGAATATTTGTAGCCTTCACTATCCTGGTGTCTGCTTTTGACTGCAGACTCCTCAGGGCAAGTGTGCCTTTGTGTCAGTAGTACACTCTACCCACTAATGGCACTGCACAGGCAGTAATGAGCAAGCTCATCACAAGCAGCCGCAAATCCAAATATCAGCAATAGTCTGGATGCTCTGCTCTGTATCGAGATGCTTAAAACAGGATCACCTGATAGCTTATCTGAATAATCACACAGGGGACTTGTATGTTTAACAAGTCTAATGCAAATCCAACAGCAGTCATGCAGGAGACTTTTCCATCCCCATCACAGTGTCTAATGAGAGAAGAGCCATAAAGGACTGCAGTGATGACTCCCACATGGAATGCTGACATGCCTAAAACAATCAGCATTGTCTGGGTTCACTGAAACATTGTGGTGGACACTGTGGGCTCTTGAAAACTTCACTTCTTCTCTTAGTAAACGTTGGAGAAGGCCAAGGAAAAATAGATGTGCACACCGACACACATTTGGCACTTGTAAATGTTGTTTACAGTTGCAAATATAAAATGTCAGCAGTGTTGAAGCCCTCATCTTAGGAGCTAATAGCTGTTCACTGTTAGGGCTTTCACTCTTTTTTTTATTAAAAGTTCTTAAAATTGGTAGAATTTTGCTTCAGAATTGAAACTGTTGTAATATCTTTGTAGTGTCTAGTAACTGAGCTTTCCTGTGTTGTCTTAACAGCAAATGTCTTCTTTGCGTTTACCATGTGTGTGTACAGAAAAACAGACTGACTCAGCCAGATAGCTGTGGTTTCAGTTTTATCTGCTATACTTTATCTGCTATATTTATATTTTAAATCATTTATGTAATTTTTGATATATCCAAATTCTCTGAAGCCTACAGGCTGAGAATTCACCTCACTCTCTACCTCTGAGAGTGCTGAAGTCCTAATTCAGATACATGGAATAGCCATGGGTTATGCTGTAATTCAAATAATTTAAGATCAGTTCCCTCTTTGTCTCTTCCTTCAAGCAGAGAGACCTTGGGCCAGTCCCAGGAGCAGTGAAGAGGATTTCCCGTGCCAGACCAGGAGTGACAGCCCCTATGTTGCAACAGTCTGGAGTGAATTCCCTTCTCTTCCCAGCCCTTGTGCAGAGCTCTGATGAGCGAGCTGACCTGCAGGCCTCCTCCAGCCAGGATATGAGGAACACACAGAGGAACAGACACCCTGATATGAGGGGCCCACAACCAGAGGAAGAAAGAGCCTATTTCTTCCTCAGTATAAACTAAAAATTTTTTTGTATTTTTGTTATGGAAACATCCCTGACGCTGGCAGTCGCACCCACACCACCTGAGCTAGGCCTGAGATCCCTTCATGGCTCCAGTGACCTATGGGTGCCCTGCTTGACTCCTTCTACTCACCACACTCACAGTCAGACCAGGTTTCCTTACCCAGGTTTCCCAGAACAGTCTCAGAAACCCCAGTCCTTAAAATAATTTAGTCATGGTGCAACAGCAGTATAAGCTCGAGCTGGTGCCTCTGAGGAGGACCCCTGAACATGGGAAACCCTGGGCTTTTATACCCTTACAGTCTGTGTGAGTGAGTCTGGGGTCTTCCAGCTGAGTCCTCAGTCCTCAGTTCCTGCCATGTCTCTGAGTGTTTGGTCCCCTGGCTGGGCCACAGGTCCCTCATGCCCTTTGTTGTGCAAAGGGTTGGCAGCAGTTTACGGCCCCTTACCTGGGGCTCCAAGCCACCCAGAGCTCAATCTGCAGCTCAAACTGCAGCTGCACCCTGAGCTACCTGCACTACATGTATTCTTCAACATTTTTTTTCTCTCAGACTGCTCAAGCCAAAATTTCCATGAACTGCAATATGGATTTCTGTTGCATAAAATATTTGGGGTCTGATAGATCACTGTTTGTGTGTCCGTTAGAGCACTTGTGCAGGAAGAACTTTCAACATAGCACCTCAAACCCACTTTTAAAATATTGGTTCTGTTTTTGAAAAACTTTTATATAGCTCTGTTCTAGTGTTGCCTTTCCCTGGGCTTAGAATTAAAAGCCGAACATGGTTAGAGGGGAAAAAAGGGTTTTACCTCGGTATTTATTCAAGGATCCTTTGGTGCATTACATCCAGGTAGAAAGCACCCCCGAGTGCACACTGAAAATGCACATCTGAAAGTGCCCACCAGGACGCTCACCCCAAAAGTGCACCTCCCGAACAATGCACGTGCACGCATGCACACACACATGCACAAAAAATGCACCCCCACAATGATTCGTGTATACAATTATAGACCTTGCAAATTAGCATATCTATCAAAGATTCCCCAGTGAGAGGCTCAAGAGAAGCCCCCATCTTGAGGAACCTTCCCCCTGGATGGGCCTATCTTAGTTTACAGAATGTGTTCTGGAGAGGACCTTGGTGTCTGGGGCTTTCTGACCCAACTGAGAGGCTTCCAAGATGTTCGGTCTCTTGGCTTAACGGAACTTTGGGTCTCAGTTAGTTATCAGACTTAGGGAACTACAAGTATGTGGGCTAAAAGCACTAAGGATACATGTAAAGCTGTATGAAAGGGTATATAAAAGGGGTATATGAAAAACCTAAAAAATCATCACTAGTGCCATGGAGATAAAAACCTTTCAAGAAGTTTTTTTTGTGAAAAAGTTTGTTTCATTTAGCTAAGAAGACCTTAGAGCCCCATGTATTTATTAGTGTATTTATTAATGGCAAGCACCTGTATCTGCAGCAGAGCCACAATAACAGCAGTGATATACCCTGAAGCAATTTAGCACAGCCAAAGTAGGGTGGGGGAGGACATGTCATGTCTGATTGATATGCAGACTTTTTTTGTGGGAATAAAACTAGGACACCTAGACTGCACAAGGAACTTTACATACTCAGATTTTCTCCCTCTGATAAACATTTTCACCTACTCAGTGGCTATAAGAAGAGTTTGGGCTCTATGTGCTTTTCTCATTTTGTCTGTGGTCTGGAAATATCTGTAGAACATCTGAGGGGTACTGACCTAGGTATAAATGGAATTCCTAACCATCAAACCCTTTCTTTTTCCCTTTGTTTTTAGTTGTAAGATCAAGGTCACCTTTCCATTTATAAGTTACCCCTATATTTAAACAAAAAAATACTTTTATTTTCCATAAAGCAGAGGGCTAAGTCCACCCTAGTGCTGCAATGCTGCTTCCAAAATGCAGGTATTTGTAAGCCTTGCTCCTTTTACTCCAAAGCACCTGCAGGCTGTGTATTTTATAGTTCAAACATCACCTTTTTCTGGTCCAGTATCTGACTCAGACTCATCCAGAGAATCCTCTCTCTCAGCCTCAGTGAGTGGCTCAACCCTGACTCAGACAGGGGCACAGTTGGGACCCCCAGACTAGGGGCTGTGCTCTTCTGCAGGGCTTGCTGCAGTGGAGGTACCCCAGGGTGCTTTTTCTACCAGGGATTCAACTGAGGCGTTGCTATCACTCACCCGTACCAGAAGGGATTAACCCCTTGCACTGCCTGACAGGCTCAAGGATGCCCTAATGCTGGCAGTTTGGACTGTCTCCCAAACTGGGTTTGGACTACCTCTGCTCCGGGCAAGTTGTGTTCTGTACAGAATAATCAAATACTTCTTGGAAATGGGAGAGGGAAAGGTGTAACTGGATGGTCTCTTCACGTGATTCAGCTCTTCTCTGAAAGCAGAAAATATGCGGTCTGAGATCCCAGTTATCTATGAAGTATTAATAGTCAATTCCCAAGAAGAGCTCGGGAGCAAGGTACTTAGAGCATCCCGCTGTTCAGAAACTTGAATGTGCTTTTCACATTAGCTTATCTCCAGCCAGGAAGAGCCTTCCCAAATGCATGGAGCCGTCCTGAAGGCTTCCAAGGGACAAACATTCTTTATACATATGCACTATTTGGTAGTGTTAGCTGTTGCCTGTCTTCATCTTCTCACGGTAGGGAAGAGAGACAGAGAGCCTCCTTGGACTCCACCTCGACACAGGCACATCTTTCCATGTCCTGGACAGGGAGTCTAGCACAGATATTGGGAATGCAGCAAGGTGGCTAGGAACAAGGCTCTGATCCCCAAACACACTTTTTGGCACCAGAAACACTTCTTAAAAGAGTTTTGAAAGCCTGTCAATGTTACGCCCATTTTATAAATGCTGGATAACATTTTTATGTTCCACTTTTCCTGTCTATATGAGGTGATTATTTCTAGATCCACATGACCATCAGTATATACTATCAGATTAATATTCATGCAAATTGCATTCAACAAGGCAGTTACCTGAGCTCTGCAACACCACCATGCACACAGCAATCATTTTTAAAAGAATAAAGGGTTTTCAGCTTGAATCCCATTGAATCAAAATTACTTGTCTACAAAAATGGATACTATGTTTCAGGAAACATAATTGCAAGTGCAAACTTAGCTACAAAAAGTTAGAGCTGGGTTTTTCACAATGACCACATGAATTTAGCTCTTGTTTTTTGTGAATTGTTGGCAAACTGCATCAAATTTTTTTCACTTCAATGCAATTCACTGCTAGAATCTATTTGTCATATAATTCAAGCATATATTCTTGATTTATAGTTTGTTCAGAGAAATTTATGGCAGCATTCAACATTCTTTGTTGAGCTGTATTGGTTAATATTGATTGATAGTGCATATCAGATGATAGTTTTCTGTTCCCTGATTAGATGACATTCTTATAGAAAGAGTTTTCCAATGCCAGTTCTAACGCTTTTTAATCCCAAAATTACTTTTGATGAGAATGCTCTTGTAATCATTCAAAATGTCACTTGTTTTCCACCTATCACTCTTATCAGCTAACATGTATCATAGAGTATTCAAACAAGGAAAATTTTAAAAAGTGAGCAAGTATATCTGAAACAAATTCTAATGGAATATGAATTTTTCACCTCCAAAAAGAAGCCCAAACTTATTCACATTGTTGCATACACACTCATAAGTCATAACGTTTCTGAACTGGGGATTTAATAAGTCTCCAAGAAATCCCCATAGGGGCATCAATTTCCTCTCCAAGAAAGAAGTATTTTTAAGATAACTATTCCTGAGCATACAGAGGCTTAAACAAATCAGCGCCCCGCAGTTTTCACCCCAGAGACAGGGAGCAGGGTGTGAGGACTCCCTGTATCTTAAACGCCCTATCCAACGCTATACTGGGAGGGTGAGGGAATTCTGCCTCTGGTCTGGATGCACGGCGAACACGCGTGTTTGTGGCGCTTTAGCACAGCTGAAGTGTCAGAGCCGGAGCGGAGTCACGCAGGGCGCCAGGGCACCTGTGGCTCTGCTTCCTGGCCGGCCGCGCGGTGCGAGCCGTGGCGGTGCGGGGCGGTGCGGTGAGGGCCGTGGCGGTGCGGGGCGGTGCGGGGCGGTGCGGGGCAGTGCGGAGCGGGGCGGTGAGGGCCGAGGCGGTGCGGTGCGGGGCGGTGCGGGGCGGTGCG